>CM076574.1:1316927953-1317306192 GCA_034641835.2 Pinus albicaulis | reverse complement strand
AAATGGAAATAAACTAGCTAGGGCACTGGTAGCTATCTCTGAGACGAGATGTGGCGGCTAATGGCCTCTGAACTCAGTTACAATGAGGCTCGAGGGCCTATTTATTATTTAGAAACAATGGATAACCCTAAACATCCAAAAAACCTAACCCTAGGAGATGAAGTGCCAAAACTATGGGCCCCATTTGGGTAAATTGGTGTTTCAACTTCCCAGGGACGTAACTTTGGCATACTATCTCCGTTTGATGCACATGATACATCATTAGAAATATCTATCCTAGGACTACAACTTTCGGGACAAATTTGATCACGATACCCAAAAAACGTCATTTAGGGCCTCAAAACAGCTCTGGAAGTTCAGGACCCGAAAAACTGCTAAAAATAGTAAGTTATGCCGAAACTGAAAAAATGAAAGAGACAATGGTGGGGGCCCAAGTGGAATAGGCAGGTGGCCACCAATATCCACCTGGATCACTAGTACTTTTAATTTTAAAATTTTCTAATTTACCTCAGTTTTTTAGATGATAAATATTGTTAATAAATTTTTTAAATGCAAAGTAAAAATGCAATAGTGTAAAGTAATAGCGTTGAATAACAAAAAATTAAAACAATAAGAATGCAACCCCAAGATGGAGCGCCAAATATGGAGTGTAAGTTGGAGGCAACCCTGGCCGATATTAATAGGAATGTTCAGGAAATCAATTTACGCTAGTTGCATCAGTGTACGCGACTTGGCAGATTGGAGAAGGAGCTTAAAGCGCTGAAACAAGTCCTTGTTGAGCTACCTAGCACTTCTACGAAAGCTCTAGCACCAGTTGACTCTGATGAAGATGAAATTTCTCTAGTTTCTTATTGCATTTTCTGTTGTCGGTTCTCATGCTGCTTTCTTTTTGTACATGATATGGTTTTTGTACACGATATGGTTTCTGCACGATATCCAGTATAGATAGATATTGTTTCTGTTATTAAGACTTTTTATGTGCTGGTTGACTTATTTTGAACTCAGATGGCCAAAATACCTGGTTTCTTGTGGGCAGGTTTAGGTCTAGTTTTGTATCTTTTGCCCGAACCTATCACCCCCCTCGAACTACATCTCTCTTTCCCTCCATCTCTCCACTCTCTCACATCCTCCCTCTTCCTTCCTCTCTCTTCCTTCCTCTCTTTCCATTTCTTTCCCACATGTATCTCTCTCTCTCTCTCTTCACCCTCCAACTATGTTACTATATCCCTCCCTTCTCTCCATATCTCCTTCCATCTCTCCTATCTCCCTCCCTCTCTCCTCTTCTCCCTTGTCCTTCCTCTCTCTCCCTCTCTCTCCCTCTCTCTCTTTTACCTTCAATTTTCTCTCTCCCCCCATCACTATCTTCCTCTCTCTATCATGTCCTCTCTCTTCTCCTTCCTCTCTCCTACCTTCCTCTATCTTTTCCTCTTTCTCCCTTTCTCCTACTAATGTGTCCATGATGGGGATTGGACCCCGGGACAGCCGCATGACAAGGAAATGCTAGCCATAGGCTAACCACTGTGTCAAGTGGTTGATTGTTGTAAAGTCCATCGGTGTGGTGTCGTACGCTAACCACAAATGTTCTATTCCCCAATAGACACAAATAAGCACTTGGACCAGAGGCACATCCACTATAAATGTTTCACGCTATGAGTTTTGTTTTTCCCATCATCACACTCAACTTCTAAAGATAAGGCGCTTGCAATGCTTCTAGAGTTTAGAGTTTAAAGGAAACATCTTAGCTAGAAAGAAAAATTAAAAAAATAAATAAAGAAAAATGTTGTAACAATTTAGATAGATAGCTTTTTGCGCTACAAAATTCCAACCCAATTGAAATAAGTAAGACATCTCAAAATACTGCAAAGATAAATAAGGCAATTGTGCACCTGTTCTCTTTCTAGCTTGTGGTGTGGTTTGTTGTGCTTGTGGTGGTGGAGGAGGAGTGGGCAACCAAGGACACAAAAATCAACAACCTCTGATTGATTGGGAAACCAAGAAAAAGCGCACTCTTTAATTGGAAACATCCAAGAGTAGAAAAGAGGGAAACATCTGAAAAACAGGGAAAGAAGGAAACATCTAAATATATTAGCTTTATCTAATAATGCATTTTTATTTTATCTTTTGTAATTACAAAATAAGAAATAAAGAGAATGATTGCATTGTTTATAAAATTTTCATCTCTTCCTCATAATAAAGTTTGTGGTACTGTTTCCAAAGCTGTGTTATTCTAGTTTTTGTGTCTATATTCTGTTCTGTGATTCTCTGCATTAATTTTCAGATGTGCAAGTAGATCAATTGGTATCGGAGCATAAGATCTTGGAAGCCATCCACTTGTTCTAGGAAATTTTTTTAAAAGGGTCATACATTTCACTCCATTCGGTAGATGAAAATCATGTTGCCCCGTTAAGAGTGTCAAGAGCCCTCCCATGCAGACTCGAGAGTAAATGATTTAGCTAGGGATCTTCAAGAGCTAATTACGCTACAACAACAACAACGTCCTCTAGGGAAAATGCAGCTTGATACACGCTTTCAACTGCCCAAAATCACAGGGAAAATCAATGGAAAGACTGTTGATTCTTAGCTCTTTTTAAACAAACTATCTCTTTTTAAACGAAATGTCTCCAAGTGCAAACCTCTTTTGAGTGAAAAAATTGAAGAAAGGTTTGCACCTTGAGAGATTTGATCACTCTTTGTGCTTGATATATACGGATTTAAGATGGATCTAGGCTGTTTTCTGTCATGTGCGGCCACGGAAAATCTATCGAACATATGATTAATTTTATCAATAATATGTAAATACAGATAATATAAATATAATCCTTTTATATATGCTAAATATGTCTGATATTTATCTAGTACTTTTAATTTTAAAATTTTCTAAGATACCTCAGTTTTTTAGATGATAAATATTGTTAATAAAATTTTTAAATGCAAAGTAAAAATGCAATAGTGTAAAGTAATAGCATTGAATAAAAAAAAATGAAAACAATAAGAATGCAACCCAAAGATGGAGTGTAACTTGGAGGCAACCCTGGCCGATATTAACAGGAATGTTCAGGAAATAAATTTACGCCAGTTGCATCAGTGTACGCGACTTGGCAGATTGGAGAAGGAGCTTAAAGCGTTGTAACAAGTCCCTGTTGGGCTACCTAGCACTTCTACCAAAGCTCTAGCACCAGTTAACTCTGAAGAAGACTAAATTTCTCTAGTTTCATATTGCATTTTATGTTGTCGGTTCTCATTCTGCTTTCTTTTTGTACATGATATGGTTTTTGTACACGATATGGTTTTTGCACGATATCTAGTATAGACAGATATTGTTTCTGTTATTAATACTTTTTATGTCCTGGTTGACTTATTTTGAACTCAGATGGCCAAAATACCTCGTTTACTGCGAGCAGGTTGAGGTCTAGTTTTGTATATTTTTCCCGACCCTATCTCCCCACTCGAACTACATCTCTCTTTCCCTCCATCTCTCCACTCTCTCACATCCTCCCTCTTCCTTCCTCTCTCTTCCTTCCTCTCTCTCCATTTCCTTCCCACATCTATCTCTCTCTCTCTCTCTTCACCCTCCAACTATGTTACTATATCCCTCCCTTCTCTCCATATCTCCTTCCATCTCTCCTATCTCCCTCCCTCTCTCCTACTCTCCCTTGTCCTTCCTCTCTCTCCCTCTCTTTCTTTGCCCTTCAATTTTCTCTCTCCCCCCATCACTCTCTTCCTCTCTCTATCATGTCCTCTCTCTTCTCCTTCCTCTCTCCTACCTTCCTCTATCTTTTCCTCTTTCTCCCTTTCTCCTACTAATGTGTCCATGATGGGGATTGGACCCCGGGACAGCCGCATGACAAGGAAATGCTAACCATAGGCTAACCACTGTGTCAAGTGGTTTATTGTTGTAAATTCCATCGGTGTGGTGTCTTACGATAACCACAAATGATCTATTCCCCAATAGACACAAATAAGAACTTGGACCAGAGGCACATCCACTATAAATGTTTCACGCTATGAGTTTTGTTTTTCCCATCATCACACTCAACTTCTGAAGATAAGGCACTTGCAATGCTTCTAGAGATTAGAGTTTAAAGGAAACATCTTAGCTAGAAAAAAAAATTAAAAAAATAAATAAAGAAAAATGTTGTAACAATTTAGATAGACATCTTTTTGAGCTACAAAATTCCAGCCCAATTGAAATAAGTAAGACATCTCAAAATACTGCAAAGATAAATAAGGCAATTGTGCAACTGTTCTATTTCTAGCTTGTGGTGGCGGAGGAGGAGTGGGCAACCAAGGACAAAAAAATCAACAACCTTTGATTGATTGGGAAACCAAGAAAAAGCGCACTCTTTAATTGGAAACATCCAAGAGTAGAAAAGAGGGAAACATCTGAAAAACAAGGAAAGAAGGAAACATCTAAATATATTAGCTTTATCTAATAATACATTTTGATTTTATCTTTTGTAATTACAAAATAATAAATAAAGAGAATGATTGCATTGTTTATAAAATGCTCATCTCTTCCTCATAATAAATTTTGTGGTACTGTTTCCAGAGTTGTGTTATTCTAGTTTTTGTGTATATATTCTGTTATGTGATTCTCTGCATTAATTTTCAGATGTGCAAGTAGATCAATTGGTATTGGAGCATAAGATCTTGGAAGCCATCCACCTGTTCTAAGATTTTTTTTTTAAAGGGTCATACATTTCACTCCATTTGGTAGATGAAAATCATGCCGCCCCGTCAAGAGTGTCAAGAGCCCTCCCATGTAGACTCGCGAGTAAAGGATTTAGCTAGGGATCTTCAAGAGCTAATTACTCTACAACAACAACAACGTCCTCTAGGGAAAATGCAGCTTGATACACGCTTTCAACTGCCCAAAATCTCAGGGCAAATCAATGGCGAGACTGTTGATTCTTAGCTCTTTTTAAACAAACTATCTCTTTTTAAACGAAATGATTCCAAGTTCAAACCTCTTTTGAGTGAAAAACTTGAAGAAAGGTTTGCACCTCGAGAGATTTTATCACTCTTTGTGCTTGATATATCTAGATTTAAGACGGATCTAGGCTGTTTTTTGTCATGTGCGGCCACAGAAAATCTATCGAACATATGATTAATTTTATCAATAATATGTAAATATAGATAATATAAATATAATCCTTTTATATATGCTAAATATGTCTGATATTTATCTAGTACTTTTAATTTTAAAATTTTCTAAGTTACCTCAGTTTTTTAGATGATAAATATTGTTAATAAAATTTTTAAATGCAAAGTAAAAATGCAATAGTGTAAAGTAATAGCGTTGAATAACAAAAAATGAAAACAATAAGAATGCAACTCAAAGATGGAGCACCAAAAATGGAGTGTAAGTTGGAGGCAACCTTGGCCGATATTAACAGGAATGTTCAGGAAATCAATTTACGCCAGTTGCATCAGTGTACGCGACTTGGCAGATTGGAGAAGGAGCTTAAAGCGCTGCAACAAGTCCCTGTTGAGCTACCTAGCACTTCTACCAAAGCTCTAGCACCGGTTGACTCTGACGAAGACTAAATTTCTCTACTTTCTTATTGAATTTTCTATTGTCGGTTCTCATGCTGCTTTATTTTTGTACATGATATGGTTTTTGTACACGATATGGTTTCTACACGATATCCAGTATAGACAGATATTGTTTCTGTTATTAAGACTTTTTATGTCCTGGTTGACTTATTTTGAACTGATCAGATGGCCAAAATACCTGGTTTCCTGCGGGCAGGTTGAGGTCTAGTTTTGTATCTTTTGCCCGAACCTATCTCCCCCCTCGAACTACATCTCTCTTTCCCTCCATCTCTCCACTCTCTCACATCCTCCCTCTTCCTTCCTCTCTCTCCATTTCTTTCCCACATCTATCTCTCTCTCTCTCTCTCTCTCTCTTCAACCTCCAACTATGTTACTATATCCCTCCCTTATCTCCATATCTCCTTCCATCTCTCCTATCTCCCTCCCTCTCTCCTCCTCTCCCTTGTCCTTCCTCTCTCTCCCTCTCTCTCCCTCTCTCTCTTTGCCCTTCAATTTTCTCTCTCCCCCCATCACTCTCTTCCTCTCTCTATCATGTCATGTCTCCTACCTTCCTCTATCTTTTCCTCTTTCTCCCTTTCTCCTACTAATGTGTCCATGATGGGGATTGAACCCCGGGACAGCCTCATGACAAGGAAATGCTAGCCATAGGCTAACCACTGTGTCAAGTGGTTGATTTTTGTAAAGTCCATCGGTGTGGTTTATTACGCTAACCAAAAATGTTCTATTCCCCAATAGACACAAATAAGAACTTGGACCAGAGGCACGTCCACTATAAATGTTTCACGCTATGAGTTTTGTTTTTCCCATCATCACACTCAACTTCTGAAGATAAGGCACTTGCAATGCTTCTAGAGTTTAGAGTTTAAAGGAAACATCTTAGCTAGATAAAAAAGTTAAAAAAATAAATAAAGAAAAATGTTGTAACAATTTAGATAGACAGCTTTTTGAGCTACAAAATTCCAGCCCAATTGAAATAAGTAAGACATCTCAAAATACTCCAAAGATAAATAAGGAAATTGTGCACCTATTTGAACCATGCAACAAGAAAAATTTGTGTAGAATAAGAAAATATTCAAAACACAGAACAAACAACAAAACCCAAACAATGAAACCCTGATAAAGTAAGTAAGATAAAGGAAGTAAGAATTACAACTAGCAAATTGCTTTGCCAAAAAAAAAATGAAAAAAATAAACCCACCACAAACAACAAAACCCAGATAAAGTAAGTAAGAATTACAACTGGAAAATTGCTTTGCAAAAAAAAAAAATGAAAAAATTAAACCCTAAAATACTGCGGCATCAAAATCCATCTAGTCTTCCTCGTTTCAGTTAGCCTACAATATCAAAATAGATATGGCACAACCAATATTATATGCATCGACTATCACACAAGGTATAGCGTTTCCGAATCACAGAAACCCAGAGGCATTAGTTTTCATGTGGATGGAAGCTAGCAACGATAGAAGCTCATAAAGAATACCTTACTACGTAAATATATAAACAATCACTAAAAGTATGCATACAACAAAATTTCTACTGTCATTTAGAATTCGCGGCGAAAGATTGGACAGGTATTCCGATATCCCAGCCATGTGGAAATGCAATGGGTATGGTAGATATGCCCGCATTCCATTTGAGAGGCATCGTCCTTCCCCAATTCAAAATCGTAATAACAAATTGGGCAGGTTGAACTTATACTATTCTCATCATTCATATGTTCCTCTGAAATGGCTATGCCGTGCAACTAATACACAGCTGCGCGTCTGTCTGCGAAATTCTCGACAAGAAAGTCTATCTCTCCCAAATCTTCCATATATATTCTGGCTACGTTTAGCAACCGCTCCATAGTGGCTCTGCATCACAAATCCTCCACAAGATAGCCTACGCTTAGCAATGACCTGTGTCACACCTGCTGCACACCGTTGCTGTTCCTGACCATGAGAGGCAACTGCTCCAGGAGTGCAAATTTATCTTCCAAATGTTGTCTCAATTGGTCCACATCGATTATGCATCTCATTATGTGCTCTGGCAACTGCTCCACAGGTGCAGCTATTTCTCTAAGTGGTTCCATAGAGGCTACAATTCTTGTGATTATGTGAGGCAACTACTCCTCTAGTTTTCTTGACCTTGGTATGCTACTGCTCCTACTTCGCCGTTTGTTGAAAATATTAAAGTCACATGCCAGCCTTGGGCAGGAAGAAAAGAGTACAAAGGCAGCAGCACAAGAAGTTTTTGAGTGCACATCATTGTAAATTAAAGAAGGATGGAAGAACCGTAGGAATGAAATTAATTGTTATGGGCCGCAGCCATGAATTGCAGAGAATAATTGGTTATGGTGATGGGCAGAGCCGTTTTGAAGTGGAACGAAGATTCTCCCGTAGTTCTGAACTACGGAGGAGTAGTTCTTATTAAAATAGTCATTTTGGGTGTTTAAAGCCCTCAACAACCAGAATGAAGAAAATTGGTTTAATTCAGGCGGAAGTCCTTTTATTTTTGAAATAGTGAGATAAGTGGTCCCCACCACTTATGCCCAAATCACAATCGCAAGTTTTTTGAAGCAGTGTCTTGTTGATGTGGAAGAGTTCCATGGGGGAACGGTTGTATATAATATACAACCAAAACTTATATATATATAAATCGCGCCCACTAGCAACTGAGGCCCGTGGGTCCACAAGAACACGTGGCGATGCTTTATTGAAATCGCAAGGAGTTCAATCACAAGGTTTAATCGATGGTCTTTTGTTATGAGCCCCGATTGTATTAACCATAAACCGGACCCGATGGCAGTATGCAATGGAGTTAATAAGTTCCATCGCTTCCGGGATGCTAATCACAATCGGAAGGTTTAAATTTTTGGGCTCGATTGCACATGTTATGTGCCCGAACCCGATCCAGCTTATACAACGGATTTAATTTATGGCCATCACATCCGTGGCCCAATCGCAATCGAAATTTTGTGTTTGGTCGTGCGTTTTGTTTAAAGCGCGGACCCGATGGGGTTATGCATTTGTTTTAATAGTTTTAGACTTTGTTTAAAAGTTTTTATATAGTTTCTATGTAATATTTGTAATATATATATGCGCGGCATATAAAAAGGAAAAGGCCCGCAAGCCTGAAGAGAGTATTGCATTGTTTTTATTTGGTTTTTTTGTTTCGCACAACAGCGCGGAAATGAAATACACAACAGTGTTGTTTTGAGAGACAAAGAGTATTGCTTTGAGAGAACAGTGAATGTTTTTGTGCACTACGTCTGTAGTAGTCACTCTTCATGTTATTCCTCTATATTGAGGAAGATTTGTAACAGTTTTTGAAAGGAATAGAAGTTTTTTTTACAGTTTGAAAACTCTGTCTCATGTGAAAGAATTTACATTTCTTTGTGTTTAGAGGAGAGGAGTTTACTCTCTCCATTTGCAATTTTCAATATTCCAACATGGTATCAGAGCTAGTTCAGGCTCTTTGAAGGTTTCAAAGAAGCTAAAGAAGAGGTAGACTTGTTGCAGTGTTTTCTCCAGCAGTGTGAAAGCCCAACAGAAGTCAAAGTTCAGGTATTTCTCAAAGTTAACAAAGTTGAAGTTCTTGTTTTAAAAGATTTTGTTCTTTCAAAAAAAAAAAAAAAAGGAAAGACAGTTTGTCTAAGTTCAGAGTTCAATTTAAAAGCAATGGTTGGACCAAGCACAGGAATGAACATTAGAAATGTTCAGCTTCCACAATTTAATGGAAATAACTATGATTATTGGGCCATTACCATGACATCCCTGTTTGTCTCACAAGACTTATGGGAATTTGTAGAAGATGGTTTCGTTGAACCAGCTGATGAATAGGCTTTTAATGCCTTAACTCAAGCAGAGAAGGACTTATTGAAGAGAAATAGGAAGAAATATGCTAAATCTCTTTTCTTATTGTATCAAGCAGTAAATGAGAGTGTGTTTCCAAGGATAGCAGCAGCCCAAAGATCCAAGAAGGCATGGGAAACTCTGAAAATATCCTATCAAGGTATGGAGAAAGTTAAGACGGCAAAAATTCAGTTGCTGAGAAGAGATTTTGAAACTCTTTACATGAAAGAGTCAGATAATGTAGACAATTTTTTTACACATGTGATTGGGATTGTAAATCAGATAAGATCCCATGGAGAAACTCTTGAAGAAATAAGGATTATGGAGAAACTTTTGAGAAGCTTACCCTCAAAGTTTGATGTTATTGTTACCACCATAGAAGAGAACAAAGATATTTCAAGGTTCACAGTGGATGAACTTCATTCCTCACTAATAACTCATGAACAAAGATTGAGCAGAGATGAACACTCATCTCTTGAGCACGCCTTCAAGATCCAAATGCCTTAAGGAAGAGGAAGAGGTCAAGGTAAAGGAAGAGGAAGAGGCAGAAGCCAGAACAGAGGTGGAAGGAACAACTCTTCACATTCACATCGAAGGAGCAACAGTCAAAATCAGAGCCATGACCAATGCAACAGCCAGCAAGGTGGACATCAACACCAACATGCTCATGGAAAAAGGTATGACAAATCCAATGTCCAATGTCATTATTGCAAGAAATATGGGCATTATGCCAATGAATGTAGAAAGAAGTAAAATGACATAAAAAATAAGCAGAATGCTAATGTAGAAAAATAAGAAAAGAGCCCAAGTAATGTGCTTCTAGCGTGTAATGTAGCACAGGATAGACAAGATGATGTTTGGTTCTTAGATTCAGGATGTAGTAATCACATGACTGGAAACAGAGCAATGTTTTCAAATCTAGATGAAGAGATTAAATCTGAAGTGACCACAGGGACTGATACTAAAATCTCTGTCAAAGGAAAAGGCAGAGTTAGTATTCGAGCAAGAAATGGTGAGCAGAAGTTTGTTCCTGATGTGTATTATGTTCCAGGTCTGAAGTGTAATCTTTTGAGCGTTGGGCAGCTCATAAACAAAGGTTACAATGTAATTTTCAAATATTATGTATGCACCATAAAAGATATACCTCCAAGCAAGAAAATCATTATTGAAATACAAATGACCAGCAATAGAATGTTTCCTCTCAAGCTCAACACTGACTTGAAGGGAAAAGGAAAAAGCATTGCAGCCGTAACACAAGAAGCCTTTCAGAAGGAAGAGAAAGATGAAAATTGGTTATGGCACCTGAGATTTGGACATCTCAATTTTGGAGAATTAAATTTGCTGCACAGAAAAGGAATGGTAAGAGGTTTGCCATTGATTGAGAAGCCTGACAGCCTATGTGAAGGCTGCATCTTGCGAAAGCAACACAGAGAAAATTTTCCATCAGGGAAAAGCATAAGGGCGAAAGCACCCTTAGAGATCATTCACTCAGACTTATGTGGGCTGATGCAAACAACATCAGTTTCAGGCAGCAATTACATGTTGACCTTCATAGATGATTTCACAAGAAAAGTGTGGGTTTATTTTCTAAAATATAAGAGTGAATTTTTTCAAAAAAAATTCCATTTTAAAGTTCTTGTAGAAAAACAGAGCGGACTGCACATTAAAGTTCTCAGAAATGATAGAGGAGGAGAATATATATCAAAGGAATTTCGGTGTTTTTGCAGAGAGAATGACATACACAAGTAGTTTACCACAAGGTACACACCACAAAATAATGGAGTTGCTGAAAGGAAAAATCAAACCATAATGGAAATGGCGAGAAGCATGCTGAAGGCAAAGCATTTGCCAAATGAGTATTGGGAAGAAGCAACAAAATGTGTTGTGTACATTTTAAATAGATGCCCTACAAAAGCTGTGATGAACAAAGTTCTAGAAGAAGCGTGGAGTGGCAGAAAATAGGGTGTCACCCACATGAGAGTTTTTGGATGTGTGGCATATGCACACATTCCTGATAAGTTGAGAAAGAAGTTGGATAGTAAGGGGGAGACGTGCATTTTCCTTGGATATTGTGAAGATTCCAAAGGATACAGGTTGTATAACCCATCCACAAAGAAGTTTGTAATAAGCAGAGATGTACAATTCATTGAAGAGGAAGCATGGGATGGAAGCATTGAGAAAACAGTCAATGTTAAAATTTGTTTATCTCATGATGAAGATGAGGGAGATGTGGTTGAAATTGGCAACCCATTCGTTGAACAACCTCCACCAACACAAGGACAGCAAGGGATACCTTAAGCAGCAGTGAGAACACCCTTGAGAAGAAGTGGGAGTGCATCACCGAGCACACCACATGGAGAAGATACGAGTGCTTCTTCAAGCACGAATACACCAAGTGAAAGAGGAACAAAATTCAGAAGCATTAGAGAAATCTATGAGCAAGGAGCAGCAAATGAAGGTATGAATTCCTTATTTTCTTTGTATTGTCAAGTTGATGATCCTATTCATTTTGAAGATGCTATTAAATATATAAAATGGATAGAAGCTATGGATGATGAAATTAATGCCATAGAAAAGAACAAAACATGGGAGTTGGTTGATCTCCCAGAAGGTAAAGAAGTCATTGGAGTTAAATGGGTCTATAAGACCAAGAGTAATGCTGAAGGAAAAATAGAAAGACACAAGGCCAGACTTGTTGTCAAGGGATATAAGCAGAAGCAGAGGATTGATTATGAAGAAACTTTTGCACTAGTTGCAAGAATGGAGACAGTAAGAGCAGTGTTGTCCATAGCAACACAAAAAAAATGGAAAGTATACTAGATGGATGTAAAATCTGCATTCTTAAATGGAGTTTTAATGGAAGAGGTATATGTGGAACAACCTGTCGGATATGAGAAGAAAGGCCAAGAGCATAAAGTCTGCAAATTGAAGAAAGCTCTTTATGGGCTGAAGCAAGCGCCAAGAGCATGGTACAGTAGAATAGACTCCTATCTACTGGAAAATAGATTTGAAAAGTGTGAGGGAGAACCCACCCTCTACATCAAAGAAAAGGATGGTAAAATGTTGATTGTTGTTTTATATGTTGATGATTTAATATTTACAAGTAATGATGATTACCTTATTGAAAATTTCAAAACAATCATGAAAGATGAATTTGAAATGACTGACATGGGTTTGTTGAGATACTTCTTAGGAATAGAAGTAGAACAAAATGAGAAAGGGATTTTTATATCTCAAGCAAAGTATGTGAATCAAGTTTTGGAAAGATTTAATATGTAGGAGTGCAAAGCTGTAATTACTCCCACAATAATGGGATTGAAGTTGAGTAAAGATGATAGCAGTAAGGAGTTTGATCCAAGTTTGTATAAAAGCATAGCTGGTAGCCTCATGTATTTGATTGCAACTAGGCCGGATATTATGCATGTTGTTAGTTTAATTTCCAGATTTATGGAGAAGCCAAAAGAAGCACATTGGCAAGCAGCAAAGAGAATTCTGAGGTATGTTAAAGGAACTAAAAGATTTGGCATTTTATATACTACTTTAGAAAATTTAGAAGTAGTTGGATACACTGACAGTGATTGGGCTAGAAGTGTAGATGATCGGAAGAGCACTTCCAGTTATGTTTTTCATATGGGTTCAGGAGCCATTTCATGGGCTTCTAAGAAACAACTGATTGTAGCATTATCTACAGCAGAGGCAGAGTATGTGGCAACTACAGCAGCAGCGTGTCAAGCAATTTGGATGAGAAAAATGTTGAGAAGTCTATGCCAAGAATAGGTAAAAGGAACAGTGATTTATTGTGACAATAGCTCAGCTATTGCATTGTCCAAGAATTCAGTATTTCATAAAAGAACAAAACACATAGATACAAAGTTTCATTATATCAGAGAATTGGTAAACAATGGAGAAATCGTTGTACAACATTGTAAAATAGAGGAGCAATATGCAGATATTTTAACAAAGCCATTGGGGAAAAAGACCTTTGAATTTTTAAGAAAATGCTTGGGTATGATGGATAACCTAGCAGCTGACTTTAAGGGGGAGTGTTGAAAATATTAAAGTCACCTGCCAGCCTTGGGCAGGAAGAAAAGAGTACAAAGGCAACATCACGAGAAGTTTTTGAGTGCACAACACTGTAAATTAAAGAAGGATGGGAGAACCGTAGGAATGAAATTAATTGTTATGGGCCACAGCCATGAATTGCAAAGGATAATTTATTATGGTGATGGGCAGAGCCATTTTGTAGTGGAACGAAGATTTTCCCGTAGTTCTGAACTACGGAGGAGCAGTTATTATTAAAACAGTAATTTCGGGCGTTTAAAGCCCTCGAACAACCAGAATGAAGAAAATTGGTTTAATTCAGGCGGAAGTCCTTTTATTTTTGAAATGGTGGGACAAGTGGTCCCCACCACTTATGCCCAAATCGCAATCGTAAGTTTTTTGAAGCAGTGTCTTGTTGATGTGGAAGAGTTCCACGATGGAACGGTTGTATATAATATACAACCAAAAATTATATATATATAAATCACCCCCACCAACAGCTGAGGCCCGTGGGTCCATAAGACCACGTGGCAATGCTTTATTGAAATCGCAAGGAGTTCAATCGCAAGGTTTAATCGGCGGTCTTTTGTTATGAGCCCCGATTGTATTAACCATAAACCGGACCCGATGGCAGTATGTAGTGAAGTTAATAATTTCCATTGCGTTCGGGATCCTGATCGCAATTGGAAGGTTTAAAGTTTTTGGCCTGATTGCACATGTTATGTGCCCGAACTCGATCCAACTTATACAACGGATTTAATTTATGGCCATCGCATCCGTGGCCCAATCGCAATCGCAATTTTGTGTTTGGTCGTGCGTTTTGTTTAAAGCGCGGACTCGATGGGGTTATGAATTCGTTTAATAGTTTTAGACTTTGTTTAAAAGTTTTTATATAGTTTCTATGTAATATTTTTAATATATATATGTGCGGCATATAAAAAGGAAAAGGCCCGCGAGCCTGAAGAGAGTATTGCATTGTTTTTATTTGGTTTTGTTGTTTCGCACAGCAGTGCAAAAATGAAATACACAGTAGTGTTGTTTTGAGAGACAGAGAGTATTGCTTTGAGAGAACAGTGAATGTTTTTCTGCACTGCGTCTATAGCAGTCACTCTTCATGTTATTCCTCTGTATTGAGGAAGATTTGTAACATTTTTTGAAAGGAATAGAAATGTGTTTTACAGTTTGAAAACTATGCCTCCTGTCAAAGAATTTACATTTCTTTGTGTTTAGAGGAGAGGAGTTTACGCTCTCCATTTAGAATTTTCAATATTCCAACACCATTCTCCTGATCTTCGTGTTTCTTGTGTTCTTTTTAAGATAAAAAAATAACATGAATGAACCGTCGATTGTCGCTTACGTGTTGAGATGAGCGATGGAACATGTTTGGCAATTCTAAATTATGAATTGTTTATTTATAGAGTCTTAATTGCAAAATTATAATGCCAGCCCCATCTGGCTGACGCTCTAGTAGTTATAATTTTAAATGAAAGGAATTATGAGATTGAAGAGGGACGGGTTACATTTTAATTATTATTATTTTTAAATTTTAATAAGTTAATTATAATAATTATTCTATTAATACGTTAAAGGAAAGAATTTAAAATATTGATGAGCAAAAGCCTAAATTTAAAATTTTGTTATGTTTTAATTTTATTAATTACTAGTAAAATTATTTAATTTTTTAATAATTTAGTTTTGAAAAAAATTATTATATTTGATTTTTTTTTAATTTAATTTTTTTCGTGGTAAGAATTAGTAAAACTAGTATTTTCTTTTAAACGTGCAATGATAAATGGAAGGAAATAAATATTATATAAGGAAATGTTTTGAAGAAAAAAATGAAAAAACTTTATTTTCAAATTTTCAAACACAGTTAAATTATCAAAATTATTTAAAAATACATTAAAAAAAATCAAGATATTTATATTATACACAATATTCTAAATATATATATATATATATATATATATATATATATATATAACAAAATTAATATAGGAAAAAACACAATTAAAATATTACAAGCACATACATAAACCAATCTACAAATTTAAAAAGAACAAATTTCATGAATATCCTTGTGTATTTTAAAAATATTCCTCTACATTTAAAAATAAAAATTATAAATCCATGGAGCATTTTACATTATACTAGTGGTGCAAATAATATCTGCATCTCACGAGAACCTTGTGAAGGGTTCAGTAGCCACATTATATCAGCATTCGAGCAAACAAAACTATAACTGAATTTCAGAATATCTCCCAAGAATCCAAGCCTCCTCCACATCATTTTCAAATAATCGTCGCTCATGTACACTTTCTATGCAGAGAAATCAACAGCCCTTATCTTCAAAGTGTAGCAGTGTGGACGAATTTGGAGACAACGGTTATAGGCCTTCACACACAAGGCAACTATAAGCAGATTGCTTAGCAGTTCTAAGGTTCCTTCACCCACACGAAAGCTCTCTAGGAAGAGATCAATCATGGTGTTTGGCTCCACCTGTGCCCCATTCAAGGCCGTGATTATCACTATCCTGTTTGGGTTGGCAACTTTTTCCAACACTCTATCTAGATCATCTTAAGGGGCAGGTGGACTTAAAACCATACCTAGTTTTTATGAAGCTGGAGCTCGAGGTAAACCACGTCAAATTCATCTTGATATGGAGTTGGAGCACGCGCTGATACACTTGTATTTTTGTTGTCCCAGCAAAGATATCTCTTTTATGGGAATCAAGGGACTTTGGGAAAGGCACAAAAATCAATGGATATGCAAAAGGATGCTCGTGAGGATCTTTTTGCATTGCTGCAATCAAAAGCCCTAGAAAAATAACCAATGACATCACCACTACGAGTAGAATCACCAATGCTAAAACAAACACCGATCGCACCAAGATTCCTCAAAAGTCGTCCATTTGGACGATGTTCCTATAGATGAATTTCCATGCTATGATCGCCCATGATGAACCAATTGTTGTGATTATCACAACAACTCTATGCATAGACAGTGGCTGAGAACTCCCACGCCCACCTTCAAACGAAATAAGTAGATCCCAACCTCCGGACAAGCAGTGGTATTCTACACTTCACTCTTTGCTTCCTCTAGTACCTCGCGGCAACTATCCTTCGAGAGATTCCCAAGCCATAATTTTGACTCTTGAACCTAATGTCCAACAAAAATAGTTTGGAGATTAATAAAATAATACAGTAAACATATTTGATAGGTAAATATATTTTTTATCTAAACCAACAATTTTAAGCTAAATATATATGTTTATTTAAAATATCTTTTTTCCTATAAATCACATCATGCATTATTCGGTAGACTTTTCGAACATCTAATATGATTCATTCATTAGTTTTCATTTAAAAAAATAATTTTATCAATTAAGAATTGAACTTTATAAAATAAAAATGACTACTCAATAAAATATCATTAAAAATACAAATCCAAAGTAAGAGAAAATTGCCAATCCATCAGAAAAATGCTCTACTAGGGTTTTGGTAGGGTGTTCGCAAGGCACAACAAACCTAACAAGGTTCGAGGATCGAGGCAAACCAATCCAACCACCTCGCTTGTGTAGGTGAAGCCAGTAGCGTTGACGACGGGGGGAAAAACCATGGGGCGGGGGGGGGGAGGTCCCCTCCTACTGTAACATAGTCAGTGGGGAATCTACTGTGCAGGGAGCGTAGACCGCCCATCGGCAAGAAAATCATGGGAAATGCCTTCCAGTCTTAGCGGTGTAATGGGAGAGCCACATGCAAGGACAATGCTTACCATGAGCCTCAAAGAAATCAAACTTCGTAATCCTGGGAAATAATCTAGAGAAATATAGGACATACATGAAGAAAAATGCAATCATATGTATGTTGAAAGGGGTCTAGCCAATGAATCGAGAGCTGTTAAGATTGATTCCATTAAAAATGGCAATAGAAAGGGTATCTGGAGCTGACACTCGGAGAAAGGGGATTTTTTACGACCATATTCTCTAACCTAGAATACAAAAAGATGGTTCTGATGGCAACTCGTACTTCTTCAACAATGGAGGGATGTTTTGTGGCACTCGAAAGAATTCTACAATCTAGATAGAGAAAATTCCTCGCTGCACCAGCTTGTGTACGCCTCTTCGGCCTCCCGATGGACTTTTGGAACCTAGAGATCTTGGAGGTTATTGGAAGCGATGCTAGCTAAAGCCAAGAGTAGGCAAGGTGCTGCTTTCAAGGAGGCCTATCAGGTGAACTCCCTCGCCTATGCTAAGAACTCAACGTGGCTGGACAAGCTGGAGATCTCCATCAATTCCCTCACGGAAGAGCTTAAAATGCTTACTAAGCGCCTGGAAGGGTTCATTCGGCTCTTCGAGCTATACATGCGCTACATGCTAAATGTCTCTATTGAAATCCCTGAAGACGGGTCCAAAACAACCATCATCAGGCGCCACAGGCTGCGCAGTGTTCCCAAGGGAGATGATGAAGCTATTTCGAGCGTTGCAAGAACCCCAGGCATCGCCAAAATTGATCAGTAGGTTTCCTGGTGGGTGGTCTCTTGTTGCTGGTTACTGTTTATCCTTTTTTTTATCTTCTACTATGTCAAATGTATGTAAGCTTCAGTGGGCCTTTAAATGGCCTTCTTTGTTAGTAATTTCTTTTTCACTGTCTAGAATCCCTGTGTGGTTGGTTGTTTTCTATTTTAAAATTCTGATGGACTCTGGTTAAGTTTGGGTTTGCTGTCACATAGTTTGTCATTTTTTTGAACAACGATCGGCTCTAGAGCTTTTATAAGTGGTCTTTTGCTTGGCAGGCCTGCATTCTCTCTTTCCTTCTGGAATTGGCAGGCCCCTTTTTGTAACCATATGTATCATTCTGTGATATAATATATCAGCTGATTTACACAAAAAAATGTGTAGATTTCTTCTATTGCAGAGTAGTTAGATGTAATTTCTTGTTGTAGTGCAGTTCTGTACTTGCTGATAGCGCCATGGATTTGAATCATTTGTAGCCTTAGGCCTAAATTCAGAAGTGTGACAAATTTCATCCAGAAACCCTAGAAGTAGCACCATTTCGTAAAGCTCAAAAGAGGATGACATGAGTAGAATGCATCAAATGTGAATATAGCATTGTCACCTCCACGTTTGTACGAAACCTAGGTTGATAAAGTAAAGTAGGGATGCCTATGGGAGTTGCAACATCCTTGGTGCAATATCAGGGCTCACCAATTACATGTTTTTCTTTGTAATGCCTCCTTCTTAAATTTAATTACAAACTCCAAGAAATTGAAAACGGGCAACAAACAATCATCCCAACCATCCTTTATATAATGTATCTGATAATGTAGAAACACATAAGAATTAATTAGTAGCCATAAAAATATAGAGATCTGAAGACAAGGATAATAGAGCATATATTACAACCCTGAAGAAAATTGAATGTCCACATACAAAATGTTGCAGCAAAACTATTAGAGGAGAAACCGAAAATAACTCTTTGAAAAATATACTTGCAATGGGTAAGGAGCTAAAATATGAAATCAAGAACAATACCAAATAAGAAACACACAAATATAGAAATGAATCAAATGATTAAAACATGATACTATATTGATTAAGCCTCCCGATATGAAAATATGATGAAAAAAGGATCTAATAAGAAAATAAGGTTGTTTCTATAAATTAGAGGGGACCAAAAAATCCTTTAGATTGGTGCCTATAATTTACAGGTGGCATGTGTCTTCTTTAGGTTGGTGCCTATAAAATAGAGGGGATCGGAATCTTTTTTAGGCTGCTGCCTGTAAATTAGAGGGGATAGGAGCCTCCTTTAGGTTAGTTTCTATAAATAAGGGGATCAATGTCTTCTTCAGGTTGGTGCCTTTAAATCATGGGATTGTGTCCTCTATCAGGTCCATGCTTTTAAATTAGGGTATCGATGTATCATGTATGTTGGTGCTTGTAAATAAGAAGATGGGTGTCTCCTTCTAGTTGGTGCTAGAAAATTAATGTAACTATAGGTTTGTGCCTACAATAATTTTCAAAGATAACTTTTGTGGTTTTATCCCCTTAATGGTTTCCACGTACATTTGGAATTATTATGTGATTGATGTTTTGAAAGGTTTAAATTATCGTATAGTGTAAATTTGTAAAATTTGTCATTATACTGATTCACCTCCCCTCTCAGTATAATTAAAATCCAACACTCAAGGAATTTGATCTCTCTGAAGAATATGGAGATATCCTATGATAAATGTGTTTATTTAAGAATACAGATGCATGCTAATTACGAACATATCAAACATCAAAAGGCATAAGAAAAAAAGAATAATAATTGTAAAAATGTTTAACATATAATAAATTAAGATGAATTTATATTAATTTCTCCAATAGTTAGTAATAAAAACTCAATACAGAAATTCATAGCCACTAATACCTACCAAACAGAAAGACAGTTTCAATTCACAAAGGCTTCACTATTATTAGACATATTCAATTAATTATAAATGATTATTAATTAATTACTAATATGATTATGATTGTTAATGTAGTCAATATATGTCTATCAACGCATCTAAATGTGTACAAAATGAAACACACATAAGATGTAGTGCACAAGCTTTGGTTGTAGGAGTCCTCCACACATCTACAAGCACACCAAATTTCTACCGATAGTGGGAAAGAAAAGGAGAAACATTTATTAAGTGAAATAAACTTTAAGAAAGCTTCAAATATTGAACTGTGAACTTACAAATATTTCTTCAAAGTTTACAAATTACAAACTTATTTTGCAAGAACTATTTGTTTGCTTTGATTGGATGGTGTAAAATTCAAGATGCTAGTATATTCTTGTCATCGCCACTACATCAATGGATGAAATTCGCACCACTAATTTTCTTGCATATCTAAATCATATGTTTAAAATTTACTTAAATTATTTTTTTATAAAACACTAAATTAAACATTTATTGTACAAGTTATTTGTCACCACTTATGAAGGTTAGAGATATGGAACTAAAAATAAGCATGTTAAAACTTGCATTGTTAAAACCTGGCTTCATTGAAATCATGAATTACTCTGTGTTGCATTTTTAAAATTATGTGTTTCTAAAAATGTAACGGACCAAATATATGTCATCTATTCATTGGCATTCATTGATTACACTTTTATGAAGCTGCCAAAAAATTTATTTTAGATTTTGAATTTTAAATTCTAACATAATTTATATATTATTGGTTTTAAATTTTAACATAGTTTATATGATGCAGGGGCATTAGACACTAGCCAGCAATGTAGGAGTTTTGTCCACATGTTGTGGCTAGGAGGGTTTGAAAACATTTGAATTGTAACAGCTAGGTGTCAATACCTTAGCTGATTGTATTATTAGATCAGTTAGAGTTGTATAAGTCGAATGGTTAGTCCATCTGTCATGTTTTAGTTTTCGAATAATTGTAATTAGGCTCTTGAATTTCCATAACGGTCCTCACAGAGGAACCGAAAGGACATATGTTGATGTATATAAATGTAGTCCCTTGAATGTATAGAGGGGAAGAGGGAGAGAGATTTCTGCAATAAACTCTGTGTGTGAACAATTGTTTCCAGTTAAATGATTTCAAAGCTTATTTTCCATTGAATTGTATTGAACTGCTAATTGTGAAGAATTGTTTAACTGTGAGGCGATTGTGTACTGGAAATTCCGTTTCTCTGCCTTTGATTTCCCGTAAATTTTTTGGATAATCTTGTGAATTCACCCCACCACAGGCGTGGCCTATGTAGAGAACCATGGTCGTGAACACTGTTCAATTATAAAATTCCCACTTATTAAGAGAAACAGAGTCGTTGATTTCGGAACCTGACCCTAGGATTGGACCTGCGTTAACGAATTAAAAGGAATCACGTAACCCCGTAAAAACCCTGGTAAGGCACTATACAAAACCACGAGTGGATTTGAGGAGGCAGATTGCCCATATCGCACCGCTTTTGGTGTGCAAGCGGTATTCCCCGGTCACGGAGCGATTCCATAGAGCTGTTGACGCGTGGCGAGGTGGACCCCTGGAAAACCATTGTTCAGAGTGCGCCATCGCGCGTTAATGTTCGTACCAGGAGGCCGAGCAATATGCGTACGAGCCGTCGATCTGGAGCCTTGCAATCTAACGGTGGTCGCACGATGGAATTGCCTGACGTTTAGCTAAGGTACGGTGTGTGTGTGACGTGTTGGATTTTGCCGATGGTTTGTGCGGGCCCGGAGCATAATAAAGTTGTTAATTAAATGGTTGGCGATAATTAACATAAGTCTGGGACATAATTTTTATAAAGTTCAGAGGTAATATATATAAGCCGGGAATATAATATAACATTCGAAAGTTTCGAATATGTTTATTTTTCAATTTCTTTGAAATTGATAAATAAAATAAAAGGAAAATAAAGAGCGACGTGGGTAAACTAAAGGGGAATGTTGACAGAGCCACGCTAGAGTTGACTAGCTCTCCTTGGGGTGGACTTCCAGTTTTGTTGCGTCATTTGTGGTATCAGAGCAATGTTTTAAGTTGCTTTTGCTGACATGGCGATCCGAGTTGGTAGAGGTGCTAGCAGAAGGAGACCTGTTGCCAACGCTGAGGTGTTGGGGATGTTGCAGAGGGTCGAGGCCAGAATGGATGCCATGGAGTGAAGACAACCCACGGATCCTGAAGACATCAGCGAACCTGAGATAGAAGAAGCTAAAGAAAATGTTGAAATTCCTCCTGACATGACGCTCCTTAGAACTGTTCTGGGGCTATAGTTAAGCCTAGAATTGAAGTGTCGAGTTATGCAGGGGGACTGAATGTAGAAGAACTAGTAGACTGGATTAATGAATTGAACAAGTGCTTCAATTATGAAGAAATAAGCGAAGATAAAAAGGTCAAGTTTGCAGTGACAAAGCTGAAAGGACATGCTACACTTTGGTGGGATGGAGTGCAGGCAGAAAGGAGGAGAGTTGGCAAGCAACCTATCAAGAGCTGGACCAGAATGATGGCTAAATTAAAAGGTAAATTCTTGCCTAGTGATTACCAGCTAACATTGTATAAGCAAATGCATAACCTGAGACAGAGGTTGCTGACAGTGAAGGAATACACAGAGGAATTCTACAGAGTAAGCATAAGGGTTCGGAAATTCCAAGACAAACCAAAGAAAACTACCAGATATTTGAATGGTCTCAAGCTGGAGATCCAAGATGAGATTGGTATCCTGTCTCCTAAGACATTGGAAGAGGCCTATCAGATGGCCTTGAAAGAAGAGGAGAAACTCTTGAGGAAACAGTCTGCCATGAAGAGAGGTACTTTCCGTGGGAAGGGAAGTTAGTGTGGTAGAGGAAAGCCTGCTACACCCAGGGATGGAGCTAACAGTAGCTCACCTCATAATGCATCTATAGAGGATGATGCAAGGGGCAGAAGGGGTTCTTACATAGGAAAAGGAAGAGGCGGAAGAGACAGAGGCAGGGGTAGGGAATTGAGGTGTTATAGATGTCAGCAAGTGGGACATAAGCACTATGAGTGTCCAGAGAATGTGGGTGCTGGTCCAAGAAATGATGTTGTTTCCCAGGCTGGAGAAGAGGCAGAGATTGAAGAAGAAATTCTTCTAGAGAGGGGAGAATCCTTGGTGGTAAATAAGGTCCTGTTGAAGCAAGCCAAGGAGGTCACTGAGCCTGCACAAAGGAAGACTTTTTTTAGGAGCATATGCAAAGTCCAAGGGAAGTGCTGCTAGCTAGTTATTGATAGTGGTAGCATAGACAATCTGGTTTCCACTGAGGTAATAGAAAAATTGAAATTGAAGACAAGGGAGCATCCAACTCCCTACAGGGTGTCTTGGCTGCACAAAGGGCACCAGCTGGTTGTGAAAGAACAGTGTGAGATAGAGCTGCAAATGGGCAAATACAAAGATAAGGTCCTGTGTGATATAATGCCCATGGATGTGTGTCATATACTGCTGGGTAGACCTTGGAAGCTTGATAGAGAATCAGTGCATGATGGCAAGAATAACACTTACAAGTTCTTCAAAGATGGGGTACATCATACATTGATACCCATGGAAGAAGGAGAGCCATCGAGTAGAGTGATTGATCCAAAGACCTTGTTGCTGAGCGGGAAGGAATATCTGCAGTAGATAGAAGAAGAAGAGGTAAGCTTTGCTTCAGTTTGTAAACCTAAAGTAGTTCTTACTTCTACAAATATTTCTGATTTACCAGTAGAGATACAAGAGATGTTAGACAATTAATGTGACATTATTGTGGATGATTTACCTGATGAGCTGCCACCTGTGAGAAAGATCAGCCATCAGATAGATTTTATCCCTGGTTCAAATCTTCCAAATAAGGCAGCCTACAGAATGACTCCCAAGGAAAATGAGGAAATCAGGAGACAAGTACAAGAGTTGGTGGACAAGGGGCTGATTAGAGAAAGTCTGAGCCCATGTGCAGTACCAGCAGTATTGAGCTCAAAGAAAGATGGAGGCTGGAGGATGTGTACTGATTCTAGAGCAATCAATAAGATCACAATTAGGTATAGATTCCCTTTGCCTAGAATTGAGGATTTAATGGACTATTTGAGTGGTGCTAAATATTTATCAAAGATAGATTTGAAGAGTGGATATCATCAGATCAAAATAAGAGAGGGTGATGAGTGGAAAACTGCCTTAAAAACAAATGAAGGACTATATGAATGGATGATAATGCCTTTTGGGTTGTCAAATGCACCTAGCACTTTTATGAGACTTATGAATGAAGTGTTGAAAGAGTGCATTGGTAAATTTTTGATAGTGTATCTGGATGATATATTAGTTTTCAGCAGAACTAGAGAAGAACATTTAAGGCATCTTAATCATGTCTTGAAGAAGCTGCACCAAGAGAAACTGCTGATAAATTTGAAGAAATTCTCATTCATGAAGGAAGAGTTGGTGTATTTGGGGTTTGTTGTTTCTGTAGAAGGATTGAAGATGGACCCAGAAAAGGTTAAGGCAATTGTGGAGTGGCCTTCACCCAGGAATGTTTTTGAGGTAAGAAGTTTCCATGGACTTGCTAGTTTTAACATAAATTTTATAACAAACTTCAGTAAGATTAATGCACCCATAATAGAGACAATAAACAAGAGAAAAAAACCATTTAAGTGGACTGCTGAAGCAGAAAGAAACTTCAAACTTTTGAAGAAAAAGATAATGAAGAACCCTGTTTTGATTCTGCCTAATTTTACTAAACAATTTCAAGTAAAATGTGATGTCAGTGGAGAGGCCATTGGAGTTGTGTTGAGTCAGGATGATAGGCCTGTGGCATATTTCAGTGAGAAGCTGAATGACACCAGAAAGAAGTATTCCTCTTATGAGAAGGAATTTTATGCAATTTTTCAGGCACTGAAGAAGTGGAGACATTATTTGATGTCCAGGGAATTTGTATTATATTCTGACAATCATGCTTTGCAATATATTGTACAGCAGCCCAAGTTGAAACATAAGCATGCTAAATGGGTTGAGTATCTCCAAAGTTTTAATTTTTTTTTGAAACATATAAGTGGCCAAGCCAATAAAGCAGCTGATGCTTTGAGTAGGAGACACATGCTTGTTCAAGAAACAAATTTTGAAGTTGTAGGATTTGATTTTCTAAAAGAATTGTATAAAACGAATCCAAATTTTAAAGAAGCATTTGAGGCATGTAGTAACCCTGTTTTAACAGATAGAAGCCAGTGATTCGATTATTTCTTGCAGGAGGACTTACTATTCAGAAGAATCCAACTGTGTGTACCAAATTGTTCCATGAGAGAAAATTTGATCAAAGAGAAGCATAGTGGTGGACTTGCTGGACACTTTGGTACTGATAAGACTTATGAGAAGCTAAGTCACTTTTATTTCTAGCCCAGGATGAGAATAGAAGTGGATAAGTTTGTGAAGAATTGAAAAATCTATCAATATGCTAAAGGAAGGAGCCAGAATGCAGGATTGTACACTCCCTTGCCTATTCCAGATAGGCCTTGGGACATGGTGAGTATGGATTTTGTTCTAGGATTTCCCAAGACTCGGAGAGGGAATGATGCAGTATTTGTTGTAGTGGACAGATTCTCCAAAATGGCACATTTTATTCCATGCTATAAAATTAGTGATGTCACCCATGTTGCTAACTTGTTCTTTAAGGAAGTTGTGAGATTACATGGGTTGCCCAAGAGTATTGTTTCAGACAGAGATACCAGATTTGTGGGGCACTTTTGGAAGACATTGTGGAAGAAACTTGGTAGCAAACTAAGTTTCAGCTCAGCTTATCATCCTCAGACTGATGGACAAACTAAGGTAGTGAATAGGAGTCTGGGAAATTTGTTAAGAAGTCTTGCAGGAGAGCATCCCAGGCAGTGGGATCACATTCTTCCCCAGGCAGAGTATGCATATAACGACTCACCAAATAGGAGCACAGGGCAGAGTCCATTTCATATTGTTTATGGAATGCACCCTAGAGGAATATCAGAGTTGAGAAATCTAGGAAGGGCAGAGCTGAGAAGTGCAGATGGTGAGGAATTTGCTTCAGAGATCCAGGCCATACATGAACAAGTGAAACAGCAACTACAAGGCAGCATCATCAAATACAAAAAAAGAGCAGACTTGAGCAGAAGGGAAGTTCACTTTGAAGTAGGAGATTTGGTTTTGGTACACTTGAGAAAGGAGAGATTCCCAAAGAAGCAGTATAACAAATTGAAGTTCAAAAAGATTGGGCCATGCAAGATACTTAGAAAGTTTTATGCAAATGCTTATGAGATTGAATTACCTCCTGATGTTGGAATATATCCCATTTTTAATGTTGCAGATTTGTACAAGTATGAAGAGGATGGTGCAGAAGAAAGATCAGCAGACAAGGAACAGATTGAGTGGAGGGAACAACTACCTCCAGAGCAACCACTGCAACCATAGAATATATTGGATAAAAGACCATTCAGAAGGACCAGAGGACAAGAGTACTTTCAGTACTTGATCAAATGGAAGGACAAGCCAGAGGAAGATGCCACTTGGATGACTGAAGGGATGTTGTAGAAGATAGGCAGATCAGTGGAAGAGCTCATGGACAGGAGCCCATGAAGAAAATTTCCCTCAGGAGTCTGATGCAGGGGCATTAGACACTAGCCAGCAATGTAGGAGTTTTGTCCACATGTTGTGGCTAGGAGGGTTTGAAAACATTTGAATTCTAACAGCTAGGTGTTAATACCTTAGCTCATTGTATTATTAGATCAATTAGAGTTGTAGAAGTCGAATGGTTAGTCCATCTGTCATGTTTTAGTTTTCGAATAATTGTAATTATGCTCTTGAATTTCCATAACAGTCCTCACAGAGGAACCGAAAGGACATATGTTGATGTATATAAATGTAATACCTTGGATGTATAGAGGGGAAGAGGGAGAGAGATTTATGCTATAAACTCTACGTGTGAACAATTGTTTCCAGTTAAATGATTTCAAAGCTTATTTGCCATTGAATTGTATCGAACTACTAATTGTCAAGAATTGTTTAACTGTGAGGCGATTGTGTACTGAAAATTTCGTTTCTCTGCCTTTGATTTCCCGTAAATTGTTTGGATAACCCTGTGAATTCACCCCACTGCAGGCGCGGCCTGTGTAGAGAACCATGGTCGTGAACACTGTTCAATTATAAAATTCCCTCTTATTAAGAGAAACAGAGTCGTTGATTTTGGAACCTGACCCTAGGATTGGCCCTGCTTTAAAAAATTAAAAGGAATCATGTAACCCTGGACAAACACTAGTAAGGCACTATACAAAACCACGAGCGGATTTGAGGAGGCGGATTGCCCATATCGCACCGCTTTTGGTGTGCAAGTGGTATTCCTCGGTCACGAAGCGATTCCATAGAGCTGTTGACGTGTGGCGAGGTGGACCCCTGGAAAACCACTGTTCAGAGCGCGCCATCGCGCGTTAACATTCGTACCAGGAGGCCGAGCCTTGCGATCTAACGGTGGTCGCACGATGGACTTGCCCGACGTTTAGCTAAGGTACGGTGTGTGTGTGACCTGTTGGATTTTGCCGATGGTTTGTGTGGGCCTGGAGCATAATAAAGTTGTTAATTCAATGGTTGGCGATAATTAACATAAGTCTGGGACATAATTGTTATAAAGTTCAGAGGTAATATATATAAGCCGGAAATATAATATAACATTTGAAAGTTGCGGATATGTTTATTTGTCAATTTCTTTGAAATTGATAAATAAAATAAAAGGAAAATAAAGAGCCACGTGGGTAAACCAAAAGGGAATGCTGATAGAGCCACGCTAGAGTTGACCAGCTCTCCTTAGGGCGGACTTCTAGTTTTGTTGCGTCATTATATAATATTAAGTTGTAATTTTTTTAAAATAATATATAATATTATATTATAATTTAATATTAAATTAATATAAACAATCAATTTATTTTAATATTTTAAATGCACCATTTTTGGTCTTGTGAACGAGAACACTAGGACAAGAACGTAACATGTTTTCTAAATGTCATACTATGGGATCCACACCAACCGGCACATATCCCGAGAGTTTTTGAAAGAAATGACCATGTATGGAGAGTCAAAATACGAATATGCCCTTTCCACATCAAGTGTCCCAGTTCAGATTACTTAAACCATGTGTTTTAAATCACGTGGTTGATATATTAAAAATACCTCTTTGTTAGGATGCATATGACACACTGCACTCGTATTGTTGTGATATCGTTTTTTCTTTGGTGGATAGATTTAATTATTTAAATTAAATAATTATCTAGATTTATTAATTTTATTAAATGTTGATAATTTTTTAAAGATTATGATAGATAAATGACAACAAATGGAAAATTAAATGAATTAATTATTTATTAAACTTATTCAATAATATGAAAGGTATTTTCTACCTATTTATTATGCTAATAGGCATCTTTCTATTGAAATTGACCACTTTAATGATTTTTTTATTTAACTTTTTTATCAAATGTGGTAAACTTCAAGATGCTACTATATTCTCGTCCTCGCCACTAAATTTTAACATAATTTATATAATATTAAGTTATAGATTTGTTAAAATAATATATAATATAATATTATAGTTTAATATTAAATTAATATAAACAATTGGTTTATTTTAATATTTTAAATGCACTATTTCTTGTCTCTTCAAAATATGTCTTAAGTTCTTATGTTTTCTTTAACTTTGTTTTGATTTAAAATTAGCAAGCATATATATTTGTAGAATTTTGGCTTCTGTAATCCATCGTAAAATTATGTACAAATTTTTTTCTAGTAATAATCACATTCAAATGAACATTGTCGACGCATTTCGAACCAACCAGTGTGGTTCATCATCAGAACCAACCAGGCATATATATATTGTAAACTTTGTAGGACATGTCTATTTTTTATTTTGTAAAGAGCAAGTTGCTATACAAATTTCACAGTTATTGGTAGCCTCAACCTGCACGAAGGAAACCAGGTCTTTTGGCCACCTTAGAGAGTCATAAGCCAAACAAAATTGGTATTGTTTTTTCCTTCTACTGACAGCTAATATCCCTTTACTATGTCCATTAAAACTACAAATGAAATAGAGGCTATACTTAATAACTTCAGAAAACATTCGAAACTAAATTTATCAAAGTGTTAACCATCTGAAGAATCAACTGGTGCCGAGTCTTTTGCATTTGATCCTGGCATCTCAGCTTGCTGCATGTTCAGGAGTTGTTGTTCAATCCTTCCTATTCGCGCATTTTCTTGTATTTGCGCCTTGGTTATTTCCTGCATATCTTGTTTAATATGTTGAAGCTCAAAAAGAAATGAAGGGTTGACTTGCTTTTCTTACATACTCGACATCACCTTTGCTAAAACACATTTGATTTTTCAATATGTCTTGACAGATTGTTAGAATAAGGAAACTCTTCCTCTTGTATTTCATGGGTCAGAGATAAAATCCATTCTTTCCTTTTTTTCTTGAATATCATCATCTTCATCATCACTGTCCCTTTCCCAACCCTGTATAGTTTTACGAATATGCTTTGGAATCCCTATTTCATAAATATTTGCAATATTTTCTAGAGTCTGTTGATTACTCTTTCTTCCTCTTTTGCATGGACCAGCTGCCTGGGGTGGTTGTAACTTCCTCCCTTTACCTTTTTTCATTCTACCCTGAATGATACTATCTGAACTTATGACTAACAAAGACCCTGTATTTCCAACAATAGAACTTATGTAAAACCTAGGATCAATAGTAAATTCCAAAAGTTTCTAATTTACTCGAATAGTGGGGTATGGATTGTGTTTTTCAATCATTCAGAAATTAACATATTGTGCCTTCTCATTGGCAGGATACTTTCTCCTTTGAATTGACAGTAGAAAGGATTTCTGGGTATTAAATATTGTATGCACAAAGCGACTTCATTCTCGCTTGGCCCCAAGAATTGAGAATTAAGATAATAAGAATTCCAAATTTGAGGGTCTTCCCTTTACCCATCCAGGAAATGGATTTATAACAGCCAGAAAATTAAATGTAGTTGGAGTTCCTTTTAAATTGGGGTGAAAACTGGAATAACAGAAGATAGAAAGGAACCAGACATCTATATTTCCCTCAAGCTTTTGAGTAAAAATACCAAGCTTAACTAGACCATTCGGAATGAATATATATATGAGCTCAAAAAATCATCATGTATATATAAATGATATAGTTTAATAATAATAATATTATTATTAAATTTATTATAGTATAATAATATCATTGATATATTATTATTAGTAATCTTACATAATATTATTTATAGTTTAAGAATAAACATTATTAATATTAATATGAGAATTAATAATATTAATATTAGTTATTAATAATAATAATATATATTATTAATAATAATGAATTAAGATTGGATTAATGTTATGAGTAATAATATTAATATAGTATTAATAATGTTTAAAAAATAATATTAGTAAGAAGGATTATTAGGAAATCAAAAAAGAAACTTCAGGCCAGCTCCACCTTAGGAGGAGCATGTGACTTTTGGTAGAAATTTTTGTCTTGTTCTTCTCTAAATGGAAATGTATCATGCCCTCTTTTGACACCCTAAAATTATGCAGTGCCATGATCTAATCATAATTTTGCAATTTTTATATATATAATAATAACCTTCATGTTGATGCAATCTAGAGAAATTGGAAATAGATGGCGCTTGTTGAAAATGACAAGAATTGAAAACTTAGAAAGAAGTGGAGTGGAGGATTTCTCTTCTCAATATTACAAATAAGTTAAGGAAGATTACATTGGAGACATCAACATTAAATGACTTCACTGAAACTGAACTAAATCTCAACTAAGTGAAACTTTACTGGGGCACTTGGATGGACGGTTTCGACACCTAGTAGTTGGTTGGAATTAGATTCTCTAACACTCCCCCTTAATTACAATCACATCAAAATTTAATTAAGATATGTGTTGGTCTGTCTCCGCGAGGCTTACAATTTAAAAAAATGACTTCAACTAGATTTAGTTTTCTTCTTCTCTTCTTCCAAATCTTGTAGCCTCTAAATTGTTTCAACATTTTCTTCTTGTTGTCTTCTTCAAACCTCAGTTTCTTCATTTTCTGGTGTAGGTCTTCTAGTGTTCCAGGTTCTCTAAGCATGTCCTAGACTTCTTCAAGAAATGACTTGTATCTGGGCTTCTGCCACATATTTTCCTATATATTGCATTTTTTACTATCAATCTGTTGCAACATAAGATGGGAATAATGTTTTATCTCTTCAAAACTCAAATACTTGAAAATTCCATTGATGTGTTCATCATGCATGTTGTCTTCAACATTCATATCTACAACTTCTGTGTAGACCTCATATAGACATGGTGTTGCAAACCATTTTTTAAGGAAATTTAACTCCTCTTCATTATTGATCTATTTACGTGCACATTGGAAATCAATGGTAAGTGTAAAAACATTTTCAAAACCATATTGGTTTTGTAGCTTCTGCTCTGCAATGGAAACTAACTTGTGTTGCTACAAACAGGTTGTTTTCCACTAACTCAAGTGGGATTATCTCACCAAATAGCATCATCCTAATATGGTGTTTTTTTTGCATCATCTACAACCAATCATCATTAGCCCAAAATTCTCTATCAAAATTTACATCAACAATATTAGTCACTCGATTTACCATAATATTTTTACTCTAATCAACAAGCTTTGTTGTTGGTTTCAACATATCATCATCAACAACTTTTGTTGCTGGAAACATCAAATTTTCATCACCAAGCTGTGTTTTTGGGTTCACCATATCATCATTAGGAAGCTTTGTCGATGGAATCACCGAATCATCATCAGTAAGCTTTGTTGTTGGAATAACCAAGTCATCATCAACAATCTCTGTTGCATGATTCATCAAATTTTCATCAGCAAGTTGTGTTGTTGGATTGACCAAATCTTCATTAGAAAGCTCCATTACTGGAATCATAAAATCCTCGTCCACTTGTGGCTATGCACAGTGGGGTTTGCGAGGATCTTCATGCTCCTTTTTTTGTTGATTCTGAAATTTCGTCATATACATCATCCACTTGTGGCCGAGGTATTTTCATCTTGTTGTAGATATCTTACTATAGATCCAATTTCATATTCAACTTCAATACTCCCCCTGGCACCAAAACACCTCTAAAGGGCGTCCCAAGCCTCCTTGGTTGTGTTGGCATCTAAAATCAAGGGAAGAATGCTTTCATCCACATTATTTTCTGCATTTTAATGCAAAGGTGTCGTTTCTACTCTTCATTTCAAGATCTAAAAAGATCTCAAACATCTCCCTTTGTCATTTTTGTCTCTTGTCTATTTCCATTGTTGAGTGTTGGCTCACTACGCCTCAACAACTAACACAGATTGTAGACATGACACCATTTCTTGGCTTACACGAGAAAGAAAAAACTTGATTTTTTTTTTGAAACTTCTATTACTCTTTTGCAATGACCTCACATCAATGTGGCTCCTTAACATTGCTTCTGCGCTACTCGCGTTGGAAAAAAATCGGTACAAGCATTTACGGGATTGGTGCAGGTATCTGGCTGAAAAGTGCATTGATCAATCATAGTATATGGCTCAAACTAGCATTGATCGACCCTAGTATCTGCCTCAAACCTATGCTGATGGCTGATCGGCTCGACTTTTCCTTCAAAAAAAGCGCTCCTTAAAAAAACTTGAATTACAAAAAATTCACTTGACTATCACAGGCTTCTTCTTCTGCTAGTTCTTTGTTATTCATTTTCTTTTGGATCTCTGTACCTCAACAATATTCCTTTGGATCACGTGCTCACCTGGTGCTCACCATGCGCTCACGTTGCTGCTGTGGATTCTTGCACAATGTAGCTTCGACCTCTATTACTCTCAAGGAGTCTTACATAGGCAAAGATTTTTCTTCAATCTATTTTGTCTATGCCTTCACACACTTCTTCCCAAGAGGCATCTTGAAACATCTTGAAACTTCTCTTGCTCTCTCAAAGAGTCTTATGCAGGCTCACATGTTCTCTCTGCTACTCCAACTTTTCTCTCGTTGTTGCTCTCGTTGCTACTCTCATTGTTGTTCTTATGCAAACTAGCTCTGATACCATGAGAAGAATTGAAAACTTAGAAAAAGTGGAGCATGGGATTTCTCTTTTCAATATTACACATAGGTGAAGATTTTTCTTCAATCTATTTCGTCTGCGCCTTCACTCGCGTCTTCCCGTGGGGCATCTTCAAACATCTGGAAACTTTTCCTGCTCTCTCAACGAGTCTTATACAGCTCGCCTATTCTCTCTGCTGCTCCAACTTTTCTATCGTTGCTACTCTTATGCAAACTAGCTCTCATACCATGCCAAGAATTTAAAACTTAGAAAAAGGGGAGCATGAGATTTCTCTTCTCAATATTACGAATGAGTTAAATAAGATTACATTCGAGACATCAACATTAAATGGTTACAGCTAAACTCAACTAAAACTCGACTAAGTGAAACTCATTGCAAACAAGGGAGAAATATTACACATAAAAATGTTCACTCACAATTAATTCAATTGGCTACTTGCACAAACAAATGGATGGTTAACATTAAAAAACCAAAAAAATGGATGCATTGAAATAGAAAATTTCATTTTCATTTTCTGAGAGTGTGATGGAGTTTTCCTTCTAAACACATTAAAATCACATTTATTTGGTTAATTTGTAGTTGTGTGGTGTTGATGACATCAAATATAGGCTTGCTTATTTTAAATGATAAATAATAATGTTTTTAATTACTTGATAACGAAAAATTAATGTGCACAAAGTTATTCTTGACATTTATATCGATACTTAAAGACATCACAAGTACGTGTCTTCTTGCCACACCCTATTTTTACTTAGTTAACTCCCAAAATCCATTTTACTTAGTTTACCCCCAAAATCTTTCAACAAGTTAAATCCAAAAATCACATATAGGGAAACCATTTGAAGTAACAACCAGGGTGGATCCCATATCTAATGGTCTAGGTTCACCTTAGAACTTGGGATAGGTTCACCTTAGTACTTGGGAGAATTGTTTAAAAACTAAAACACCTTACCACTTAAATATCTAAACAAAAACTAAAAATATACGTTGAACAAAATTCCTAGAGTCATTTAGAATTCGCGGCGGCAGATTGGACAGATATTCCGATATCCCAGCCATGTGGAAATGCAATGGGTATGGTAGATATGCCCGCACAGCATTTGAGAGGCATCCTCCTTCCCCAGCTCAAAATCGTCATAGCAAATAGAGCAAGTTGAAGTGATACTATTCTCATCATTGATATGTTCCTCTGAAATGTCTATGCCGCGCAACTGCTCCACAGCTGCACGTCTGTCGGAGAAATCCTGGACAAGAAAGTGTAGCTCTTCAAATTCCATATATCTTTGAAAGCCTAGTTCTTCAAATTCCACGTCGATTAAGTATCTGATTATGTGCTCTGGTAACTGCTCCACAGGTGCAGCTATTTCTGGCAACGGCTCCATAGCGGCGGAAGTGTTTGTGTTTATGTGAAGGAACTGCTCCTCTACTGTTCGGGAAGTTGGTATGCTGCTGCTCCTACTTAGCCGTTCTCCTGATTTTCGTGTTTCTCGTCTTCTTTTTGTTAAGATAAAAAAATAAAATGAATGGACCGTTGGTTACGTGATGAGATGAGCGATGGAACATGTTTTGCATTTGGAAATTATGAATTGTTTATTTATAGAGTTTTAATTGCAAAATTCAAACGCGAACCCCATCTGGCCGACGCTTCATTAGAGTGGGTGGTAAGATCGTGAGTAGTTCGTATTTTCCGTTCGTGTTTTAAAGGAAAGGAATTATGAGATTAAAAAGCGAAGGTTTACATTTTAATTATTATTATTTTTAAATTTTATTAAATTAATTATAATAATTATTTTGTTAATACGTTAAAGGAAAGCCTTTAAAAGATTAAACAGCGAAAGTTTAAATTTAAAATTATGTAATTTTTTAATTTTATTAATTACTAATAAATTATTTAATAATTTAGTTCAAAAAAATTATTATATGTGATCCTTTTACCTATTTTAATTTTGTAGGTGATAAGAATTAGTAGAATTAGCATTTGTCCTTAAGTGTAAAGACAGGTGGAAGGAAATATATATTATATAAAGGAATATTTTGAAAAATATTTGAAAAATTTTATTTTCAATTTTTCAAAGAGTCAAAATTTTCAAAATGATTTAAAAATACATAAAAGAAATCAACATATTTATATTATACATAAAACCTATATATATATATATATATATATATATATATATATAGGAAAAAATATAATTAAAAGAGCAAAAGGACATACATAAACTACCCTACACATTTGAAAAAGAGAAAATTCTGCGTATTACAATATACTAGTGGTGTGAAGAATATCTCAATCTCGCGAGAATGTTGTGAAGAGGTTCCATAACCACATTATATTAGAATCCAAGAAATAAAAACTGTAACCGCATTTCAAAATATCTCCCAATAATCCAAGCCTCCTCCACATCATTTTCAAGTAATTTTCGCTCATGTACACTTTCTCTACATAGAAATCAACACTACTTGTCTTGAAAGTGTAGCAGTGTGGATGCCTTTGGAGACAACGGTTATAGGCCTTCACATCCAAGGCAATTATAAGAAGGTTCCTTAGCAGTTCTAAGGTTCCTTCAACCACACAGAAGCTCTCTAGGAAGAGATCCATGCCCCATTCAAGGTCATGATTATCATTGTCTTGTTTGAGTTGGCAATTGTTGCCAAAACTCTATCTAGCTCATCTTGAGGGGAAGTTGGACTTAAAACCATACCTGGTTTTTTCTCGAGCTGGAGCTCAAGGTAAACCACATCTAATTCGTCTTGATATGGAATTGGAGCCCATGCTAATACACTTTGTAATTTTGTTGTCCCAACAAGGATATATGTTTTATTGGAATGAGAGGACTTTGGAAAAGGCACAACAATGAATGGATATGGAAAAGGATGCTTGTGACGATCTGTTAGCACTGCTGCAACAAGCCCTGGAAAAACAACTAGTGACATCACCACTACGAGTAGAATCACAATCACTAAAAAAACGTTGCTCGTAATGAGATTCTGCAAAAGTCGTCCATGTGACCAGTGTTGTTGTAGGTGAATGTCAATGTTGCCACCACCCACGGTGAACCAATTGTTGTGATTATCACAACAACTCTATACGTAGACAGTGGCTCAGAACTCTGAGGCCCACCTTCAATTTCTCAGAACTCTGAGACCCACCTTCAAATGAAATAAGCACATCCCAACCTCGACACAAGCAGTGGTATTCTACACTTCCCTCTTTCCTTCCACTAGTACATCCACACAAGTATCCTTCTAGAGCTTCCTAATCCATAATTCAGATTCTTGTGCCTTCCACATCTTTATACCTCAAAGATGTTACAATAGAAAAGCCTTTGACTTAATAATAAGAAAGAAAATCAATATTTTAAACCTAATGTCCAACAAAAATAGTTTTGAAATTAATAAAATAATACAGTAAACCTATTTGATAAGTAAATATATATTTTTTATTAAAAAAAAAAAAATCACACTAAATGTATTTTTTATTTAGAATATCTTTTTCCTTATAAATCACATCATTAAGTATTAGGTAGATGTTTGGAACATCTAATATGATTCATTCATTATTTTTTTTTTTTTAAACAATTTTATCAATTAAGAATTACACTTTCTAGAATAAAAAAATTACTAAATCAAATATCATTAAAAATACAAATCCAAAGTGAATGGTCCACTTTATAGAGCTCATAAATTAAAAATCAAGGTTCCAACAAAACTATGACATCTATATTGATGCTTAAACACATCACCACTACGGTTCTTCTAGTGACACGCCATTTTACTTAGTTTACCCCCAAAATATTTCAACAAGTTAAATCCAAAAATCACATGTTAGGATACCTCGACACATAGGAAATAGTTAAGAATAACTTAGTCTAGTGTAGAGTTAGGTAAAGTGTGTTTCTTTACCATGTACATTTGTAACTTGTAATCCGACGGTTAGGATTTGTTGTGATCTGACGGTTATCTCTCACCTCGGTATTAATGACACTTGATCTGTGGCTTAGCACTCGATTGGTCCATGATCTCTTTTTAAAGAGCATGGAGGGTCATTTTTCCAGTGACCATTTATGAGAGAAACATACGCAACTTTTCTTTTTATATTAATAAATTCCTTGGAGTGTTCACATTGGCTTAGGGCATGGACTGTTTCCCTCTTTGAGGTTTTTAACCACGTGATTATTCTGGTGTAATGATTTGTCATATGTTTGTGAGCGGTGACCTTTGGTTCTTGATCTATGACACTTACTTTGTAAATTCCTACATGGTACCAGAGCTATTTTGAGGGCCGCATCCATTGTTGATCAAAATCCGAAGCCGGTTTGACTGCATGCGAATGTCGTTTTGTAGATATACTATTTCTGAACATTTTTGAGCTTCGAGAACTACTCGGTTGTGTCCATAGCGTCTGTTACAGTGAGGAACACCTTTCGTTTCATGTGAAAAGGTTTCCGGCTGCCCAAGTTATGTTAGTTTAGATCTGGAGATATAAAGCATATATTTTGCAGTTATATTTGTTAATAGTTCTGCTTATTTCGGTTTTTTTTTTCGATATTAAGGTTTTATTTATTTGTTGGATCTATACCCTCTTCTTAGTGTATGCTCTTGCTATGCGCTCCGTGCGATCTCAGCAAATCAGAAATAGGAAAAAGGGATTTTTTTTGCTACGTATGCTCTTTCCCTGCGTCTTTGTGCAATCTCGGGAAATTAGAAATAGTGAAAAAAGTGATAGGGACCGGTAAGGCTAACCAAAAATCTAACATTATGCTGTAAGGATTTGCATTTATTTTTCTTTTTTCTCGGTTTTTCTATTTTTTTCTGCAGGAAAAGGCACACACACTGAAGAGTTCCCAAAAAAAAAAAAAAACACCAACCCCCGCTTCCTCCTTTCATACAAAAATGTGATCCTTTTACTATCTCACTTGGTGAGGGGTTAGTTAATGAGAATATAGGTCTTGGGTTCAAGTCTCCTTTTCAAGCTTGTTTTGTAAAAAAAAAAAATTCAAAGGGGCGGAAATTTTTTTTTTAAATCCGCACTTCATCCCGTTCCCGTAATTATTCGACATCTACAACTCAAATTTTTCAAAAGGCATAACTTATTCATCCGAAAGCCATTTTTCAAGCCGTCTTTTTTGAAATGGCCTAATTTTTTGAGATATTTCCATTGGAGTAGTTATTTTCAGCTTTTCTCAACTTTAGTGTTTAAAAAAGAAATGGAAAGTGCATGCCTGGTTATTCTTAACAACACTAATTATTTCCAGTGGCTACCTCACATGGTAGATATACTTAGAAGTAAAGGACTTTATAGAATAGCCACAGGACAAGAAACTAAACCTTCTGATGATGATAAAGATGCTAAATGGGAAAATAAACAAGATCAAGCATGAGGTTTAATAGGAATGTCCATTGTTCAAGATCTTTGATTTCATATCCTTGACATTGACACTCCTGATGATGCCCTAGAAAAGCTAAAATCTATTTTTGGCATTCAAAATCAAATCTAGGCCCACTAGCTTGAAAATGAGTTGCTTACTTTGGACCCCAATAATTTCTTCTCCATTGAAACTTTTTTTTCCAAATTTAAGACCCTCAAAATTCTTTTAGAAGGTTGTAAGATCAAAAAGGATGATGGTAGCCTCATATATTGCATTCTTGCTAAGCTTGGTCCTGTCTACTCTGTATTTGTTTCTGCCTTCCATTCCACCAGAGAAACCATCATTTCTTCAAGAACCACCTACAAAAATCCCTCTTTTGATGCCTTTTCTGATTCTTTGATAAGAGAAAAAGAAAAACTTTTACACCTTGGTCTTATCACTCTTGGAAATGCTTCTAAGAAAGCCTTAGCAGCCCAAAAACAACCGTATCAAAAGAATCCCAAGAAGTAGTATCCTAAGAAATATGGTTCTAAACCAAACAAGTGCCCTAAGCAATTTCAGCCGCAAACTGAAAAATCAAATCACCAAAATAGTAAGGCAAATAAAAAAAAGGGAAGAATACATATATACATTGCAACTTTTGCAATCAGGATGGTCATATAGAGTCCAAATTTTTTAAGAAGATGGAAGCCTTAGAAGCAGCATTGAAGAAACACAACATCAATTTGGAGCAATCTTCACCTTCATTTTCAGGCATGGCACTTTCTGCTCGTGGTTGTCAAGAATCAAGATCTGGTTATGCATTAAATGTATCTTCTTATTCTCCTTCTCATGAGTGGCTCATTGATTTTGGAGCTTCTTAGCACATGACTAAAAATAAATCCATGTTTTCTTCTTTAAATGATTATAACATCAAACATATTTATGTTGGTGATGATAGATCTCTTAGTGTTTTAGGATCTCGAACCATTCAGCTAGATAATGGTCAGTTTAATGATGTACTATGTGTTCCTACCTTGTCATGGAACCTTCTATCTGTTTATCAGATAACTCATTCAGGTGGAGGGAAAATAGTAGAATTCTCACCTCACGATGTTGTAATTAAGGACCTCAAAGATCCTAAACATATTTTAGCTACTGGCATTGCTGATGATTCCACAAAGTTGTATAAGTTTGAAAATTTTGGGTCATCATCTCTTCCCTGTGTTTTTGTTGCTCATAATGATGATGTGAGCAAACTTTGGCATGAGCGATTTGGTCACTTAAACTATCGCTCTCTTCAAACTCTATGTAAGGAGAATATAGTGACAGGCCTTCTTATGGTATCTTGTCAAGATGGTGTTTGATCCGGATGTGTACTCGAAAAACATCATCGGGATAGTTTTGACAAACGTGCCTCTTGGCACGCTTCATCCCCTTTGCAGCTTGTGCACAGTGAGTTATGTGGTCCACTTCCTGTTGTTTCTTTCTCTGGTTGCAAGTACTTCTTAACTTTCATTGATGATTTTTCCAAATGCACTTGGGTATATTTCTTAAAACTCAAGAGTGAAGTTCTTAACATGTTCTTGGCCTTTAAGGCCTTTGTTGAGAAACAATCTAGACGTCAAATTCTTAAGTTAAGATCATACAATAGCGGAGAATATGTTCAAAAAAAAAATTATCAAATTTTGCATTGAGCATGGAATTCAATTGCAACATACTGTTCCATATACTCCACAACAAAATGGTGTAGCTGAAAGGAATAATCGCACCTTAAAAGAAATGGCTAATTGTATGCTTCAATTTAAAGGACTTGGTCTCAATTTTTGGGCAGAAGCCATTAACTGTGCAAATTACATAGTAGATCGCACTCCTACTATGGTTTTAAAGAATATAACTCCAGAAGAAGCTTTGAGCTCAATCGAACCAGATGTAAGTCACTTTCATGTTTTTGGAAGTAATGCTTGGGCCCATATTCAGATGCAAAACATAAAGCCTTAGAACCTAAGAGTGAAAATTGTATTTTTGTTGGATATTCTGAAGATGTCAAAGGATATAGACTTCTTCAACCAAAATCCAAAAATATAATCATTAGAAGAGATGTAAAGTTTGATGAAAATATATTGGCCTGTGAGCCTAGTTCGATTGGTGTGCCACCTTTGGCCTGCGAGCCTGATTCGACATACGTGTCACCTCTCTCTCTCTCTCTCTTCTATTTTTAATAGCAATCCTTCTAGTTCAGATGATGACAGCGAGGATGACAATCATCCTCTAGCTCGTGAAATTGTTCCTTATACTCCACCGCTTCCAAGATGGGTCCTGTCTACTCGGGATGCAGCAGGTTCTCTTACAGGTGACCCTGTCGATCGATGACATACACGTTCTCAGTTTGAAAGAGCCTCTTCCTTATTGGCTCAAGTTCCAAAAAATATTGATCCAGAAACCTTTGAAGAAGCCTCCGATCATCCAGATTGGGATGAAGCTATGAATGAAGAGTATCATTCCTTATTGGCAAACAATACTTGGGATCTTGTTCCTCTTCCAAAAGGAAGAAAACTTTTCAGATGCAGATGGGTTTACAAAACAAAGTTTGGACCAGATGGAAAAGTTGATAGACATAAAGCTCATCTTGTCGCTAAAGGTTTGTCACAAGTTGAAGGCATTGACTATACTAAAACCTTTTCCCCTGTTGCCAAAATGAATTCTATCTGCCTTGTCCTTTCCCTTGTTGCCTCCTTTAAATGGGAAGTCGATCAGATGGATGTTAAATCAGCTTTCATACATCGAGATTTGCATGAAGAAATCTACATGGAGTAACCCCTTGGCTTTATCCAAAAAGACTCCATCCTTGTTTGTCGCCTTAGGAAGTCTCTCTATGGTCTCAAACAAGCTCCTCGGGCTTGGTATGAAAAAATGGATAAATTTCTCTTAGATAATGGCTTTTCCAGGTGTCATTCTAACAAAACTATCTACACCAAGAAAGTGGGTAATTCCTTCACCATCCTTGTTCTTTATGTTGATGATCTTATCCTTACTGGTAGTGATCCAAACCATATAAACCATGTGAAGTCTAGTCTCAAAAAGAAGTTTGAAATGACAGACTTAGGACACTTTAATTATTTCCTTGGTCTTCAAGTCTTGCAATCCAAGGAAAGCATTACCCTCGCTTAATCCAAATATGCCTGTGAGCTTCTACACCACTTTCACATGGAAGAATGTAAGCCTTCCTATTCTCCATTTCAGTCTGGAGTCAAGCTTTCAGTCAACTGTACTACCCCTAAAGTTTATGCTACCTTATACCGTCAACTTGTTGGTAAACTTTTGTATCTAACCCATACCCATCCTGACCTTTCCTTTTCTATTGGTCTTGTCACTCGGTTTATGTGCCAACCTCATGAAAGTCACTGGAAAGCATCTAAACGAATACTTCAATATATTCGAGGTAAAATTCTATTCGGGATTCATTACAGTGCAGGAGAATCTCCCTTGTTGATTGGTTTCACTGATTTTGATTGGGTTGGTGACCCTGGTGATTGGAGGTCCACTGTAGGATATGTATTCACTCTTGGTGTAGGACCTATTACTTGGTCTTGTAAGAAACAAAGTGCCATCTCCCTTTATTTAGCAGAAGCAGAGTATCGTGGTGCCGTTGAAGCTAGCAAGGAAGCCATGTGGGTTCGTCATATCCTGTCTGAATTTGGTCTCCATCAGAAGCATCCAACTACACTTTGGTGTGATAATCAGAGTGCCATTCAGCTATGTAAAGATCCAGTTCAACATCAGCGTATGAAACACATCGAACTCCACATACACTTCATCAGAAAGCCCATTCATGATCATGTTCTTGAAGTGCAGTACTGTCCAACCAATGATCAAGTAGCCGATATCTTTACAAAGGCTCTCACAGAAGTGAAGTTTACCAAACTTCGATCCATGATTGGAGTTCAGGAAAGTTGTCATTAAGGGGGGATAGGCTCTAATTCCTCCTTCCTTCTCCTATTGTGTCACTTTTGTAAATCCTTCAATCCTATCCCAATTTGTTCTTAAAGGGGGGGGGGGGTGTTAGGATATTTCAACACATAGGAAATAAGCTCCTTTTGTGTCACCTTTGTAAATCCTTAAATCCTATCCCAATTTGTTCTTAAGGGGGGATGTTAGGATATTCCGAAACATAGGAAATAGTTAAGAATAACTTTGTCTAGTGTAGATTTAGGTAAAGTGTGTTTCTTTACCATCTACATTTGTAACTTATAATCCGACGGTCACGATTTGTTGTGATCCAACGGTTATCTGTCACCTTGGTATTAATGACACTCGATCTATGGATTAACACCCAATTGGTCCATGATCTCTATTTAAATAGCATGAAGGATCATTTGTCGAGTGACCATTTATGAGAGAAACATATGTAACTTTTCTTTTTATATTAATAAATTCCCTGAAGTGGCCACGTTGCCTCATGGCATGGACTATTTCCCTCTTTGAGGGTTTTAACAACGTGATTATACTAGTGTACTGATTTGTGATTTTTTTGTGAGCGGTGACCTTTGGTTCTTGATCTACAGAACTTACCTTGTAAATTCCTACATCACATATGGGGGATGTTGAGCCCCAAAGATGTCCTTTCCCTTCACCAAATTTCACTTAATTTCCTTTGTCCCTTATCAATTATAGGCTTAAATGGTCAATAGGATTGATTAAAGTCACTTTAGAAATGTATACAATGACTGACTTGCTATATTTTCATGGTTTTGTTCTTGTAGTAATTTTTTACTAGACTCAGCTACAGAATGCAGCCATTTTGTAGCCAGTCGCCTATTCCGCAATGATCTTCATGTTCTCTCATGTTACAGGTGTCACTACAAGGGAAAACGCATATGGTTGAATTCCACAACACTCCCATATCATTTATTGCTCTGTAAAAATTCTGAGACAGAAGCTACAGGTAGTTATGCACGTGGAAGAGATCAAAGCCAAGAAGCAAATTCCTACCAGGACAGGGACTCTACAGATGTCTCCAACAAAATACGAGGCTTCCATAAAAGTTCTAATTTGATTTTGATTGAAAAGAAACTTGTTCCTATTTTTCCTCAAGCGTAGTTATGTATTTATTTTATAATAATGACTCGGAAGACCGAGAGATAGCTAGCTAGATTGATGTTTTGTTGCTAGATCTCAGAAGACCGTAATACTCTATTTTTGAAATACTTTTCCTTTAATGAAAGAAGTACCGCTTCATTGCAAGATCTGAGGTAATATTGAGGAGATTTGTATGCTAATCTAGTGGTAGAGGGCCCCTACTGCCCGAGAAGCTCTGTGCATATTGTTTAGATAAGTAAATTTAGCCTTGTTGCATTCCTAGTTTAAGCAATTTTCTAAATTTTGTGTTTTACACTCACTTGCATTGGATGCTACAACCAGTCTTATTCTTACGAATTGTTCCAAAATATCACTAAAATTGAATGAGACATAACTGTACTATTTTAGGAATTAGTTGCATTTTTCTGAACTTTACGTTTTTCTGCTCAATTACATCAATTGTTACAGCTAGTCTTGTTCTTACGAATTATTCCAAAATATCACTAACACTGAATAAGACTTAGCTGTGGTGTTTTAGAGCTTAGCTGCATTTTTTTTAACTTTACATTTTTATGCTCATTTACATCACATGTTACAGCCAGCCTTATTCTATAAATTGTTCCAAAATACCACTAACACTGAATGAGACAGAGTTGTAGTATTTCAGTGATTAGTTGCATTTTAGTTTAGTTTAAAACTCTGGAGGTTAATGGCATTCTAGTTCAATTCTGTTCACTGTATTTCAAGTTTGAATGATTGCATTTTATTTCAGTTTTATCCATTGTATTTTTAGTTTTATTAGTCAGTTGTATTCTAGTTATTAAGTTAGACTTGACGGCCTTAATTATTTACAAACCACTCTTGTTCTTAATTTCTACTAATACATCATCATCATAGGAACAAGAATTTGTAATGTCATTTTGAAGTCTTGACTGTTTTGCAACTTCTCATAATTTCACCAACTGCCTTTTTTCCAAAGCTATTCCAAAAGATTTCTAATTCTTGAATGAGGTTTAGCAGTGATATTTTGAGTTGCGGAATGGATTAATTTTGGTGTCATAGATTAATTTAGAGTAGAATTCTTGACTAGGTTGCAGACTATCTTTTTCCATATGTGTTCCAACAAATTTCTAGCCATGGATGAGATTTTCTCTGTGATATTGTAGATTGTTGTTTACTTCGAAGAACCTCATTTCATTAAACTTGTCCTTTTCAAATTATTTGAACATATTTCTAATGAATGAATTGGACCGAGTTCATGTTATGAGTTATTGATTTCATGCTATGAGTTATTTTTCTTGTTAAAGTATTGCATTTTCTGTTCTCAAGTGCCATACATAGTTTAGAATAGGTTTTACTCTGTTTTAGTGTGACCAACTGTTGAGTCCCGAATTTGCATCTTTTCCATACACTTTTCCATACCTTTTTCACTCACCTAAACCTCCAAAATTGTCAATATCATGTGCAAAAGGGTATCTAACATGGTTTTTAATTATGTTTTTGTGTTTTCTATTTGATCTAGATTTTGTTCATACAACTGCGAAAACTTGCCACTTTCCGCAGCTGCTGCAACTTTCCGCAGCTATTTTGTGGAAATCTATGCTACAGGTGTCTACAAAGGAAACGAGCCACATGGGCAGGCTAGGAATGACGAGGACATGGTTCGTGTCCTATTGGTTCAAGTAAACTCGTCAAAGGAATCCGCGGTCAAAGCCATCCACGTGGAAGTCAACTATGGAGTTTCATGTCGGCTGGACTCTGTTTCGTGGCATATAAACATCCATACGGCCGTTTCTAAGCTTGCGGAGGTTAGTCGACATCTGTGCAGAGCTCTGGAGTTGAATTCAAGCATCCACCTTCCGTAGATCCACTTTCCAACACGGCCATACTCCTATATCCATGGACAGAGTGGTCTACGTGCTCCCTGTCATCATGAACTTTAGGAAACAGTTATAGTTTGCTGTTATATATAGAGCGTTTGCATACGCACGTAGAGTTAGTTGATAGTTGTTAGTTGATCATTGTTAGTTGATAGTTGATGTGCGTACTCTGTTATGTTTGCTTTGTAATGATTACGCTGCCTTGAGCCGTAATACTACCAGTCTGTAATGAACTGCTTTTTAATATGAGAAAACTCTGTTTTTCAACTTAATTCGTGTTTGAGGATCGTTACCAAAGCTGTGTAGAGGGCCCCTGCTCAGCCAAGGTTCTGTGTATTAGTGTATATATTTCTCATTTCATTTCTTTTAAAAAAGTCATTGTATCATAATCCATTATATGTTCATATTTTGTAGTTGTTTCATTTCTGTTTATACATTTCCATAATTTCCATTTAATTTCTGTCTTTCATGTTTTTAATGATTGTTAATCACTGATCAGTTTTCTTGTGCAGGTTTTAGGTAGACAGCCCGGGCATTTTTATAGCATTTTTATAGCATTTTGACTAATGACATGAACTAACATTGTTCTGCTGCTAGTTTTCTTTTCATAGCTTTTGTTTAACTTCAGTCTTGCTTTGTACATTTCAGTTTTGCTTATCTGATTCAGTAGTTAAAATTAGATATATTAAGCTGCTCATAGCGTCTTCAGTTGCCTCCGAAAGCCACAGCTGGACTGATGGTGAGGGACTGCATTATGAAATGTGTAGTTTAGTGTTAGTTTCTTTTCTGCAAATTTAGATATATTAAGCTGCTCATAGCGTCTTCAGTTGCCTCCGAAAGCCACAGCTGGACTGATGGTGAGGGACTGCATTATGAAATGTGTAGTTTAGTATTAGTTTCTTTTCTGCAAATTTAGATATATTAAGTTGCTCATAGCGTCTTCAGTTGCCTCCGAAAGCCACAGCTGGACTGATGGTGAGGGACTGCATTATGAAATGTGTAGTTTAGTATTAGTTTCTTTTCTCCAAATTTAGATATATTAAATCATATATGACATCTTCAGTTGCCTCCGAAAGCCACAGCTGGACTGATGGCGAGGGATTGAATCATGAGTGTATGGTTTAGTATTGTTTATTTTCTGCAAATTAAATATCAGTTACACAAGTTGTTTATGATTACTTCCGAAAGTCATAGCTGGTCTAATGATGAAGGGTCAGAAAATGAATTGATGTAATCTGATTTAGATTTATTTTGTTGCAATTTTGAATTTCCTTAAGAATAGTTTCTTTTGTGTTTAGTTGGCAGCAAGAATAGTTTGGTTTTCATGTTCACTAGTTTACTGTTTTGATTCATTAGATTAGCCAGCACCTTTTCATTTCAGCAGTACACTTTTACTTTCTTTAAAGTCTTGTCATTGTAATTTTCAATTTGCTTTTAAAGTTTCAAGATTGGTAAATCATTATAGGGGATATCACTTCCTTGAACAAATATAACCAAACTTGTTTTTCATTTTAGAATTTCCATTTTACCTTAGAAAGACCAAAAACGACAAAAGTTAAGAAATAGGTTATCTTGCACATATAGTGCGCCGCACTTCATCAGCTTACGATTCCCGGATTGACAAATTAAATGCAGCAATTTAGGACACTAAATTGACCAAACATTTTGGCGCCGTTGCCGGGGAAGTGTAACTAGGTAGCCAATTTCTTAAAAAAAAAAACATAAAATCATAAAAGAAGGGAAAACTTGATAACTTCTTGAAGTATTCTCTCCTCTTGCACCTAGTGTGATCTGGAGGATCAGAAAAGAGAGTTATTGGTTTAGTAATTTCTTAAGTATGCTCTCTTCTTGCACCTAGTGTGATCTAGAAGATCAGAAAGAGAATTATTAGCCCAACTTTTTAAAAAATAAAAAAATGACATGCATAGAGCAAGAGATTCTAGGGGAAGGTTTATAGCTAAAGCCAAGAGTTCGATTTTCACAACTCCATCTTCTTCAAGGCATAGACCAGATTCACAATCATCTACCCCTAGCCTTAAGATTTTTGGAAGCCAAAGAACAGCTGAATTAGAGGATTCTCCTACACCACCTACTAAAGCCTACTTAGAAAACAAAGAAACTTTCTCTCATCCTTCCTTGATAGAAGAACTAGAGGACTATAAGGACTCTAAAGAAACTGTCATGGCAGAGGAAGTAATAAATAGAGGTGGAGGTAGAGGAGGAGGAGATAATGAAGATAACAATGGTGAAGGAAATAATGGTAGAAATAGGGACGATTTTCTTGGATTCCCTATAGTTGATGAGGAAACTCATGCAACAATGAAAAATATTTCACCATCTGTTCTCCCTAATTTTTATGGATTACGAAGTGAGGATCCTGAAACATTTCTGTTTGAGTTTGAAGTAGTGTGCCGAACTTATGACTATATGGAAGATTCTCAAAAACTCAAACTGTTTCCTTCAACATTGAAGGGATCTACTTTGAAATGGTTCATGGGATTAGCCACTCAATCTATTAGGACTTGGAATGATATGAAACAAACATTTTTGGATAGATACTTGGACTATTGTATGCCCACCAATCACAAGGATGAGGTATTCAAAATGATGCAAAAAGAAGATGAAAATTTGGAAGACCTAATTGAAAGATTTCAATACAACTTGAAAAGAGCAAAGATGAACAACTTAGATAATGAAACCTTGAAAGCCCTCCTATTAAAAGCCATTAGAGATGAATGGATAGACATTTTAAACATGATGGGGAAAGGAGACATTTCTCAACTTCCATTTCGTGATATAACAGAACTATGTATCCATCTCTCGAGGGGAAAATCTAAAACTGGAAAAGGGCCTAGGGATTCTTCTCTTATTAGGGCTAACAAATCTGCAACTGGATCAGTAAGTAGGGCAGAGATTGGTAATATGCTTGATGAGTTCAAAACTGATATTTTAGGGAGCCTTAGTGAACAACTAGACACCCTTAAAATCCAAAACAAGCAGAAAGCAGAAACAGATGCTTTAGCCATCTTTTGTCCGAAATGTAGAAAGAAACATGCTTTAAGGGAATGTCCCTTGGATGCAAAATTTGTAGAAACATGTATGATTTGCTCAGAAAATCATGAAATCAAGGATTGTCCTTCAATCCCTGGACTCAAAGTTGTTTTTCAAGAAGATCCAAATTCAATAGAATCTCTCTGTTTTGTCGCAAGGAGACCTTGGCAGGGACAACAATCTCAAGGTTTTAATAACCCTATGAATCTTCAAACCCCACCAAATTGGACTCCTTGGCAACAACCTTGGCCCCAACATCAAAACTCATATCAGCCATGGGTACAAGGGATGAAAAATCCTTATGGGAGATTTGCTCAATTTTATCAATATCCTCCATCTTTTCAAAATCAACAAATTCCACAACTTCCAAGCCCAAATCCACAACTTTCATTACCATTTCCACAACAACAACCTTCTCAACAAAATACAAATCCTCAACTCATGCTCCCATACCAACAGAAGACAAATCAACTTCCAGCTCAGCCATTGCCAAATCCTAACAATAAGAATCCTCAAACTACTTATATGGTAGAAGGACAGCAATTTCCTACCTATATGATTGTTCCTCTCAACGATGTACAACTCAGATCTGGTAGAGTTTTAGAAAAACCTTCTATAGACATTCAAGAGCAAGATACCTCTGAAGAGGACTCTCTTCAAGTCAATAAGGGTTCTGAGGAAGAATCTCTTCAAAATTCAAAAATTCAAAAAGAAAAAGAAAAGCTAGCATCCACAACTCCTATAGTTGAGCAACATGTATCTTCATCTACACCTCATTTTCCGGAAAGACTACAAATTGATAAGGGGGTGGAAAAACAAATTTTGTTGCCTAACTATGACTTTCTAGATGAATTGAAGAATGTTTGTATCAAGATTCCATTGCTACAAGCCATTCGAGAAATTCCTATTCTAGCAAAAACCATAAAGGAGTTGAGTTTCAAAAGAACAGGAAGGAAGCTAAAGGACACAAGAAGAATCCACCTGGTAGGAAAGATTGCAGACATTATGATGGGAAAAATTACCATGCAGAAGTATGTAGATCCAGGAAGTCCAATTGTCAAGACACATATAAATGGGATATAAATTCCAAACACATTGATTGACTTAGGGGTTGCTATCAACATTATGAGTAGGCAGACTATGGAACAGTTAAAACTTCCTAACCTTCTTTTTACACCTACTTTATTGCAACTTGCAGATCGATCGGTTATTAAACCAGATGGTGTATTAGAAGATATTTCAGTCTCCTTAGATTCTTGGGAATATCCAGTAGACTTTATGATTTTGACTCCCAAAAGTAATCTAGGAGGACATTCCATTATCTTAGGAAGACCTTGGCTGGCCACAGCTGATGCTTTTATTAGTTGTAGATCTGGAGACATGTACATTTCTAATGGTAATTCGACAAAGAAATTCAATTTGTATCCTCCAGCAAGAGCAATCACAGAAATAGGAGACAATGAATGGGTTGATGATGAGAACACTATACAACCTGTCTTTACCATTTCTGAAATTAGTGAGGATAGTCAAATTCTGAACACATTAGAAAATTTTGAGATATCTTCAGAATATGACCCCACACAATTTCAGTTGGAATCGGACATAGAATATTTATCATCAAGACAAATGTCTCTTTACTCTATGGAAGAGTTTGGTAATTCTGCTTTTGAGATTTTTCCAGAAAAGACATTGAATATCAATAAACATCTGGAGAAGTCACAACAAGAAGAACTAACCAGAATCTTGCAAAAACATTCTACTGCATTTGCATGGGAGTATACTGACATGAAGGGTATTGATCCTAAGACTTGCATCCATCATATCTATATTGAGGAAAGCAGTAGACCAATCAGACAACCTCAAAGAAGGATGAATCCAAATCTTAGGGAGATAGTGAAAGAAGAGCTCCAAAAACTTCTCAATGTAAACTTCATTTATCCAATTTCGGATAGCCGATGGGTTTCTCCTTTGGTTATAGTACCTAAAAAGAATGGTAAATGGAGAGTATGCATTGATTACAGGGAATTGAACAAAGCAACTTTGAAGGATCACTTTCCTTTGCCTTTTATTGATCGGGTATTAGATACATTAGCAGGTAAAAAGTACTTTTCATTTTTGGATGGTTTTAGTGGCTATAATCAAATTCAGGTAGCACCTGAAGATCAAGATAAGACCACATTTACTTTTCCATGAGGAACTTTTGCCTACCGAGTGCTTCCTTTTGGGTTATGTAATGCACCAGCAACATTCCAAAGAGCAGTACTAGGAATTTTTTCTGATCTAATCCATGATTGTGTAGAGGTTTATATGGATGATTTTATAGTTTATGGTAATTCATTTGAAGAGGAATTAGAAAATTTGGAAAAAGTTCTTATAAGATGTAAAGAAACAAACCTTTCATTAAGCCATGAAAAATGCTTTATGATGTTTACTGAAGGGATTGTTTTAGGACATCATATTTCAGGAGATGGGATTAAGGTTGATAGATCAAAAGTTGAAGTCATCTCGAAGTTGCCTATTCCAAATTGTCAAAGAGATGTTAGAAGTTTTCTAGGATTTACTGGTTACTATAGAAGATTTATAGAAAACTTCACTAAAATAGCATCTCCACTCTTCAAATTGCTTACAAAAGAATGTGAATTTAAATGGGATCCTGATTGTCAATCAGCTTTTGAAACTTTGAAAACAAGAATATCTGAAGCACCTATCTTGAGAGGACCAAATTGGAAACTTCCTTTCCATATTTCTACAGATGCTTCAGATACAGCTCTTGGAGAAGTGTGTTGGGTCAAAAAGATTTAATTTCTTATGCCATTTATTACACCAGTAAAAATTTGACTCCCACAGAGTTGAATTATACTGTGACTGAAAAAGAGTTCTTAGCTGTTGTTCATGCAATTAATAAGTTTAGACATTACATAACCGGCTATGAAACTTTTATTCATACTGACCATTCTGCAATTAGATATTTAATGAACAAACCTGTTACTAATGGCAGAGTGACAAGATGGCTCTTACTTTTGCAAGAATTCAATATTACTGTGTTGGATAGACCAGGAAAACAGAATACGGTAGCTGATTTCTTGTCTAGAATTCAGAATACTAAAGAAGATTCTCCTGTAGAGGATAAGTTTCCTGATGAATACTTGTTTGCAGTAACTATTAAGACCCCTTGGTATGTAGATATTGCTAACTATTTGGTTACAGGGAAACTACCTTCACATTTATTTCCAAGTGAAAAACGAAAAATTATTCCGGAGAGTTCAAAATATTCATGGATTTCTAACGAATTGTTTAAAACAGGGCCAGATCTTGTGATCAGAAGATGTGTCAGGGAAGATGAAATGCCTAATATTCTTAAGGCATGTCATGATGAACCATGCGGCGGACACTTTGCGGACAAAAGGACGGCCTATAAAATCCTTTCCTTGGGATATTATTGGCCTTCTCTCTTCAAAGATGCAAAACAATATGTCAAAAGGTGTGATAGCTGCCAAAGAGTAGGGAAACCTACCCTTTCAAATGAAATGCCATTGCAAACACAGGTGCTCATTGAACCCTTTGAAAAATGGGCTTTAGATTTCATTGGACCTATTAATCCACCATCTAAGCAAAAGAAGTATATATTGGTTTGCACTGATTATGTTACTAAATGGGTAGAAGCTAAAGCATTAGTATCTGCTACTGAAAATTCAGTTGTTCATTTTCTTTATGAGGATATTTTTACTGGCTTTGGTGTTCCAAGAGAAATTGTAACAGATCAGGGGAGCCAATTCACATCCAATTTGGTGGAGAAGTTGATGGAAGAATACAAAATCAAGCACAGAAGATCTACTCCTTACCATCCACAAGCAAATGGTCAAGTGGAGTCCACAGACAAAGTTCTTGAAAGTATCATCACCAAAACTGTTCATCTACATAGAAGAGATTGGGCAGAAAGGCTTCCAGAAGCCTTGTGGGCCTACAGAACTACATGGAGGAATACAACAGGACATTCTCCCTATGAACTTGTTTATGGGGAAGAAGTCTTGCTCCCCATTGAGTTCCAAGTCAAGACCTTCAAGATAGCAGTTCAGTTGGGGATGGACTTATCAGAAGCCCAAAAGCATAGAATGGAGCGGTTGAATGAGCTAGATGAGATCAGACAAGAAGCAATTCTAAGAACTGATCTAGTTCAATATCAAAGAACTAAATGGCATGACAAATATATCAAAGAAAAGAAGTTTCAAGAAGGAGATTGGGCATTTTTATTTGACTCCAAGTTTAAAGATTTTCAAGGAAAATTTCAGACTCATTGGCTTGGGCCATATGAGATTGACAAGATCTTTAGCAATGGAGCTGTAAGAATCAAGACCATTGATGAGTTTCAAACTCCTCTTATTGTGAATAGCCATAGATTGAAAGTTTATCATAAGCCACTCTCTAAAGAGGATTTTGTCAAGTTGTTTCAAGAAAGTTCTGCAATCAGGCTGGTACAGAAGAATTCTTCTTCTCCACCAGCCTAGCTTTTGTTTTTCAAGTTAAAAAAAATAAAAAATAAAAAATAAAAATGGTATAAGCCTGAAAACCAATCATTGATTGGCAGTCTTATGCAGAAAATATAGGGTGAAAATCAGGGGCACCTGACACTCTATATTTTCCAAAAAAATCTGTCTTTCATTTCATTTCATTTCACCACCCACTCCATTTCATTCCACTTCATTTCATTTCATTTCATTTCATTTCACTTCATTCCACTTCATTTCATCCATTCCATCAATAAAAATCTTTTTTTATGACCATTTCCATCTGGTCATTTGTCATTTGTTCATTTCTATTCAACCAAGTAATAGCTGTGTCAGTTTCCGCAGCTGACATCTGTTTCCGCAGCTGACTCCAGTTTCCGCAGCCAGAAGCAGATTCCGCAGCTACTACTACTCTGTTTTCAAAGAGAATGTACAGTTAGTTGTTATTTCCATAATTATGAAATAAAATGCAGGGGGGAGGATCAATGGAACATTCAAGACACTAATGAAGATCAATCAGTTGAAGACCAAGGGCAAAAGCAAGGATTCCAAAGGTATGAATAAATTTTATTTCAAATAGTATTGAAAAAACACATTTTTATATAATTTTAAACTATGAGCTCTACCCATAACGCGCAATGATTATATTGACAGTCCCGTAACCTTCCACGATTTCCATGTTATCCTCTTGCATTTATTCATAAACGGTTTCATCATTGAAATTCCGATTCTCACTCATGTTCTAATATCCCACCGGAGATAATGATACGTATTTGAGTTGACAAAGGACTCTTACAAGCCGCATAACTTCATAATCATTGATTGAAACGTGTTCATATTTATTACACGGCCTCCAAAATTCAAAACGCGGCCGAATGCATTATACTTTGTTAACCTCTTTGTCGTGTCTCTGTCGTGTTTACAAAACCCCACTCTACTCATTCTCACTCCCTGTTTCACTCCATTCCGTTCCTTTTGCTCACTCTCACTCCCGTATATCCACCCACAGTCTTACTCCATTCCATTTATGGTGCTCATTTCCATTTTATGATAACATCCCCACAGTATTGTGCTCGATCCTGTGTATTCCATCGTTCCATTTCCACTTAAACCCTCACAGAGGCAAGCCTCTGAAGCACAGAGAAGTAAAATGGGAAAATTATTAAGGGCAGAGCCGGAAGGACCGAAGTTTATAGAGGGATATCCACAAGCAAAAGAGATGTTGAGGAAAGCTAAATGGCTGCATTTTATTCAGAAATTCAGGGGTTACCACAGAGAAGTTACAAAAGCGTTTGCAAGATCATTTGATGGCTCGGAAGCAGAAGTGGGAGACCTCAAGTTTTTGGTCAATGAAGCATCAATAGCAACAGCCACAGAGCTTCTTCAGGAAGGAGAACGATGGTTCAAAAATAAAAGTATCAATGATGAGGCATGGAGAACAATTCTACGAAATCAAGGTATGGATATCACTGTTTTTAAAAGAGGAATCCCTGTGCATGCAATAAAAGAAGAATGGGCCACTTTACTACTAGTTGTTCAGAAATTTATTACATGTGAAGGCCGTTTTGGGTCTATGTACATGTACCATACTAGGCTATTGATGAATTTTCTTGAAAACCAAACTCTCAATCTTCCTTATTTTCTATTCAATAGCTTGAAGAAAATGGTTGTGACTGTGCAAAAACACCTAGGAGATGTAGAGCCTCATTTATATCACCATGGCCTTATAAAAATTCTGATTGAAAAGGAGCTAAAAGAAAGAAAAGATACATGGGAACAATTCCTAGTTAGAAACTTCTTTGAAGAACCTCAGGAAATTCTTGAAGGTAGTTCAATTAGAAGGAGTAGAAGAAAGAGAATGAATGTTGAAACCCAAACTACTCCTACACAGGAAATTCCCGCAGCTAGCACAGCAAAAAGAAGTAGAAGGAAAAGAACAGTAGATGAAATCCAAAATATTTCTACTACTACTATGAAAAAAACTGATAGGGAAGAGAGATTGGTAAAAAGGAAGAAGAAGGAAATTAAAGCTAAGAAGCCAATAATACCAAAAGGGAAAGAAATTATTGAGGCTGTCCATAAAACTCCTTCTTCTGAAGAAGAAGATCACCAAATACTATCTGAAAGATTAGTTTATCTTCAAAAGCAGTCATCTATATCCAAGAAGGCAGAGACAGGAAAACAAGAACAAAAGGGTAGTGTACCACAGCATGTGAGGAGAAGCAGCAGGCTTAAAGGAAAATTGAGAAAAACACAAATTAAGGGTCCTCATTTCATTGATTTGGGTGAGGAGACATCTGAACAGTCTCCAACTGACCATAGTCCATTTCAGTCAGTTAGTGAACCTGACTCCTTTCACTCCCAGTCAGACAATGAGCGTACTCCATCTTATTCTCAGCAAAATATTGATGAAAGTTCTCCTCGGCCAGATTTTGAACATAATTCGCCCTTGCAACACTTTGGGGACAACCCAATGAAAAAGACACCGGAAGTAGACCCCAAACAGCAGGAGGTATATGACTATATAGAATCCTTGGAGAAGGCAGCCACAGGCCCAAGTACCTCTTCTATTCAGCCTCATACATTGCAGGATGATTTAGTTCAGTCATTAAAACAGGAAATTTTTGAGCTGGAACTTTTGAATCGGCATATCAAAAATGAAAATGAAACACTCAAAGAGCAAAGCAAACTGGACAAGATCATCCATGAAAATACTATGTTACATTTGGGTATTTGGCAAAAGAAGAATAAGAAGTTAAAAAGGAAATGCCAAAAATTGAGCAGAGCACTTGTGAATATCAAATTCAGGTGCTTAATGAAGAAACCCAGAATGATGGCAGTACCAAAGAAGAAGAGAAGGGGGTTAGATGTGTTGGCTGAAGTATCAAGGCACATGAATTGAACAGAGAGTGTCAAAATTTTGGTTGCATGAGGACATGCAACACCTTCACGGTGGGGGTATGTTGAGTCCCGAATTTGTCTCTTTTCCATACACTTTTCCATATCTCTTTCACTCACCTAAACCTCCAAAATTGTCAATATCATGTGCAAAAGGGTATCTAACATGGTTTTTAATTATGTTTGTGTGTTTTCTATTTGATGTAGATTTTGGTATTATCTAATTTCTTGGAATCTTGTCACTTTAGCATTCTTAGAAACTTTCCATGACTATTTGTGGAGAGTGCTGTCACTAGGAGTGTGCATAGGAAACGAGCCACATGGGCAGGCTAGGAATGACGGACATGGTTTGTGTCCTATTTGTTCAAGCAAACTCGTCCAAAGAAGCCGCGGTCAAAGAGGTCCACGTGGAAGTCAACTATGGAGTTTCATGTCGGCTGGACTCTGTTTCGTGGCATATAAACATCCATACGGCCGTTTCTAAGCTTGCGGAGGTTAGTCGACATCTGTGCAGAGCTCTGGAGTTGAATTCAAGCATCCACCTTCCGTAGATCCACTTTCCAACACAGCCATACTCCTATATCCGTGGACAGAGTGGTCTACGTGCTCCTTGTCATCATGAACTTTAGAAAACAGTTACAGTTTGCTGTTATATATAGAGCGTTTGCATACGCACGTAGAGTTAGTTGATAGTTGATGTTCGTGAACATACTCTGTTATCTGTTAGTTTGCTTTGTAGTGATTACGCTGCCCTTGAAGCCGTAACACTACCATTTTCTAATGAACCACTTTTTAATATGAGAAGACTCTGTTTTTCAACTTAATTCGTGATTGAGGCTCGTTACCAAGGCTGTGTAGAGGGCCCCTACTCAGCTAAGGTTTTGTGTATTTGTGTACATTTTTCATTTCATTTCATTTAAAAAGTCATTGTATTATAATCCATCCATATGTTCATACTTTGCAGTTGTTTCATTTCTGTTTATACATTTCCATAATTTCCATTTCATTTATGTCTTTCATGTTTTTATGATTGTTAATCACTGATCAGTTTTCTTGTGCAGGTTTTAGGTAGACAGCCCGGGCATTTTTATAGCATTTTTATAGCATTTTGACTAATGACATGGACTAACATTGTTCTGCTGCTAGTTTGTTTTTCATAGCTTTTGTTTAACTTCAGTCTTGCTTTGTACATTTCAGTTTTGCTTATCTGATTCAGTAGTTAAAATTAGATATATTAAGCTGCTCATAGCGTCTTCAGTTGCCTCCGAAAGCCACAGCTGGACTGATGGTGAGGGACTGCATTATGAAATGTGTAGTTTAGTGTTAGTTTCTTTTCTGCAAATTTAGATATATTAAGCTGCTCATAGCGTCTTCAGTTGCCTCCGAAAGCCACAGCTGGACTGATGGTGAGGGACTGCATTATGAAATGTGTATTTTAGTATTAGTTTCTTTTCTGCAAATTTAGATATATTAAGCTGCTCATAGCATCTTCAGTTGCCTCCGAAAGCCACAGCTGGACTGATGGTGAGGGATTGCATTATGAAATGTGTAGTTTAGTATTAGTTTCTTTTCCGCAAATTTAGATATATTAAATCATGCATGACATCTTCAGTTGCCTCCGAAAGCCACAGCTGGACTGATGGTGAGGGATTGAATCATGAGTGTATGGTTTAGTATTAGTTTATTTTCTGCAAATTAAATATCAGTTACTCAAATTGTTTATGATTACTTCCGAAAATCATAGCTGGACTAATGATGAAGGATCAGAAGATAAATTGATGTAATCTGATTTAGATTTATTTTGTTGCAATTTTGAATTTCCTTAAGCATAGTTTCTTTTTTGTTTAGTCAGCAGCAAGAATAGTTTGGTTTTCATGCTCAATAGTTCACTGTTTTGATTTATTAGACTAGCAACACCTTTTCATTTCAGCAGCACATTTTCATTTCCTTTCAAGTTTTGTCATTGTAAGTTTCAAATTCCTTTTTAAGTTTCAAGTTGGTAAATCATTATAGAGGATATCATTTCCTTGAACAAACATAACCATACTTGTTTTCATTTTTAGAAATTCCATTTCACCTTAGAAAGACCAAAAACGACAAAAGTTAAGAAATAGGTTATCTTGCACATATAGTGCGCCGCACTTCATCAGCTTACGATTCCCGGATTGACAAATTAAATGCAGCAATTTAGGACACACTAAATTGACCAAACACCAACAACTTCTCTTTACCAACACTTAGTTCTTTTCCTCTTAGAATAAAAACACAAAATGAAAACATTGGAAAAACACTAAACACAACGTAGTGAGAGACAGATACCTAGGCACATATAGTGCACTTCACTTCAACAGTTTACTAGCCCTGGTTGACAATTTATGACATCAATTTAGGAACACTAAGTTGGGCAGACATTTTGGCGCTGTTGCCGGGGAAGTGTAACTAGGTAGCCTTGTTTCTTACCTCCCAAAAACAATGACATGCGTAGAGAAAGAGACTCAAGGGGTAGATTCATAAGAAGCAAAAGCTTGATTCCTAGAACACCACTTGTTTCACCAAGACCAAGAGCCAGCACACCTCCAACTAAAACCCACATTCCATCCTTTACTGATCCAAGACTTCCAGAGGACTTAAGATCAGATATTCCATTAGAAAGACCTTCCACTTTACCCACTGAACCTGTCTTAGAAGAAGATTTAGGAACCCCTCCAAGGGACATAAACTTTTCAACTTCCACAGAAGAATCAACTATGGTAGAAGAAGGGGGAGGAGGAGTTTTTAATGGAGAACACACACTATTTGGAGGGGGTAGAGGTAGAGGTAGAGGAGAAGGAGGTAGAGGTGTAGAAGGAGAAGGAGGTAGAGGTGAAGAAGGAGGCAGAGGAAGAGGTAGAAGAGAAATGGGAAGCTCTTTTGGGTTTCCTATAGTAGATGAAGAAACCAATGCAACTATGAAAAAAATTTCACCCTCTGTCCTTCCAAACTTTTATGGAATCAAAAATAAAGATCTTGAAACCTTCCTATTTGAATTTGAAGTCCTATGTAGAACCTATGACTTCTTACAAGATTCTCAAAAACGTAAACTATTCCCTTCAACATTGAAAGGAGCAGCATTAAAATGGTTTATGAGTTTGATCAACAGTTCTATTAGGACATGGGAAGACATGAAAGAAGCATTTCTAGAGAGGTATTTGGATTATTATATGCCAGTCAACCATAAGCAGGAAGTGTTTAAAATGTTACAAAAAGAGGATGAAAATTTGGAAGATTTGTTGGAGAGGTTTAACTATAACATCAAAAGAGCAAAAATGGAAAACTTAGACCAAGACACTTTGAAAGCTCTCTTGTTGAAGACAATTAGGGATGAATGGTTAGATATCCTTAACATGATGGGAAAATGGGATATATCTCAGCTCACATTACTTGAAATAGCTGAATTATGTACCAACCTTTCAAGAGGGAAATCTAAAACTGTAAAAGGACCAAGAGACCCTGCTCTTGCAAGGGAAAGTAAGTCTGCTTCGGGGATAGTAAGTAGGGTAGAAATAGGACATATGCTTGATGGATTCAAATCTGATATTTTAGGGAGTCTTAGTGAAAAAATAGACACCCTTAAGTTACAAAACAAGCAGAAAACTGAATCTGATGCCTTAGCAATCTTTTGTCCCAAATGTACAAAGAAGCATGCCTTGAGAGAGTGCCCTTTGGATGCAAAAGTAGTAGAGACCTACGTAATTTGATTAGAAAAACATGAGACCAAGAGTTTTCCTTCACTTCCTGGTCTTAAAGTTGTCTTTCATGAAGAAACCTCTACAAATTCCATAGAATCTCTCAATTTTGTCTCTAGAAGGTCGTGGTAAGGACCTCAAACACAAGGATTCCATGATCAGATGTATAATCAACCCCCACCAAATTGGAATTCTTGGCAACCTTGGCCCAAATTTCAAAATCAATCTCAAACTTGGGCACAAGGAGCACAAAATCCCTATGGAAGATGCTCTCAGTACTATCAGTATCCACCATCCTATCCACCATATCCAAATTTCCCTCCTCAAAAAAATCCTCAACAGAATCATCAAAATCCACAACATCAAAATTCACCACTTCCATTACCATTTCCTCAGAAAACAAATCAGTTGCCTGCCCAACCCATACCAAACCCCAACAATAAAAATCCTCAGAACACATACATGATATAAGGCCAACAGTTTCCAACTTATTTGATCACTCCTTTGAACCTTAGTGATGTTCAATAGGTGGAAGAATGTGAAAAGAGGAAACCACTTTGTTGTCATACGAGAAAAAACAACTTTGAGAAGGTCTTTGTAGGTAAATAAAATTCTTGAAGAAGACATCTTTTCAAAACCCAAATATTAGTATTCAAAAAGAACCAATAATTTCCAACTCTATATGAAAGCGACCATCGACATCTACTTCTGCCTCCTTTCAGGAAGAAAAGTACAAATTGTTAAATTAACAAAGAAAAACAAATTATGGTGCCTAATTATGATTTCCTAGATGAGCTGAGAAATGTTTGTATTAAGATCCCATTATTGCAAGCTATCAAGGAAATTCCAATCTTAGTAAAGACAATAAAGGAGATGAGCATGAAGAAAACATGAAAAAGAATAAGAGAGACAAAGAAAATTCAATTGGCAGAAAAAATAACAGATATCATGATGGGTAAGATTGCCATTCCAAAGTATCTAGACCCAAGAAATCCAGTTGTTAAAATACACATCAATGGAACTGAGATCCAAAACACACTTATTGATTTAGGAGCAGCAATCAATATCATGAGTAGACAAATCATGGATAAAATGAAACTTCCTAATCTTCTTTTTACACCCACATTATTGCAATTAGCAGACAGATCTGTGATTAAACCTGATGGGGTAATAGAAGACATTCCAGTGTCCCTAGATTCTTGGGAGTATCCTATGGATTTTATGATCCTAACTCCTAAGAGCAATCTAGGAGGGCATCCTATTATATTAGGAAGACCTTGGTTAGCTACAAATGATGCTTTCATTAGTTGTAGATCCAGTGATATGTACATATTTGATGGTAGTTCAACCAATAAATTTACCTTGTATCCTCCAGCAAAAAAAATTACAAAATTAGATGATACTCAATGGATAGAGGATGAAGAATACTTACAACCTCTCTTCACAATTTCAGAAATTAGTGAAGATAGCGAGATTCTGAATACCTTAGAGAACTTTGAATCCTCTTCGGAATACAAACATGAACAATTTCAAGAAGAATCCAACATTGAGTTTTTATCATCAAGACAGATGTCCCTTTATTCCATGGATAAATTTGGCAGCTCTACAATTGATATAATTCCAGGCAAAAATTTAAACATAAACAAGAACCTAGAGAAATCTCAACAAGAAGAGATAGTCAAGATATTACAGAGACATTCTTCTGCATATGCATGGGAGTACACTGATATGAAAGGGATAATCCCTAAGACTTGCACTCATCACATCTACATAGAGGAAAATTGTAAACCAATCAGACAACCTCAGAGACGGATGAATTCAAATCTTAGGGAGATTGTTAAGGAAGAATTGCAGAAATTGTTAAATGTCAACTTTATCTATCCCATTTCAGATAGTCAGTGGATTTCTCCTTTGGTAATTGTGCCAAAGAAAAATGGTAAATGGACGGTATGTATTGACTACCGAGAATTAAACAAAGCTACTCTTAAAGATCATTTTCCCCTACCTTTCATAGATCAAGTATTAGATACATTAGCTAGCAAAATTCTTCTGTTTAGATGGATTTTAGTGGTTATAACCAAATTCAAGTAGCACTTGAAGATCGAGACAAAACCACATTTACCTGTCGTTCGGGTACCTATGCTTACCGAGTATTGCCATTTGGATTATGCAATGCACCTGCAACATTTCAAAGGGCAGTACTAGGTATTTTTTCAGATCTAATACATGATTGTGTAGAGGTATATATGGATGATTTCACAGTTTATGGAAACACATTTGAAGAAGCTTTAGCAAACTTGGAAAATGTTTTAAAGAGATGTAAAGAAGTAAATCTTTCACTAAGTCATGAGAAGTGTTTTATGATGTTTACTGAAGGAATTGTTTTGGGACATCACATTTCAGGGGATGGGATTAGGGATGATAGAGGTATAGTTCATCTGTTATCTATTCCAAGTTGTCAAAAATATGTTAGGAGTTTTCTCGGATTTACAGGATACTATCGAAGGTTTATAGAAAACTTCACCAAGATAGCATCTCCACTTTTCAAATTACTTACCAAGAACTGTGAATTCAAGTGGCATCATGATTGCCAGTTAGCCTTTGAAACCCTAAAAACAAAAATATCTGAAGCACCTATTTTAAGGGGACCTAACTGGAAGTTACCTTTTAATATTTCAACAGATGCCTCAGATACAGCTTTAGGAGCAGTATTGGGAAAAAAAGACCTGATTCCTTATGCCATCTACTATACAAGTAAAAATTTGACTCCTTCAAAGTTAAATTATACTATAATTGAAGAAGAGTTTTTAGTTGTTGTTCATGCCATAAACAAATTCAGAAACTATATAACAGGCTATGAAACTTTTGTTCACAAAGATCACTTTGCAATTAGATATCTAATGAACAAATCAATTACTAATGGCAGAGTCATAAGATGGTTATTGCTTTTACAAGAATTCAACATTACCATTCTAGATAGGCCTGGAAAATACATGTTGTTTCTCTAAACTCAAAACATAAAATATGCTCAGGACAAAGATAAATTCTGGTGAAACTCTTTTGCATTCTCTCAAGCTCTCCTTGGTTTGTCGCTGTTATTCGCTTTGGTTTTAGGGAAATTTCTTTAATATTGAATGTAAAGACAAAGAAAGATCATTTTATGATGAGAAAAAATATTCATGGGTTGCTAATAAGTTATACAAAACAGGTCCAGATTTTATCATTAAGAGATGTGTTCGAGAAGATAAGATGCCTGAGATCCTCAAGGCATGTCATGATGAACCTTGTGGCATACACTTTGCTGATAAAAGGACAGCTTATAAGGTCCTTAATTTAGGATACTAGTGGCCATCCCTTTTTAAAGATGCTAAAGAGTATCTCAAAAGGTGTGACAGCTGCCAAAGGGTAGGGAAACCTTCTCCTTCAGGTGAGATGCCATTGCAGCCTCAGGTACATATTGAACCTTTTGAGAAATGGGCTTTAGATTTTGTAGGACCTATTGGTCCTCCATCAAGACAAAAGAAATATATATTAGTTTGCACTGATTATGTTACCAAATGGGTAGAGGCCAAGCCATTACTTTCTGCTACTGAAGCATCTATAGTTAATTTTCTTTTTGAGGATATTTTACTCGTTTTGGTGTCGAGGGGTGTTACGGATCAGGAGCTCAATTCACATCAAGGCTAGTGGAACAAATAATGGAAAGTACAAAATGGAACAAATATGTCTATCATCCCTAAGCAAATGGTCGAGTGGAATCTACTAATAAGGTCATTGAAGGGATCCTAACAAAGATTGTTCATTTACATAGAAGAGATTGGGCAGAAAGACTTCCTGAAGCCTTCTGGGCTTATAGAACTACATAGAGAAGCACAACAGGTCATACTCCTTATGAACTTGTTTATGGAAAACAAGTCTTGTTTCCCATAGAGTTTCAGATTCAAACTTTTAAAATGGCAGTTCAGCTAGGACTTGATTTAACAGAGGCACAAAAGCACAGATTGGAGCAGATTAATGAATTGGATGAGATCAGACATGATGTAGTCTAGAGAACAAATATAGTCAAGCAACAAAGGACTAGATGGCATGATAAGTACATTAAGGAAAAGAAATTCAAAGAAGGTGACTGGGCCCTCTTGTTTGATTCAAAGTTTAAATATTTTCAAGGTAAATTCCAAACACATTGGCTTGGGCCATATGAAATTATGAAATTTTTTGACAATGGAGCAATAAAAATCAGGACAATAGATGAAGAGAAGGTCACTTTTCTTGTAAATGGTCATAGATTGAAGCTGTATCATAAGCCACTTTCAAGAGAAGAATTTGTCAAGAGATTCTAGGAAAACAGTAATGTGAAGTTAATGAAGAAGAATTTTTCTTCTTCATCAACTTAGTTGAATTTTCTGAATTCAAATGAAAAAAAAAAAGTATAAACATGAAAACTAATCACCGATTAGCATGTTTATACCGAAAAGATAAAATGAAAATCAGAATCCTTCTGACACTTTAGCTTTTCAATTTTGTTCTTTTTTTTGCAAGCAGCTATCACAAAATCATAAGTCTCACTCCATCATGTCTCCATTCATTCATATTTCATTCACTCCATTCATCCATATTTCATTCACTCCATTTCATGGTCCATTTCATTTCCATCTCAGATTTCTAAATTTGATCTCTTTCTGCAGATTGAGTATTACAAATCACGAGTTATAGACCACCTTTTATGGTTCATTCCACTTCACAATTGTGATTCATTTCATTCCATTACATTTCACTTCACTCCTGAGCCATTCCACCATATTTCATGATCCATTTCATACAACATTCCATTCCATGTCTCAAAGTTCCTACAGGTACCTTCTGCAGCCAGTCAAACATTCTACAGCCAGCTAGACATTTTGCAGCTAGATATCCTGAAGGAAATTATCCAGCAACACTTGTTTAGCAGCAAATTGACCTTGCACACCTATGTCAACAAGAAAAATCAAAGGAATTATGAAGACTGAAGAATCAATGATTTTCAAAGGAGGACAAAGCATATAAAAACCACAAAAAGTAAAGGAAAGGCAAAGGTAAAGTTGTAAAATTATTATGATGACAGAACATGAAAGTTATAGTATAGTTAAGTCATGTATGATTCAAAAAGTTGTTTTAATTATTCATGTTGATCATGCCTATTAAAACCTATCATAAAAACTTTGGACAAAATCCCCTCCACTCCGCCATATCAAATCATCATTTAAAACTTAACGGTTAAGTACCAAAGTGGCCTAATCAGTCGCGTCACTAGGCCGAAGTATTCAGTGATGATTTTGAATTTCTCACGAAATATTTCCACGATATTTTCTCCCATGATGGCTCTCAAACTCATTAATTCGTGTAAACCACCCTAACTACATTTTACTCATTCTATAACCTCTTCATATCATCCTTCCGTAGCTAATTCCTACTGCATAGACAGAGAAATCACCTTTGGGGTAAAAACAACTCTTTAACAACCATTTTCACCGTGGATAGAAGAGCAGTAAATTGAAGGTTGAGAAGAGAAGCCATGGGTCTCATAGTAAGGTCTGAACCAGTCGAAACCAAATACTTGGAGGGTTACCCACAAGTTAGAGAAATGCTACAACAGGCTGGGTGGTTACAATTTTTGGAAAAATTCAATGGTTTTCATAAAGAGGTAACTAAAACATTTGCACGGTCCTTCAATGGAGCAGAAGTCGAAATAGGAGATGTTAAATTCACTATTATAGAAGCTTTCATTGTAGAAGCAGCGGAATTACCTAGGCTAGGAGAACGTTGGTTCAAAAATAGGGAATTTCATAATGAGGCATGGAGGCAAATGCTTAAAACACCAGGTATGGATGTTTCCATTTTTAAGAAGGGCATTCCTAGCTCAGTACTGAAGAATAAATGTCAGAATATGTTACTCATTTTGCAAAAGTTTATAACTTGTGAGGGAAGGTTTTGTACCTTATATATTTATCATATTTGGCTAATGATGTATTTCTTAGATGAAGAAATCAATTTACCCTTTTTCCTACTTCATAGTCTGAAGAGAATGGCCTCTAATGTTCAAAAGAGGGTTCAATTCCTGGAAACCACTTTGTACCACCACAACCTAGTTAAAATCCTGATTGAACATCATTTGAGAAAGGTGGGAGACAATTGGGATGAGTTTCTAGTGAGGAATCACTTTGAAGAACCCAAGGAATCTCCATCTGAAGGAAAACTTCAAGAAGAAGCAAGAGAAGGAAATTTTCCAAAGCTGTTGAAAATAAAACTGGTAAGTCCATACAAGAGGACAGTGAGGAGATAATTTCTGAGAAATTCACTGAAATTAAGAAACAGCTTAAAAAGGAGAAGATGATAAGAAGGTATGCCAAGGAGAGAGGTGAAGGACCATGTCAACCAAGACGAAGCCACAGGCTTAGAGGTATATTGAAGAAAACAGGGGTTAAACAAACAGGAATTATAAACATTGAGGATGAAGAGACACCAACTGCTAGATCACCTGAGTACCAGTACGAGGAGGATCTTGATGAAGGATCTCCAGAGATAGACCCAGCACAACAACAAATTTTTAATTATGTTGAGACATTAGATAAGAGAGCCTCAGAAAGTAGAGATGGAACTCCTAGCCCACCAGAATCTGCAATTGATATGATAAGAAGAGATAAATATGAGTTATAAGTATTCAATAGGAATATCAAGAATGAGAATGATATTTTAAGGGAGCAGGTTAAGCTGAAAAGTTATATGAATACAACTCTCTCTCTACAAATGGAAAAATTATACAAGGCTAGTGAGAAATTGAAGAAGAAAAACAAAAAGTTGAGCAGGGCACTTATAAATTTGAGATTCAAGTTGGTCATAAAGAAGCCTAGGAGGCCATTGACTATCAGGAAAAGTAGAAGAAGGAGCCTAGATTTCCTAGCAGAAGTCTCAAAATATATGATTTGATTGCATGAGGACATGCAAAAACTTTGCAGTGGGGGTATGCTGAGCCCCAAAGATGTCCTTTCCCTTCACCAAACTTCACTTCATTTCCTTTGTCCCTTATCAATTACAGACTTAAATGGTCAATAGGATTGATTAAAGTCACTTTAGGAACGTATACAATGACTGACTTGCTATATTTTCATGGTTTTGTTGTTGTAGTAATTTTTTACTAGACTCAGCTACAGAATGCAACCATTCTATAGCCAATCACCTATTCCGCAGCTATCTTCATGTTCTCACATGTTACAGGTGTCACTACAAGGGAAAACACATATGATTGAATTCCACAACACTCCCATATCATTTACTGCTCTCTACAAAGTCTGAGAAAGAAGATACAGGTGGTTATGCACGTTGAAGAGATCAAAGCCAAGAAGCAAATTCCTACCAGGACAGGGACTCTACAGATGTCTCCAACAAAATACGAGGCTTCCATAAGAGTTCTAATTTGATTTTGATTGAAAAAGACACTTGTTCCTATTTTTCCTCAAGGGTAGTTATGTATTTATTTTATAATAATGACTCAGAAGACCGAGAGACAACTAGCTAGATTGATGTTTTGTTGCTAGATCTCAGAAGACGGTAATACTCTGTTTTTGAAATACTTTTCCTTTAATGAAAGAAGTACCGCTTCATTGCAAGATCTGAGGCAATATTGAGGAGATTTGTATGCTAATCCGATGGTAGAGGGCCCCTACTTCCTGAGAAGCTCTGTGCATATTGTTTAGATAAGTAACTTTAGCCTTGTTGCATTCCTAGTTTAAGCAATTTTCTAAATTTTGTGTTTTATACTCACTTGCATTGGATGCTACAGCCAGTCTTATTCTTACGAATTGTTCCAAAATATCACTAACATTGAATGAGACATAAATGTAGTATTTTAGGAATTAGTTGCATTTTTATGAACTTTACGTTTTTGTGCCTAATTACATCAATTGTTACAGCTAGTCTTGTTCTTACGAATTATTCCAAAATATCACTAACACTGAATGAGACTTAGCTGTGGTGTTTTAGAGCTTAGCTGCATTTTTTTTAACTTTATGTTTTTATGCTCATTTACATCACATGTTACAACCAGCATTGTTCTATAAATTGTTCCAAAATACCACTAACATCGAATGAGACAGAGCTGTAGTATTTCAGTGATTAGTTGCATTTTAGTTTAGTTGTAAAACTCCAGAGGTTAATGGAATTCTAGTTCAATTCTGTTCATTGTATTTCAAGTTTGAATGATTGCATTCTAGTTCAGTTTTATCCATTGTATTTTTAGTTTTATTAGTCAGTTGTATTCTAGTTTTTAAGTTAGACTTGATGGCCTTCATTATTTACAAACCACTCCTGTTCTTAATTTCTACTAATACATCATCATCATCATAGGAACAAGAATTGGTAATGTCATTTTGAAGTCTTGACTGTTCTGCAACTTCTCATATTTTCACCAACTGCCTTTTTTCCAAAGCTATTCCAAAAGATTTCAAATTCTTGAAAGAGGTTTAACAATGATATTTTGAGTTGTGGAATGGATTAATTTCATTGTCATAGATTAATTGAGAGTAGAATTCTTCACTAGGTTGCAGACTATCTTTTTCCAAATGTGTTCCAACAAATTTCTAGCCATGGATGAGATTTTCTCTGTGATATTATAGATTGTTGTTTACTTATAAGAACCTCATTTCATTAAACTTTTCATTTTCAAATTATTCCAACATATTTCTAATGAATGAATTGGACTAAGTTCATGTTATGAGTTATTGAGTTCATGTTATGAGTTAGTTTTCTTGTTAAAGTATTGCATTTTCTGTTCTCAAGTGCCATACATAGTTTAGAATAGGTTTTACTCTGTTTTAGTGTGACCAACAACTTCTCTTTACCAACACTTAGCTCTTTTCCTCTTAGAATAAAAACACAAAATCAAAAACATTGGAAAGAAACTAAACACAACATAGTGAGAGACAGATACCTAGGCACATATAGTGCACTTCACTTCAACAGTTTACTAGCCCTGGTTGACAATTTATGACATCAATTTAGGAACACTAAGTTGAGCAGACAGGGGAAACCCTTTGAAGTAATAACCGGGTTGGATCCCTTCTTCAATACTCATGATGCACACTAAGATGAATAGATTCAGTTGAACACAATCGATTACCCAATGAGGAATTATTGCAAGTCAAAGAAAATGAATTAGTTTATTTCGAAGACTGAAAATGGCGCCCATCCCCAAGAGATCGAGTAGGGGATGGACAATCTTCAGATTCTGTCAGGGACACCAAATCTGATCAATGTCGTGAGGATAAACCTCACAATAGAAAAGCCTTCGGCTTAATGAGGAATAATGTATTTTTAATTTTTGTAATAAAAATATTTAATAACTCAAAAAAAAAATATAGATAAATGATTTTTCTCTTTGGTAGAATCCTTCAAATTTATGAGGGGAAATAGGATATGTTGGACATAATTCATTTGATTGTTTCTTATGAACTCTAAAATCTAGTATATCGAGATGTGTATCCGTTAGGTGTAATGGAAGAAATAATTTGTTTTAAATATTTCATTTTAATTTAAGTTTATAATATTTTTTAATTTAAATCTTAAAAAAAAAAGGTATGGAGGATATGTATTGACCTAAAATAATAATTCTATAACTATATTTAAATTTTAATAATAAGCACATAAAATATTAATACTTACAATAAACATACAATATACCAAGATTCCTAATCATGTATATTCACCCCCATTTTACCATGGATACTATTAACTTGTAAATGGACTTTGTTACAATACCATGGGCCAATACCATGTTTTATCAATAAGAAATTCCCAAAAACCATAAATCTTCTCATAATCAAAATATTTTATAAGTGTTTTATTTTATTTATTTTACAATATTATTTAAACTAAATCTCTAAACAAGCATGTATGGGGAGATGTCGTAATGTTTCCTAAACATTTTTATTTGTTCAAATTACATAAGAAAAAAAATTAAATTATAATTACAATTAACAATAACACTAGCATAGTTCCATCTTAACTTTGGATCTACCAAGTCCTGAGGGGGGTCATCTCTCTTGAGATGCAAGCCTCTCTTGAGATGCAAGCCTCTCTTAGAGTAAAAATCCATTTGTCTCTCTAAACGCTTAGTAGATCCAAATTTAAGATGAATCTTGGCTTCTTTATAGTTTAGATACCAAAATATCCATCTATTTATATATCTAACTAGATATATAAACCAAGTTAGAACCTAAATTAACACAAAATTTCTAAATGCATATGAGAGAACTTAAACAATAAAAAATAAACAACAGCACACCATAAAGATTCACACAACACATGAAGATTTCACTCTAGAAACACTTTAACTAGGAGAACCAACTAAAATTTAAGCTTCACCACTCTTATATTCTTGAGCAAATATCAAAGTGATATTACAATGAATGCGAGCCTTGATCAAAACCTAAGACCAATATATTGATACATCATATAATATCTACTCATCACAAGTTTTTTATTCATCCTCATCATTCTTAGCCTTACCTTGTGCTTTATTTATAGACATGGAAAAGCCTAATTCCCAACTTCTCAAATCAATACATATGTCTAAAGTTCATTAGTTGAGGTCCTTGGAAGCTTGGGACTTTTAACCATTTTTCTACTAATTCTGTCTATAGTTGATTTCCCTTCAATCATGAGTCTTGGCCCACTACATGTCTGTACCTCACTAGAATTCTTCAATTTATCTAATTACTTATGGACTCCCTTTGATTTCTAACTTCCCAACAACTTTGACTAAGGTAATTTCTATCAACTTGAATATCAACCTATTGTGATGCAGGAGCATCAAGACCTTTTTCTCCTTTTGTAAATATGGGTTGTGATAATATTAATTTGTAAATATGGGGTGTGATGATTTTTAATATTTTATTAATTAATTTGAATTAAATAGGAGAAGGTGAGGATTTATGTAAATATCTTTTTATTAATAAAAGGATATGAGGAAATTTAATAAATTGAAGGATTTTAGGGATAAAAACCTATCCTTTAGGGATGTTGAGAAATTTAGGGGTTTGTTAAGGATTTTAAGGGATTGAACATTTAATTAAATGATTTTTAAAAATTGTATAAATAGGAAGGGGATTTGTGAGAGAAACCATGAGAGATTGTGAGAGAGTGTGAGGCTGAAAGCAGGCTTGAACAGCAAGGCTGTAAGCCTTCAACAATTGTAAGGTCCAAATGTTGAATATCTGGCCACGAAGGAAGTTTATAAGTATTTGTTTATTGTGATTTTTAGAAATTGTATGTTGATTTCTGAAATGGTTTTAGTGAGGCGCACTTGTATGAGTTGTGTTTATAAACCAAAAAGTGTTGAATGATCTACAAGAATGATGGTTCGTGTGTTGTGGTGAACGCTTTTATATAACCATATTGGAATGGAAAACTGTTATATAGTTGGGTATATCGATGCTTGATTTTATACCTGGCTCTTTGATGATATATCGATGTTCCATAAGCAATATTTAAATGAAATGGTTGATAACACATTGGAACTAGATTGCATTGGAATGTTACAATCGACATATGGTTATTCGTTAATTGCCACACTAATAACGCAGATGGGTGTAAATGTTTGATGACATTTGTAACTTGCAAGGAATGTAACGCAGATGTGTTACAATTGTCGGAATTGCACCAGAATGCAATGTAATTATGTGGTAATGTTTTAAAATCGGTGGTTTGTATCTATTAGAGAATGCAAAAACAATTGGAAGGGCTGTGCCCTGTATAAAAACTGAAAGAATTCAGTTCTCAATTTGAATTGAAACAGGGTTTTTCATTTTGACATTCCGCATTCTAAGAGAAACAGAGTTTTTCTATTTGAATCGATTGTAATCTAAGCTGATTGAGCACAGGAGTTCGGTGCATCAATGCATGCGTTGAATCGTATCTGGTTTAGAGATTGAATAAATTGGGTTCGATAGCAATTGAAGGGCGCTGAATGAAAGGCGTAATAAATGGTTGATGTGGATAAATCTATGGTTAAAGATCGATTAAATCTCTGCTGTGGCGTTAAATTGATAGAGCTGAATTTGTAAATTGATGCTCTCATACGTTGTTTGGTTGTGTAACATGTCAAAAGCACAGTGACAAAGCAATGGAACGTTTTTCTATCTGAACGCAGGAGCAACAGTGTTCGGCTCTGATCAAAGCAATGGAACGTTTTTCTATCTGAACGCAGGAGCCACAGTGTTCGGCTCTGAATTCATGTTGTAGAAGCCTTTATGTTAATTTGAATCGATGAATTGAATGAATGCATGGAATGTTGGTTATTTTAATTTGAAATATAAACTGGAGTGGCTTTTATTAGTGCAGTTAATTGCAGCAAGGAGCGGTCAAATGTTATTGTCATTTTTATTTGGGGATAGCGCGACAGGTGCAGATCTGAATCCTGGTGCTTCCATCGAAATCAGCCATGAATTTGCGATTCTGCATGTGCACAGTGTTGACCACGAGGAAGTGGTCCATAGTGGCAGAAATATGTTTTGAAGATCTGGAGTAATTCGAGCTGAGGAGGGGCAGTCGACAGGTCAAACAGGCCTGTAAACAGGTTTTGACTTTATAACAGCATTTGATGAGACATATATCTGACTGCATTGCTATAGCGCAAATTGATAGCACCTCAAGATGCTTGCAATCATATTGTTGATGTGATGCATAAAGTTGTAAGGAAGATAGAAGCTGTTGCCGAAGAGAAAACTCGTGTTTTCAAAAAAGACACAGTCCAGAATCTAAAGGCAGTCCAGAACGGGTAAGATAGGTTGGAGATGCATCAGTTATAATAAGTGGAAGAGATATATGATTGCCAGATTTAATATAAAGTAAGGCACAATCTATAATGAGTGATATGGGAATTGTTTTCTTTCGAATGATTTAATCATAGAGGAATGGTAATGAACCCAAAGGCGCATTCGATTATGAAGTCCGATTTTGAGAGGATTTGGCTTTGTAACTAAATGGTTGAATTTTTGAGTAAAGTTTGGGATGGTATGTATTAATAAAGGTTTCATAATCATTGTTGCCTTCATATATGATGAAATTTCCATGCATGTTTGTACATGAATGAGTGTATGTTGGCATTAACATGGTTAAGGAGGCATTTAAACCTTGTTTGAAGGTTGAAAAGTTATGATAAAGGAATTCAATAGAGAGTGAATGTGAGATTGCTAATATATGAGATGATGTTTGAACGTATATTGGAAAGCTACCACGTGTTGATATGAGATGGTAGTAGATTGAGGTTTTTGATTTGGGAAAAAGGTGAGGTGCATTCTCATATACATGATTTTTCATGATCCTGGGTATTGCAAGCTCTAGGCTTGCGTCATATTGACTCAACAATTGACTTGTCTTTGAATTAATTGTTGACTAACCATCTCATTTACTTAACTTTGACTATTCAATCGACTTTTTATCCCAGTCGATTCTACATTACTAAACTTGTTGAGGTTCATTCCTAGTAATCTTGCCTAACAATTCTCAGTGGACTGTTTGAACTCCAATCAAATAATATTACCTCAAAAGAGTACAATATATCAAATTTTCTCGCTTTTTGTCTTCTTTGCATGAAATTTTAATAACACACTTCTTGTGAACTAGAGGACCAAGGCCCAGCTCCTATCTACAGCAAGATAATTTATTGTCAGTTACTAACCTTCTTAGAAATTTTGGAACATTATTCATCGTCTACCTTTACTGGAAATGCCTTTTTGTTTTCCATAAGATATATAATGAAATGGTATTTTACATAAATGTTTTTTCTCCATGAATGTAAGCGAAGATATTTTCTAGGAAGATTTCACTCTAATTCTCACAACCTATCCTTCCTGATTGTTGAGAAAGCTTAATATATAAACATAATTGTTCCATTTAGACGAATTTCTTACTAGTTGATTGATTACCATTTACTCATCCAACTACTCACTCTGTTATACAAATTGAATAAATATCCTCTAGTCTATTGAGAAATCACTAGGGCATCCACTTACAGTTGATTTATCCTAACTTGATAATTTCTTGTGAAATTATGTTGGCTTGTTATTAGTTTTATTATGTTCTTTTCATGAAGAAATTAGAAAAACCATAAACCATGAAGATCACAAAAGATAATGAACACAACATATAAGCTCCAATCCAGGGAAAAACTCCACAAAGGGAAAAAACCAATAAAATATTCTCTTCTTATAGATTCAGATGAAAGTGATAAATCCAAGCCCTAAACACCAAGAGCAAGGCCTCCCATAAGACCCAAGCTAGCCCTCCGTTGACGGTTCTCAACACTACCAACATACATGGGATCTCCATGATATAAGATCCCAATTAGACCTGGCACTATTTGGTATATGAGACCCATATCGAATATGGCCCAAATTTGGTTTACTTAAATATATGCACTGACTTTAGTTTTAAGCATGAGACAAAAGTGAAAATGTCATTTTGAATGAGCAAGCAAGTGTGTTTTGTGAATGTTCGATTGTATATGTATCAAGGTTCTCTTACTACAATGGGGGGAAACAATGTGAGTCTCTAAGAGAGAAGTAATAGTACAACCCTAATGGAGACCCACATGAATAATAAAAACTTATCTAACATTAAGAGAAATAGTTCACATAGATGTGGAGATTATTATAAACATTACAACACATTTCCTATAAGTAAGCATTGAAGTCAGTAAAATAGTTCAATTACTCCAGTACAAGTGGCAGAAAACATGATCGATAAACATTCAAAGAATAGTCCTAGAAACATCCACAATTCCTATGTGAAAAAGTGTTGGCCTAGAAGGCTTAAATATTAAGCAAAAGTTCCAAGATACATAAATAAAATGAACATTACTACCTCCAAAAGTGGAGTGTTAGAGCCACTACTTGCTCCCAAATATTACTAACTTTGTCTCTCTAATTACTTGTGGGAGACACCAAGGTTAAAAATCCTTTACATGAGAAATGAGGATCGTTTTATAACTTGAGGCATGTCCTTTCACATACTCATGACTCTTGACATTCAAACTCCTAATCATCTTTCAACTTCTACAACCTTTGGGATTCTAAATGAGTTTTGGAATTACAGATTACTTTTTCTATTACATGTATTTTGGACTTCCATGACTCTTTTGTTCAAACATGACCCTTGGAATTCCACTTATTTGTCTTTACAATGATTACAACATTACATTATAACTTCCACATTATCATCTGATGAAAACTTGACATGTCAATAACTTTGATGACTGAGACTTAATAGTGATTGAAGACATGGACTTTCTTCAATGTTGATATGGCTTCCACTTGTATCTTTATTCTCCATGCAGCTTCGATTGTTGATGTCTTCATCCTCCAAAGGGTTTTTAATCTAATGGAATATTAAGGGTGCTTTGATCATCATGATTTCAGTGTGTTCTTTGTTCTTCAATGTTTCCTTTGTTTTCCCTCTTTGCCCGATCTTTAGGGAAAACTTGAAAGACGAAAATTTATCTTAAAGTTTAGAAACCTTGGAAAATCCCACTAGTCCATAATATGCAATATCTAAAAATTGTGGTGATATTTTCATAGAAATATTCAAACCTCTATTTATTTTATACAATATATATATATATAAGATTTTGGTGACTTTCATAGTAGACCAATTTTATACTATAAAATTTGAAGGAATCATTTTTAGAGACATATAGAAATTAACAAATCCTTTTATTGCAAAAAACATGAAAAATTAGCCCACGTGCGAGTATTATCCCCTAAAATTTGGCCTTCTGATCTTCCTCATGTGTGCTTAGCATGTTGTTCCTAGAATACCTGTATCTGGAATCACTCATGACAAGAGCCATCAGCCTAGAAATCTCCTATTCTACAATGTTTTATGGAGATTTTTTGTTCATACCTTCTCAGTGTGCTTAAAATGGACAAGGGGAGTTTTTTGGCACGTGGGTGCACTTTCAAAAGCTGAATCGGTAAAGCAGGGAGGTTGCAGGGCTTCAACATGCGCTCAAAAGAAAGAGTCAGTCAGGGCATGGCACATGGTGCAAGTCTGAAAGACGAAGGGGAAGGCTAGGGGCTTCCCAAGCGCATTTTTTGCTCAAGGAAGAGATGAAGGATTCAGGTGCACTCCTGAAGGATGAAGGATGGAGGCCTAAGGCCTTCAAGGTGCAAACATGCACTCAAGGGAGAAGTTATTTATTTATTTTTTAATTTTTTTTAATATAATTTTTTTTATATCATTTTGTATTAATTTTTTATTTTTAATTTTATTATTTTTTACTTTTAATGCTTTTTTCATTTTTTTTTTTTAAATTATTGCTTTTATTTAATAATTTATGATTTTTTATTTTTTTATTTTTAAATGTTTTTTTTAAATACTTTTAAATGGTTTTTTTTTTTAATTATTATTTCATTTTTTTTAATGTATTTTTTATTCTTATTTTATTTTTTTTAAATAGATTTTAATTTGTTTTTTTTTTAATATTATTATTATTATTTTTTTCAATGTTTGTTTTTTTTAATGTTTTTTTTGTTATTTAAAAAAATAAATATTCATTTTTCTGTGTTTTTTTATTTTTACTTTTTTACTTTTTAAACTTTTTAATTATTATTTTCAATATTTTTAATTCTTATTTTTACTATTTTTAATTATTCTTTTTAAATTTTTTTTTGTGTTTTTTTTGTTTTATTTTAATGTTTTTTGGGTATGTTTTTTCTGTTTTTTAATTTATCTCAACAATATTATTTATTTCTTTTTTATGTTTTTATTTTTTTTGTCAAATTTTAAAATTTTTTCTTAAATTATGTTTTCTTCAAATGTTTTCTTTTATTTTAAATTTACGTTGTTGTGTTTCTATTTTTTGTTTGTTTTTATTTTATTTTTGTTAATTTTGTTTTTTTTCTACATTTTTTATGTTTGACTTTTTTCCTCTCTTTTTTTATATATTTTTTATATTGTGTTTTTTTTTGCTCTTTTATTTTTATTTTATGTTAAAATATATATTTTTGTTTACTGGTTATGATCTCTTTTAATTTTTCCTTTTTTATTTTAGTTTTTATTTTTTCAATGTTTTCATATTCTCAATATATTTGATTAGATATATATGTCAAAATAAAAAATATGTAGAAGTAATAAGTCTATGAGAATGATTTTTTGTTGTTGGTATACTTTCTTAGCAGTCGATAGGATTTTGAAAACGACAATTTTTTTTTGCATAATATTTTTTTTGGTATTTGTTTCTCATTTTATGTGTGAGAATTTATTATTTAAATTTATTGTTTAATACATATCAGCAGAAATACACAGCAAAAAAAATGCACCATAGCATAACATAGCAAATTGATGACGCATTTCACCCCTCCTGGGCTATATCTGTCGGTCCAAGGCTCCCTAATGGCATGTCCTTGCTCTATTAATTTTCTCTAAAATGGTTATACAGTGATATATATGCCTAAAAAGGAAAAATGAGGTGTGAATTTGACTCCAGAAGATAGAAATAAGCTAAAAATGGCTTTTGTTTCACCTCAAACAGTGAAGTACAACCCGATACAGCTCCATCTCCCTGAGGGCCCTAGTGGCTTTTTTCTCTTCCCTGAAGCAAAAATGGCTCAAGAACCCCTCTGTTCACTCTGCAACCTATCCCAAACTCTATAGGATTCTCAAGAAACCTAAAATTGACTAAATGTTTTTTCAATTTGGTTCAATATTGAGGAAGTTATGGCCTCTCAAAGAAAACTGCCCAATGTCCTTGAAAACCCCACCAAATGTGGGTTAACTCTAGTTAAACGTGCTAAATTTGGAAAATTTCCAGATTTGGTGGAACCGACGCCAAGTTAGGCAGATCCCACTAGCAGTGAAGTTAAATGCTACTTAGGGACGCATTAATATGGTCACATGTGACCGCTCCATTTAAACCACCACCTAAACCGTTAACCCAATGGTTGTATTAAATGTTGGGACCCTGCTGTCACATGTCAGAGTAATGTTAACCATCCACTCCCGATTAAACATTCGGTGTTAACCCTGGTCACATAGAGGTTGGTCGCATGCCGAGGGGGCTAGCCTTACATTTTGCCATCGGTTTGAAAGGATTTAAGCCTCGGTCATCGCATCACGTCGTATGGCCTTGAACCTTAGCCCGAATGGCTTAGAATTTTCTTCGCCAATTTACGACTGTGCTTAGCTCGTGGCCTTTGGACCTAGGTCTTATTGTAATTGCACTGGCCCTTCAGGGCTATACCCAAAGTTCTCCTCCCATTCAACAAAGCACGACCTGATTCGTTCAACCATTTCACGACTATGCGTTTAGCTCCTACACGAGGTGCTCAACCTTCGCCCAATGTGTTAAATGACCCGACTGCACATTGACTTGCCACCCAACTCGTTCAACGTTATGCCTGTGGTGTAGTGGTCGGGTTGACCCTGCTCGAGGAGTCGGGTCAAGGGTTCGACCCCCCTTGCCCACCAGCATTTCAACACATCTTTTTATCCATTGGCCTGGGGCCACGTGGCAGCCTCTAGGAAGACGATGTGGCAACCTCCAACAACTTAATAAAAAATGGAATTTTCCATTTAATTTTTTTTTGAAAAATTGACAAAATCATAAGCAAAAAGTCTTGTTTTTGGAGGTCATTGGGTGATTTCAAACATAGTAACTTTCACATACGACATCGGATTTGAGTCCCGTTTATAGTGCCAGAATCGTAGTGACGAGGCCTTTTCATTTTTTTAGATTGCAACTAATTATGAGCAGTTCCATTTTTGAGCATTTTTCCAACTTGGACATGATCTCCTCATCACACCTCCCCAATGGGAAACTTTTAGACCCAAAAATATCTCTGAATTATAGAAACTGAAGATGAGGAGTCTAATTCTCCACTCTTCCAAACTTGAACCACAGAAATCTTCCTGACTTCATCAAATTGAGCTTCTCATAAAAATACAAATTCTTCCTTGAATCTGTTGACCGATTGTTGCTAACTTTGACTGTGTCATGCTGCAAATTTTTGAAACTTGCAGAAAAAAAAACTAAAATTTGAAAAAATGATACTGTTCCTACAATGGTCTAACTTCAAAGGAAACTGAAAATAAGATTCACCTTGCAAACTCTCAAAATTGATACATGCTAGAGAATTCATTTGTCATCATTCATGGAATATTATGACTTACCTACACCTGACGCTAGAACTCATTGGAGCTAGAACTATTGTCCATATTTTTTCTTGTTTTGTCACCTTCTTTGATGCTTGCATTACCGGGTATTTTTCTTTGTTCTATATTCATTTCTATATCTTCTCATTGTCTTCGTTTCTTTTTTGTGTCTGAAATTGTACTGTTTAAAAGTTTCTTTATCATTTAACGTCCATCAATAAACTTCAGAATTCACCTATAGAGAGATTATGTTTTTTTTTACATATGAATATGTTTTGAAATTCCAAATGGTATTTTCTATTTGTCTTCCTTACCTTCGTTCAAGTAACATTAGTTTATGTAATGTTTTTTGTGAGTAGATGTTAGCGATTCAATGACGATACCTTTTGTTTATTCTTTTTGGCACACCAATGTACACGAGAGGCATTATGTGGCAAGGAGAGGAAGAAAAGTAGTACCCTCTACAAGATGGAAAAATGGCCTCATAATTAATGCAATGCCTAGATAGATGTCATCCTTCACATAACACAAAAATCATCTAGAAGCATACACTCCTTCTCCAACTGGTGTTGGATAAAAATTACTAAAAGTATTTAATTAAATATTGGTAGGTTTTGTTTGTTATAATTGAATATAATTTTAGTTTCAAGTCATAATTCATGGTGCTTCATAGGCTTATCGAATTTTCTCTGAAAAAATTTCAAGTGTTAGGATATTTTGACACATAGGAAATAGTTAAGTATAACTTGGTCTATCGTAGATTTAGGTAAAGTGTGTCTCTTTACTATGTACTTTTGTAACTTATAAACCAACGGTCACGATACGTAGTGATTTGATGGTTCATTCTCTCCTCGATATTACCGACACTTGGTTTGTTGCTTAACACCCTATTTTTCCATGATCTCTATTTAAAGAGCATGAAGGGTCATTTTTCCGGTGACTGTTTATGAAAAAATCTTATGTAAATTTGCATTCTTTATATTAGTAAATTTCCTGAAGTGGCCGCATTGGCTGAGGTCATGGACTATTTTCCTCTTTGATGGTTTTAACCACGTCAAATATTGGTGTACTGATCTGTGATATTTTTGTGAGTGGTGACCTTTGGTGTTTGATCTAAGAAACATAACTTGTAAATTCCTACATGATATCAAATCTATTTTGAGGGCTGCATCTGTTGTTGATCTAAATCCGAAGCCGATTTGACTGTATGTGACTGGCGTTTTCCAGATCTATTATTTTTGACAACTTCCGGGTTGGGAGAACTGCTCTGTTGTGTTTGGATCCTTTATTATTATGAGGAACCCCTTTTGTTTCAAGTGAAAAGGTTTATGGTCACCCAAGTTATGTCATTTTAGATCTCGAGGTAATTTTTTTTTTTTTTTGCAATTATATTTACTTCTCCCTCTGTTTATTTTTATTTATAGTATTTTTTTATTATCGGATCTATACCCTATTCTTTGAAAATGCTCTTTTATCTGTGCTATGTGCAATCTGGAAAATTAGAAACAAAAAGACGAGATTTTTCTGCTACATATGCTCTTTCCCCGCGACTTTATGTGATCTCAGGAAATCAAAAATAGTGAGAAAAATATATAGTTGTTAGACAGACTAATCAGAAATCTAACGTTCTGTCATAAGGATTGTATTTTTTTTGTTTGCGTAGTTTTTTTTTGCAGGAAAAAGCACGCATCATGAAAAAAAATAATACCCTCCCTCCTTTCCAACAATCACATAATCCTTTTACCTCCTCACTTAGTGAAAAATTACTCTATCAGAATAGAGGTCTTGGATTCAAGTCTCTTTCTCAAGCTTCTTTTTCTAAAAAGATTTTTTTCAAGTTACCTTTTCTTAAAGAGCTATTTAGCAAGTTACCTTTTCTTAAAAGGGTTTTATTCAAAAAGCACATGTAACCTATGTTTTAAAGTTTGTTTATGTAATAATGTTTCTCACCCATTATGAAAAGTTAGTCACATAAAGTAGTATTAAGTTTGGAAAAGAGGGGGAATTTTTTTTAACAAAGTACAACTTCATCATCAACTTTCAACCTATCACGTAACCGCTCGGCATCTACTACAACGTTTTTTCAAAATGCTTAGCTTCTTCACCCGGAAGCCATTTTCAGAGCTATTTTTTTTAACCAGCTTAATTTTTCAAGATATTTCCACTGGACCAGTTAGTTTCAACCTTTACAATTTTAGTTTTTAAAAATGGAAAGTGCATGCTCGGTTATTCTTAACAACACCAATTATTTCAAATGGTTATCCTACATGGTATAATTAATTAGAAGTAAAGGGCTTTATAGAATAACCTTAGGACAAGAATCTAGACCTACCCATGCAAATAAAAAGGCTAAATGGGACAATAAACAAGATCAAGCATGAGGGTTGATAGGAATGTTCATTGCACAAGATATTAGATTCCATACCCAATAAATTGACTCCCCTACTGGAGCTATGAAAAAGTTAAATATTGTTTTTGGTGTTCAAAATGAAATAAGATCCCACCAGCTTGAAAATGAGTTGCTTACTTTGGACCCCAATAATTTCTCCTCTATTGGAGATTTTTTGTCCGAATTCTCTCCCTTAGACTTCTTTTAGAAGCTTTTAAGGTCAAAAGGGAAGATGGTAGTCTTCTCTATTCCATTATTGCTAAGCTACGCCCTATATACTATGTATTTTTTTCCACCTTCCATTTCACTAGAGAAGCCCTCATTTGTCAAGGGACAACCTATAATTCCCCCTCTTTTGATGACTTTTACGATTCTTTGATAAGAGAACAAGAAAACATCTTACACCTGGGTCTTATTAATACTATAAAATCTTCTAAGAAGGCCTTAGCAACTTGGTAACAACCATATCCAAATAATCCTAAGAAGAAACATCCTAAAAATAATGGTGCTAACCAAACAAGGGTATTAAGAAATTTCAGCTGCAAACTGACAAAGGAACTCAACAAACAGATAAGGAAAACAAAAATAAAGGGAAGAAGACAGATAAACATTGCAACCTTTGTAATCGTGATGGCCACGTAGAGTAAAAAAAAAATTAGAATATGGAAGCCTTGGAAGCAATAATGAAGAAGAAAAACATCCATTTGGAGAACTCTTCAAATTCATCTTCGAGAATGACACTTTCTGCTTGTGGTTGTCAAGCATCAAGATATATTTATGCATTGAATGTATTTTATTTTTCTCATTCTCATGAGTAGCTCATTGATTCTCGAGCCTCTCACTACATCGAATAAAATAAAGCCACGTTTTCTTCTTTAAAAGATTGTAACACCGAAAACATTTATGTTGGTTATGATATATCTATTATTGTTGTAGGGTTTGGTACCATTAATCTAGATAATGGTCAGTTTAATGATGTATTATGTGTTCCTACCTTGTCCTGCAAACTTCTATTTGTTTATCAGATAACTCATTGAGGTGAATGGAAAACGGTAGAATTCTCATCTCACGATGTTGTAATTAAGGACCTAAGATATCCTAGGCATATTTTAAATACTGTAATTATTGATGATTCCGTGATTTTTTATAAGTTTGACAACTTTGGGTAATCATGTATTCCCTTCGTTTTTGTTTCTCATAATGATGAAGTAAAAAAACTTTGGCATGAGCGATTTGGTCACTTAAAATATCACTCTCTTCAAACTCTATATAAGAAAAATATGGTGACAGGTCTTCCTATGGTATCTTGCTGAGATGGTGTTTGTTCCGGTTGTGTACTCGGAAAACATCACCGGGATAGTTTTCACAAACGTGCCTCCTGGCACGCTTCAGCTCCTTTGAGGCTTGTGCATAGTGATTTATGCGTTCCACTTCCAGTTGTTTATTTCTCTGGCTACAAGTACTTCTTAAATTTCATTGATGATTTTTCTAGATGCTCTTGGGTATAATTCTTAAAATTCAAGAGTGAATTTTTTAAAATGTTCTTGGTCTTTAAGGCCTTTGTTTAGAAACAATCTGGACATCACATTCTTAAGTTAAGATCTGACAATGGAGGAGATTACGCTAACAACAAATTTACCAAAATTTTCACTCAGCATGGAATTCAGTTGCCACATATTGTTCCATATACTCCAGAAAAAAATGGTTTAGCTCAAAGGAAGAATCGCACTATAAAATAAATGGCTAATTGTATGCTTCAATATAATGCACTTAGTCTTAATTTTTGGGAAGAAGTAATTAATTGTGAAAATTACATAGTAAATAACACTCTTACTAAGGTTATAAGGAATATAATATCACTCTAGAATAAGCTTGGAGCTCAATCAAACCAGATGTAAGTCACTTTCGTGTTTTTGGAAGTGATTCTTGGGCCCATATTCTCGATGAGAAACATAAATCCTTAGAACCTAAGAGTGAAAACTGCATTTTTGTTCGATGTCCTGAATATGTCAAAGGATATAGACTCCTTCAACCAATATCCAAAAATGTAATCATTAGAAGATATGTAAAATTTGATGAAAATATATCAGCATGGGATTCTAGTTCGACGGGTGTGCCACCTTTGGCCTGCAAACCTAATTCGGCGTATATGTCACCTTTCTCTATCTCTTCTACTTCTGACAAAATTACTTCTACTTCGGATCATGACAACGATGATGAAAATCATCCTCCACCTCATCAAGATCTTCCTTCAGCTCCACAGCCTCCAAAATGGGTCTTCTCAACTCAGGATGCAGCAGATTCTCTTGCAGGGGACCTTGTAGATCAACATTATACACATTCTCAGTTCGACAGAGGCTCTTCCTTATTAGCTCAAGTTCTTGAAAAACATGATCCATATACCTTTGAAGAAGCTTCAAGTCATCCAGATTGGGATGTAGCTATGAATGAAAAATATCGTTCCTTATTGGTAAACGATATTTGGGATCTTGTTCCTCTTCCAAAAGGAAGAAAAATTCTTAGATGCAAATGGGTTTACATAAAAAAGTTTGGACCAGACGGAAAGTGGATAAACATAAAGCTCGTCTTCTTTCTAAAGGATTTTCAAAAGTTGAAGGCATTGACTATACTAAAACATTCCCCCCTGTTACTAAAATGAATTCTATCCACCTTGTTCTTTCCCTTGCTACCTCCTTTAAATATGATGTCCATCAGATGGATGTTAAATCTGCCTTCCTACATGGGGACTTGCATGAAGAAATATACATGGAACAACACCCTGGATTTATCCAAAGTTACTCTAGCCTTGTTTGTCTCCTTATGAAGTCTCTCTATGGTCTGAAACAAGCCCCTCGGTCTTGGTATGCCAAAATGGATAACTTTCTCTTAGATAATGGATTTTCTAGATGTCATTTCAACAACACTATATACACCAAGACAGTGGGTAAGGCCTTAATCATCCTTTTTCTTTATCATGATGATCTTATCAAGACTAGTAGTGATCCTAACAATATAAACCATGTGAAGTCTAGCCTAAAAAAGTTTGAAATGATACAGTTGGGAGACTTGCATTATATCCTTGGTATTCAAGTGTTTCAATCCAAAGAAGGTATTACCCTTTATGAGTCCAAGTTTGCGTATGATCCTTTATGCCACTTTCACATGGAAGAATGTGAGCAAACCACTTCTCCCTTTTATTCTAGAGTCAAGCTTTCAGTCACTTGTACTTCCCCTAAAGTTGATGCTACCTTATACCATCAAATTGTTGGTAAAATTTTGTATCTAGACCATACCCATCTCGAAATTTCCTTCGTTGTTGGTCTTGTTGCTCGGTTTATGCAAAAACCTTATTAAATTAATTGGAAAGAAACTAAAAGAAAACTTTGATATATTCGAGATAAAGTTCAATTTTTGATTCATTACAGTGCAGGAGCATCTACATTTTTGATTGGTTTCACTGATTCTAATTGGGCATGTGACCCTGATGATTGAAAGTCTATTGCAGGTTATGTATTCACTCTTGGTTTAGGACACATTACATAGTCTTGTAAGAAACAAAGTTTCATCTCTCTTTCTTCGACATAAGCACAATATTGTGGTGTTGTAGAATCCAGGAGGGAAGCCCTGTTTCTTCGTCAGATCCTATCCAAATTTATCTTCATAAACATCATCCAACTACACATTGGTGTGATAGTCAGAGTGCCATTCTACTATGCAAAGATCAAGTTCAGCATCACGGCATGAAACACATTGAGATACACATACACTTCATTAGAACGCTCATTTAAGGTCATGTTCTTGAAGTGCAGTATTTTTCAACCAATGATCAAGTTGTTGATATCTTTACAAAGGCTCTCATAGAAGCGAAGTTTACCAAACTTCGATCTATGCTTGTAGTTGAGGAAAGTTATCATTAAAGGGGGATAGGCTCTAATGCCACCTTCCTTCTCCTATTGTGTCACCTTTGTAAATCCTTCAATCCTATTCCAAGTTGTTCTTAAGGGTGGATGTTAGGATATTCCGACACATAGGAAATATTTAAGTATAGCTTGGTCTAGCGTATAGTTAGGTAAAGTGTGTTTCTTTACTATGTAATTTTGTAACTTATAATCCGGCAGTCACAATATGTATTGATCTGACGGTTCATTCTCTCAACGGTATTTCTAACACTTCATATGTGGCTTAACACCCGATTAGTCCATGATCTCTATTTAAATAGCATGGAGGGTCATTTTTCTGGTGACCGTTTATGAGAGAAGCTTATGTAAAGTTTATTTCTTTATATTAATAAATTGTCTGAAGTTGTTGCGTTGGCTCAGGCCGTGGACTCTTTCCATATTTGTGGGATTTAACTACATCAAATATTGGTGTACTGATCTATGATCTATTTTTGAACGGAGACCTTTGGTGTTTGATCTAAGGAACTTACCGTGTAAATTCCTACATCAAGGTTACGCTTAAAAATCTAAATAAAACCTATTCCAATACTAACAATATACACATAAATATGTTGGAGTTTTGAACGAGAACACTCAGACAAGAACATAACTTGTTTTATAAATGTCATACTATGAGATCGACACCAACCTACACACATATCCCCAGATTTTTGAAAGAAATGACCATGTATGGAGAGTCAAAATACGAATATTCCCTTTCCACATCAAGTGTCCCAATTCATATTACTAAAACCATGTGTTTTAAATCACATGGTTGATATATTAAAGATTCCTATTTGTTAGCATGCATATGGCACGCTGCACTTGTATTGTTGTGATATCGATTTTTCTTTAGTGGATATATTTGATTATTTAAATTAAATAATTATCTAGATTTATTAACTCTATTTAATCTTGATAATTTCTTAAAGATTATGATCGATAAATGACAACAAATGGAAAACTGAATGAATTAATGACTTATTAAACTTATTCAATAATATCAAAGTTATTTTCCACCTGTGAAATTAGCCACTTTAATGATTTTCTTAATTAATTTTTTTGATCGGATGGTGTAAAATTCAAGATGCTACTATATTCTCATCGTCACCACTAAATTTTAACATATTTTATATAATATTAAGTTACAGTTTTGTTAAAATAATATATAATATTATATTATATTTTAATATTAAATTAATATAAACAATTGGTTTATTTTAATATTTTAAATGCACTATTTCTTGTCTCTTCAAAATCTGTCTTAAGTTCTTGTGTTTTCTTTAACTCTATTTTGATTTAAAATTAACAAGCATATATATATATATGCCCAAGGAATCATCGTGTATATATATGATATAGTTTAATAATAATATTATTATTAGTATTATTATATAATATTATTTATAGTTTAAGAATAAACATTATTAATATTAATATGAGAATTAATAATATTAATATTAGTTATTAATAATAATATATATATCTATATATATATATATATATATATATATATATATATGAATTAAGATTGGAACAATATTATGAGTAATAACATTAATATAGTATTAATAATGTTTAAAAAATAGTATTAGTAAGAAGGATTATTAGGAAATAAAAAAAGAAACTTCAAGCCAGCTCTACCTTAGGAGGAGAATGTGAATTTCAATAGAAAATTTTTGTCTTGTTCTTCTTCAAATTGAAATGTATCATGCCCTCTTTTGACATTGTAAAATTATGCAGTGCCATGATCTAATCATTTCATTTTCTCAGAGTTTTCCTTCTGAATACATTAAAATCACATTTATTTGGTTGATTTGTAGTTGTGTGGTGTTGATGACATCAAGCATGGACATGCTTATTTTAAATAATAAATAATAATGTTTCAAGTCACTTAATAAAATGAAAAATTAATGTTCACCAAGTTATTCATGACTTTTATATCTATCCTTAAAGACATCACAAGTACGGTTCTTCTAGCCACACCCCATTTTACTTAGTTTACCCCAAAAATATTTCAACAAGTTAAATCCAAATATCACATATACAGAAAACCCTTTGAAGTAATAAACAAGGTGGATCCCATATCCGATGGTCTAGGTTCACCTTAGAACTTGGGATAGATTCACCTTAGTACTTGGGAGAATTGTTTGAAAAAAAAAACACCTTACCATTTAAACATCCAAACAATAACTAAAAATACACGTTCAACAAAATTCCTATAGGGTCATTTAGAATTCACGGTGGCAGATTGGACAGGTATTTCGATATACCAGTCATATGGAAATGCAATGGGTATGGTAGATATGCCCGCAATGCATTTGAGAGGCATCCTCCTTCCCCGGCTGAAAAACGTCATAGAAAATAGATCAAGTTGAAGTGATACTATTCTCATCATTGATATGTTCCTCTACAATGTCTATGTCGCACAATTGCTCCACAACTTCACCTATGTCTGCAAAATCCTCGACAAGAAAGCCTAGCTCTTCAAATTCCATATGTCTTTGAAAGTCTACCAAATATTCCATATGTCTTTGAAATTCTCTCATATATCTGGCTTGGTATAGAAACTGCTCCACATTTGGTGCTTCTTCTACCCAATGCTCCATAGTAGCTAGGTTTCGCAACTGCTCCACAAGATGGCCTATGTCCAACAATTCCCTGTGTCGCAACAGTTGCACATCGTCTATGTTCCTGACCATGAGAGGCAACTGCTCCAACATTTCTCCACGTCGATTAAGTATCTGATTATGTGCCCTGGTAACTGCTGTTGGAATTTCTGAAAAGAAAAACAATGGAGAGAGTAATACTCTCCTCTTCTAATACAGAGAAATATAAAAATTTCACTAACAGGAGATAGAGTTTCAACTCTGAAAAACAAAATTTTATTTCATAAAATAAACTGTTACAATTATGTTGAACTGTTGCAACAACACAGTGCCAGAGGAGACCTCACTATCTCTCAAAATAATACACTGTCTGTGTATTTCTTTTCTTTCTGTCTCTGCTAAAAAATATTGCTATGCTTTTTAACAACGCACTGTTGTGCATTACATAAAAAAAAACTATTACATTACATTTTTCGCCTCACAGGATTTTACCATATATATATATATATATGTATGTCGCGCATATCATATATAAAACATTACAAACTATATTAAACGTTAAAACTAAAGTTTGAATTAAAAACGAATAACATCGGGCCCAACACAACATTACAAAAGTCTTTGTAAAAAGACTCCGTCACGCATAATAAAACATTAACACAGAACCTTTGACAAACGTATGAGCCCGAAATTCAAACCTTAATTAAACTGGATTGCATAACCATTTCGGGTGACAAAAGGCTCCTGCTGACGTCACCTAATTTGTGACCCAAAATCTTTTTTAAATCCGCCCTAAAGTCGTATCGGCTCTGATTTGGACTCGGTGTATGGAGGGCTGAGTGTGACCCGAAATCCATTTAAATCCGCCTCAATCTTTTTTGGGTCCGGTTCTTTAACGCAACACATTCGACCCTTAACAAAATCTCTCCCGATTCAATACTTGTGACTTAATGTTGTAATGTCGCGTGGTCTGTGGGACCACCCGCGGACCTTGGCTTCGGTGGAGGGCGATTACAAAAATACATGCGATTTAACTCATCGCATCGGCCCAAAAACAAAAGGGTTGCGGTATTACATATGTGATACCTCCGATTGTGATGAATGCATCGGACCTCCAACATCAACAAGACACTGCAAGTAAAACTTGCGATTACCGCCTAAGTCATTAACTTCGTCGATTATATTGGTAAGGCTTTAAAGCCTGATTCAACCTATAATCAAATCTCTATGCTACTGGCGAGACTTTGAGTCTGAGCATTAAAATCTGCTCTTAAGAAATCGGCTACCGCCTTAGATTAAATATCAAAGGGTTCGAATATTATCTGCTTTGTACTGCACCTGTGTGAGCTTTCCAATCCTTTTGCAATTGCATTAAGAAAGCGGCAACCACCTTTGCTAAGGCTTCAATTGCACCGCAGTTCAGTCACTTTTGCAATTACTGCTGATTGATATTAGTAGTTGGAATTAATTTCCAACACTGCCCCTTAATTTCAACTGCTGGGTTTTTCTGCATACCCAGGAATTTCCTGAAATGATCAAAGATTTTATGCACAAGTGGCTTTGTGAGGATATCTACAAATTTATCCTCTGTTTTGCAATGTTGCAAAACTATCTCACCATTGTTAACCAATTCACGTATGAAGTGAAACTATGTGTCAATGTGCTTTGTCCTTTTATGAAAAACTAAATTTTTAGACAATGCAATAGCTGAACTATTGTCACAATAAACCACTGTCCCTTTTACATGTTCTTGGCATAAACTTCTCAACATTTTTCTCATCCAAACTTCTTGACACGCTGCTTCTGTAGCTACCACATATTCTGCCTCTGCTGTAGACAATGCTACAATGGGTTGTTTCTTAGAAGTCCATGAAATGGCTCCTGAACCCATGTGAAAAACATAACTGGAAGTGCTCCTCTGATCATCTACATTTCCAGCCCAATCACTGTTAGTGTATCCAACTAAATCTGAAAATTCTGAAGCAGTATATAAAATACCAAACCTTTTTGTACCTTTAACATACCTCATAATTCTTTTTGTTGCCTGCCAATGTGATTCCTTTGGCTTTTCCATGAATCTGGAAATCAAACTAACAGCATGCATTATGTCAGGCCTTGTTGTAGTCAAATACATGAGGCTACCAACTATGCTCTTGTACAAGCTAGGTTCAAAATCCTTGCTGCTGTCCTCTCTGTTAAGTTTTAATCCCATCATTGTGGGAGTGATTGCTGCTTTGCTTTCCTGCATGTTAAATCTTTCAAGCACTTCATTAACGTACTTTTCCTGTGAGATAAAAATCCCATTTTCATCTTGTTCTACTTCTATTCGTAAGAAGTATTTCAGCAAACCCATGTTAGTCATTTCAAATTCTTCTTTCATGAGTGTTTTAAAATTTTCAATAAGGTAATCATCATTACCTGTGAAAATTACATCATCAACATACAAAACTACAATCAACATTTTTCCATATTTTTCTTTGATGTAGAGGATGGGTTCTCCCTCACACTTTTCATATCCATTTTCCAATAGATAGGAATCTATCGTACTGTACAACGCTCTTGCCGCTTGCTTCAGCCCATAAAGAGCTTTCTTCAACTTGCACACTTTGTGCTCTTGGCCTTTCTTTTCATATCCTAGAGGTTGTTCAATGTAAACCTCTTCCATTAACACTCCATTTAGGAATGCTGACTTCACATCAATTTGGTAAACTTTCCACTTGTTTTGTGTTGCTATGGACAACACTGCTCTCACGGTTTCCATTCTCGCAACTGGTGCGAACGTTTCCTCATAATCTATCCCATGCTTCTGCTTATAACCTTTGACAACAAGTCTTGCCTTGTGTCTCTCTATTTGCCTTCAGCATTACTCTTGGTCTTGTAGGCCCATTTAACTCCAATGACATATTTACCTTTTGGGACTTCAACCAAATCCCAAGTCTTGTTTCTTTCTATGGAATTTATCTCCTCATCCATAGCTTCTATCCATTTCTTATCCTTGATAGCTTCTTTGAAATGAACAAGATCATCAACATGAAAATATAAAGCAAAAAAAGAATTGATACCTTCATTTGCTACATCTTGTTCATAAATGTCTTTCAAATTTCTGAACATCTTACCTCTTTCATTAGATGTACAAATGCTTGAAGAAGCACTTGAATTTTCTCCTTGTGGTGTGCTTGGAGAAGCACTTTCATTTCTCCTCAAGGGTGTGCTATGCTGCTATTGTGTTGGTGCTACTGTTTGGGGATGTATTTCATCCAACTCATCATTATTTTCATCATGAGATAAATAGTGTTTAACATTCACTGTTTTCTCTATGCTTCCATCCCAAGCTTCCTCTTCAATAAACTGAACATCTCCGCTCACAATAAACTTCTTGGTGGATGGGTTATACAACCTATAAGCCTTGGATTCCTCACTGTATCCAATGAAAATACATTTCTCCCCCTTGTTGTCCAACTTCTTCCTTAGCTGATCCGGTATGTGTGCATAAGCCACACATCCGAATACCTTCATGTGTGTGACACCTTTCTTTGTGCCACTCCATGCCTCTTTCGGCACTTTGTTCATAACTGCTTTTGTAGGGCACCTATTCAAAATGTACGCTGCACAATGTACAGCTTCAGCCCAATAATCATTCGGCAAGTGCTTTGCCTTTAACATGCTCCTTGCCATGTCCATTATGGTTCTATTCTTCCTTTCGGCTAATCCATTTTGTTGCGGAGTATATCTAGTTGTAAAATTTTTATGAATACCATTTTCTCTACAAAAACGTAAAAAATATTTAGATATATACTCACCTCCTCTATCAGTCCTTAGGACATTGATGTGCAGCCCACTCTGGTTTTCCACAAGTGCTTTGAAATTTCAAAATCTTTCAAACACTTCACTTTTGTTCATCAGAAAGTAAACCCAAGTTTTTCTTGTAAAATCATCTATGAATGTTAGTACATAGTGGCTGCTAGCATGTGATGGAGTTTGCATCGGTCCACGTAAATCTGAGTGGACAATCTCTAAGGGTGCTTTAGCCCTTATGCTTTTCCCGGAAGGAAAAATTTCTCTGTGTTGTTTCCCCAAGATACAACCTTCACAAAGGCTGTCCGGTTTCTATATCAATGGTAAGCCCCTTACCATTCCTTTTCTGTTCAACAAATTTAGACCTCAAAAGTTGAGATGTCCAAATCTCAAGTGCCACAACCAATTATCATCTTTTGGTTTGCTTTGGAAATTCTCTTGTGCCACTGCTGCTTTCTCTTCACCATTCTTCAATTCTTCTCTCATTCTCAGAGGGAACATCATGTTCCTTGTCATCTTCACTTCAGCAATACATTTTTTGCTGGGTGGTTTATCCATGATGGTACAAACATCATCCTCAAAGAAAACATTATACCCCTTATGGACAAGTTGTCCAATACTTAAGAGGTTACACTTGATTCCTGGAACATAATAAACATCTGCTATGGATTTCTTTGAACCTTTCCTTGTTAAAACACTTACATTTCCTTTTCCCATAACAGAAACTTTGCTATCAGTTCCTAGTGTGACTTGTGACTTCACACTCTCATCTAACATAGAAAACATTACTATGTTTCTTGTCATATGGTTACTACAACCGGAGTCTAGAAACCATAAATCCTCATTCTTTTCTTCAGCCATATTACAAGCTAAAAACAAATTATATTGGTTGATATTTTCTGTAGTGAAATTTGCACTAGTTCTATTTCCCATATCATGCTACTTATTTCTAAATTCATTAGCATAATGACCATATTTTTTACAATATTGACATTGGACATTGGATTTATCATACCTTTGTCCTTGAGCATTCTGCTGACCACTCTGCTGGCTGTTGCCTTGGCCGTGGCTGTGATTTTGACTGTTGCACCTTCCATGTGAATGTGAAGGGTTGTTCCTTCCACCTCTGTTTTGGCTTTTGCCTCTTCCTCTTCCTCTGCCTTGCCCTCTTCCTCTTCTGAAAGACATGTGGGTCTTAAAGGCATGCTCAAGAGATGAGTTTTCACTCCTACCAAATCTCTGTTCATGGGTCATCAGTGATGCATGTAGTTCATCCACTGAAAACTTTGTGAGATCCTTAGTCTCCTCTATGGTGGTGAAAATCACATCGAATCTTGGTGCAAATATGGAGACACTGGCAATCCTCCTCAAAGTCTCTCGCAGGATATTATTTGTGTGACCTTTCCATTCAGGTGAAGGACAGATGTGATGCTCCCGCTCTTTTATAGGAGAGTCTAAAGTGTCTCCTCGGCCAATAAGTTTTTGTTACTTTCCTTTTATTAAGTGGTGTACAGAGTTTTGTAGCCTTTGGATATTTTGGCTACTGCTATCCTCGGAAAAACACTCTCATGTACTGCTTGACATAATAAGAAGAGAGCTTTGGAGTCTTTCTTCTTATTACTATTTAGCATCTCTCTCTCTCTTCTTGAGTTAAATCATCAAAATCTTCTTCATTTGCTGGCTCTTCAAAGCCATCCTCAACAAATTCCCATAAGTCTTGGGAGAGAAATAAAGCTCTCATATTTATTGACCAGTAGTCATAATTTTTCCCATTAAACAGTGGGAGGTGGATATTTCCCATACCCATACCAGTGCTGGCTCCAGCCATTCTGCACTCTTGACTATGATTCAAAAAACACTTGACTGTATATATAAAATAACTGACTGTTCTACAATAGTAACACAAAAAATGTATAGAGAAATACCTTGAAGTCTTTTTGGCTCAGTCTTCACACTGCTGGAGAAGCTGCTACAACAAAGAACTCCTTTCCTTCAGCTTCTTTGATCTTCAAAGAGTCTGGACTAGCTCTGATACCATGTTGGAATTTATGAAAATTCCAGAACAACAATGGAGAGAGTAATACTCTCCTCTTCTAACACAGAGAAATATAAAAATTTCACTAACAGGAGATAGAGTTTCAACTCTGAAAAGCAAACTTCTATTTCATAAAATAAACTGTTACAATTATGCTCGACTGCTGCAACAACGCAGTGCCAGAGGAGACCTCACTGTCTCTCAAAATAATACACTGTCTGTGTATTTATTTTCTTTCTGTCTCTGCTAAAAAATAATGCTTTGTTTTTTAACAACGCACTGCTATGCATTACATAAAAAAATAATCTATTACATTCCATTTTTTGCCTCACGGGCTCTTACCATATATATATATGCCGTGCATATTATATATAAAACATTAAAAACTATATTAAATGTTAAAACTAAATTCTGAATTAAAAACGAATAACATCGGGCCCAACACAGCATTACAAAAGTATTTGTAAAAAGACTCCATCATGCATAATAAAACATTAACACAAAACCTTTGACAAATGTATGAGCCCGGACTTCAAACCTTAATTAAACCGGATTGCATAACCATTTCGGGTGAGAAAAGGCTCCTGCTGACGTCACCTAATTTGTGACCCAAAATCTCTTTTAAATCCGCCCTAAAGTCGTATCGGGTCCGATTTGGACTCGGCGTATGGAGGGCTGAGTGTGACTTGAAATCCATTTAAATCCGCCTCAATATTTTTTGGGTCTAGTCCTTTAATGCAACACATTCGGCCATTAACAAAAGTTCTCTCGATTCAATACTTGCGACTTAACGTTGTAATGCAGCATGGTCTGCGGGACCACCCGCAGACCTTGGCTTCGGTGGAGGGTGATTACAATAAGACATGCGATTTAAATCATCACATCAGCCCAAAAACAAAAGGGCTGTAGTATCACATATTTGATACCTCCGATTGCGATGAACGCATCGGACCTCCAACATCAACAAGACACTGCAAGTAAAACTTGCAATTACCGCCTAAGTCATTAACTCCGCCGATTATATTGGTAATGCTTTAAAGCCTGATTCAACCTGTAATCAAAGCTCTGCGCTACTGACGATACTTTGAGTCTGAGCATTAAACTCTGCTCTTAAGAAATCGGCTACCGCCTTAGATTGAATATCAAAGGGGTCAAATCTTATCTGCTTTGTACTGCACCTATGCGGGCTTTCCAATCCTTTTTCAATTGCATTAATAAAACGACAACTGCCTTTGCTAAGGCTTCAATTGTGCCACAGTTCAGTCACTTCTGCAATTACTGTTGATTGACATTAGTAGTTGGAATTAATTTCCAACCACTGCTCCACAAGTGCAGCTATTTCTGGCAATGGCTCGATAGCGGCGGAAGTGTTTGTGTTTATGTGAGGGAACTACTCCTCTACTATTCTAGAAGTTGGTATGCTGTTTCTATTAGAGTGGGTGGTAAGATCGTGAGTAGTTCGTATTTTAAAGGAAAGGAATTATGAGATTAAAGAGTGAAGGTTTACATTTTAATTATTATTATTTTTAAATTTTATTAAATTAATTATAATAATTATTCCTGTAATACATTAAAGGAAAGCATTTAAAAGATTAAACAGTGAAATTTTGAATTTAAAATAATGTAATTTTTTAATTTTATTAATTACGAATAAATTATTTAATAGTTTAGTTTAAAAAAAATATTTTATATGATCCTTTTACCTATTTTAATTTTGTTGGTGATAAGAATTAGTAAAATTAGCATTTGTCCTTAAACGTGTAAAGATAGGTGAAACTAAATATATATTATATAAAGGAATATTTTGAAAAGAAATTGAAAATTTTTATTTTCAATTGAGTGAAAATTTTTCAAAATGATTTAAAAATACATTAAAAACAAATCAATATATTTATATTATACATAATACCCTTAAAAATACATATATATAATATAATTAATATAGGAAAAAACATAATTAAAAGACCAAAAGGACATACATAAACCATCCTACACATTAAAAGAAGAGAAAATCTTGGGTAGCATTTTACATTATAGTAGTGGTGCAAAGAATATCTCAATCTCGCGAGAATATTGTGAATAGGTTCCATAACCGCATTTTACATTATACTAGTGGTGAAAAGAATATCTCAATCTCCCGAGAATCTTGTGAAGGGGTTCCATAACCACATTATATCATAATCCGAGAAATAAAAACTATAACCGCATTTCAAAATATCTCCCAATAATCCAAGCTGCCTCCACATCATTTTCAAGTAATCGTCGCTCATGTACACTTTCTGTCCAAAGAAATCAACGCTCCTTGTCTTGAAAGTGTAGCAGTGTGGATGCCTTTGGAGACAACAGTTATAGGCCTTCACATCCTAGGCAACTATAAGAGGATTGCTTAAAAGTTTTGAGGTTCCTTCAACCACACAGAAGCTCTCTAGGAAGAGATCCATGCCCCATTCAAGGTCCAGATTCGTTGGGAAAGTGCGCTGCATTAAGAGTGGGGCCAAAGTTTGTTATATGCGGCGGAAATGGCTTAACCTTTAAAAAATGGTGTTTTAATAAGGTTTAAGCCTTTAAGCTTTATGAAAATGGCGGAGGGGTTTTAGTTTAAAAAACATTTACAATGGATTGATTATGGTATAGGCGGGGGTTAATATTTGTATTTAAAACATTTGTGAAATGTTTCAAATTTTATATGCGGGCACGATAGCATATATTATATAGTTTTCAACTTTTGAATAGTTTTCAAGCTATAGGGGCGGGGTATTTAAATAAAGATATGTTTAGACCAATGGGTTTGTAGGGCAGGGTTTTTATAATGCTCATGTGGGATACAAAAACTTTGGTCTAAACTTTTAAAATAGTGGGTTAGTGGGTTAAGGGTAGTGAAATGGAAACAAAACATACGTTAATCTCTAAGTAAAGTGTAAAAATAAAGCATTGCTCATCTTTGTTGTATTACTTCACTTGTACTTAGAATAAATCCTTTTTGAGGGTTTTATGAATGATTTTGAAGGGAATGAAGTTAATTATTTTAGGATTTCAATTTCACTAAGTAAGAATGTGTCTTTACTTAGGAAAAAGGGGTTTTGATGTATAAATGAAGGATCCAATACTGGTAAATGTGGGTTTAATGTAGAACTTAATATTTTTAACTAATGAGTCATCGAGCCTTGGGTCTGATCCCAACAAAAGTTAGAGAAATGCTATGAGCCTTTTTTAATGATAGTTTTAGAATACTGAATACTTGTAGGAGAGGGGAAATTAATGATTTTTCATGATGATACTTTATTACATGCTTGCTCAACTGCTTTCTACCTACCTAATTATATTTCTAACATTTTTTCTTCATTTTGTAGGTGCATTTAGGCTTGCAACCTTTAAAACATTTTTCTTTCAAAGCATAAAACTATCTAAGTTTACATTATTTCATCCGAGGGCTCAGATTAAACTGTTGAGCTCCTCATTATTCTCCACCTATCTACTGATTTGTCAAGTTTAAACTGTTTGACAAATCTTTATTCTTTATCTAAAACATGAAATTGAAAGCATGAAAAGTTAGATTAAATTGTTTAACTGATCATGAATTATGGCATTTATTGACATCTGCACATAATCATTATTCTTACAGTAAAGTAAAAGTAGTGGCATTTGGACTTGCTCACTTTTAGGTCTTATTTCTCTTTTTTCTTTTGGGGTCTATATTTTTCTAAGTTCTTTGATTTTTCTTTTAGGACTTTTTATCTTATTTTTGACTTTTTATTTATTTTTCATTTTTTCAAAATATGGTAAAACAACTTGCAGAAAGAAAGGTATGTACATATTTACAAGACTATCAAATTCAATTCAACTATTAATCAACCTTATTGTTATAGGACCCTAACAGATTCATCAAATTGTCATGAGCAAGTTGTGTTGCTGGATTGACCAAATCTTCATGGGAAAGCTCTGTTGTTGGAGTCATCAAATCCTCATCCACTTGTGGCTATGCACAGTGAGGTTCACAAGCATCTTCATGCTCCTTTTTTGTTGTTGTTGCAATTTCTTCATAGACATCATCCAATTGTGGCTCAGTCTTTTCATCTTGTTGTAGATATCTTATTATAGATCCACTTTCATATTCAACTTCAATACTCCCCCTTGCACTAAAACACCTCTAAAGGGTGTCCCAAGCCTCCTTGGTTGTCTTGGCATCTGAAATCAAGGGAAGAATGCTTTCATCCATATATTTTTTTATGCATTTTAATGAAAAGGCATCATTTTTCCTCTTCACCTCGAAATTTAAAAAGATCTCAAACATTTTCTGTTGTTGCTTTAGCCTCTTGGCTATTCCCATTGTTGAGTGTTGGCTCACTACGCCTCAACTATTGACACGAATTATAGACATGATGTCATTTCTTGGCTTACACAAGAAAGAAAAAACTTCTTGAATTTTTTTTTGAAACTTCTATTACTCTTCTACAATGAGCTCACATCAACATGACTCCGTACCATTGCTTCTGCACTACTCTCTTTGAAAAAAATTTCTACAAGGATTTACGGGATCGGCGGAGGTATCTGGCTCAAAAGTGCTTTCATCGGTCGTAGTATCTCCCTCAAACATGCGCTGATGGCTAATCGGCCTGACTTTTCCTTCAAAAAGACTGCTCATTAAAAAAAAACTTAAATTACAAAAATTTCACTCGATTATCACGTGCTTCTTCTTCTTCTTGTTCTTTGTTATTCTTTTTCTTTTGGATCTCTGTACCTCAACAATATTCCTTTGGATCTTGCTCTGACCTCGCGCTTACCTTGCTCTCACGTTTCTGTTGTAGAGTCTTACACAACGTAGCTTCGATCTATGTTGCTATCAAGGAGTCTTACATAGGCGAAGATTTTTCTTCAATACATTTCATCTACATCTTCACTTGCTTCTTCTGAGGCATCTTCAAACTTCTTAAAACTTCTCCTGCTCTCTCAAAGAGTCTTATGCAAGCTCACCTATTCTGTGTGCTGCTCCAACTTTGCTCTGGTTAGTGTTGTCTCACAAGTCTTATGCAAACTAGCTCCAATACCATGACAAGAATTAAAAACTTAGAAAAAGTGGAGCATGAGATTTCTCTTCTCGATATTACGAATGAGTTAAATAAGATTACATTGGAGACATCAACATTATATGGTTGCAGCTAGACTCAACTAAAACTAGACTAAGTGAAACTTAGCTCCAAACAAGAGAAATAATTCACTCACAATTGATTCAATTGGCTACTTGCATAAACAAATGGATGGTTAACATTAAAAACAAAAAAATGGTATGCATTGAAGTAGAGCAAGGTCGATTGATTCAAGGCACTCTGCATTTTTATTTTCATTTTCTTACAGTGTGATGGAGTTTGCCTTCTAAACGCATTAAAATCACATTTATTTGGTTGATTTGTAGTTGTGTAGTGTTGATGAGATCAAGTATGGACATGCTTATTTTAAATAATAAATAATAACGTTTTTAGTCATTTGGTAAAATGAAAAATAATGCACCCAAAGTTATTCATGACGTTTATATCGATGCTTAAAGACGCCATAAGTACGGTTCTTCTAGCCACCCCCCATTTTACTTGGTTTACCCCAAAAATATTTCAACAAGTTAAATCCAAATATCACATATACGGAAAACCCTTTGAAGTAATAAACAGGGTGGATCCCATATCTAGCCGTCTAGGCTCACCTTAGAACTTGGGATTTAAAAAAAAAAAAAAAACCTTACCATTTAAATATCCAAACAATAACTAAAAATACACGTTCAACAAAATTCCTACAGCGTCATTTAGAATTAGCGGCGGCAGATTGGACAGGTATTCCGATATCCCAGCCATGTCGAAATGCAATGGGTATGGTAGATATGCCCGCAATGCATTTGAGAGGCATCCTCCTTCCCCAGCTCAAAATCGTCATAGCAAATAGAGCAAGTTGAAGTGATACTATTCTCATCATTGATATGTTCCTCTGAAATGACTATGCCGCGCAACTGCTCCACAGCTGCACGTCTGTCGGAGAAATCCTGGACAAGAAAGTGTAGCTCTTCAAATTCCGTATATCTTTGAAAGCCTAGTTCTTCAAATTCCACGTCGATTAAGTATCTGATTATGTGCTCTGGTAACTGCTCCACAGGTGCAGCTATTTCTGGCAACGGCTCCATAGCGGCGGAAGTGTTTGTGTTTATGTGAGGGAATGGACCGTTGCTTACGTGATGAGATGAGCGATGGAACATGTTTTGCATTTGGAAATTATGAATTGTTTATTTATAGAGTCTTAATTGCAAAATTCAAACGCCAGCCCCATGTGGCCGACGCTTCATTAGAGTGGGTGGTAAGATCGTGAGTAGTTCCTATTTTCCGTTCGTATTTTAAAGGAAAGGAATTATGAGATTAAAGAGCGAAGGTTTACATTTTAATTATTATTATTTTTAAATTTTCTTAAATTAATTATAATAATTATTTTGTTAATACCTTAAAGTAAAGCATTTAAAAGATTAAACAGCGAAAGTTTAAATTTAAAATTATGTAATTGTTTAATTTTATTAATTACTAACAAGTTATTTAATAATTTAGTTAAGAAAAATTATTATATCTGATCCTTTTACCTATTTTAATTTTGGTGGTGATAAGAGTTAGTAAAATTAGCATTTGTACTTAAACGAATATATATTATATAAAGGAATATTTGAAAAACTTTATTTTCAATTTTTCAGAGTGTAAAATTTTCAAAATGATTTAATAATATATTAAAAGAAATCAATATATTTATATTATATATAATACCCTTAAATATATATATATATATAATAAAATTAATATAGGAAAAAATATAATTAAAAGACCAAAAGGACATACATAAAACATCCTACATTTAAAAAAGAGAAAATTTTGGGTAGCATTTTACATTATACTAGTGGTGCAAAGAATCTCTCAATCTCACGAGAATCTTGTGAATGGGTTCCATAACCACATTATATTAGAATCCGAGAAATTAAATCTATAACCGCATTTCAAAATATCTCCCAATAATCCAAGCCATCTCGACATCATTTTCAAGTAATCGTCTCTCATTTACACTTTCTCTCTAGAGAAATCAACACTCCTTGTCTTGAAAGTGTAGCAGTGTGGATGCCTTTGGAGACAACAGTTATAGGACTTCACATCCAAGGCAACTATAAGAAGATTGCTTAGTAGTTCTGAGGTTCATTCAACCACACAGAAGCTCTCTAGGAGGAGATCCATGCCCCATTCAAGGTCGTGATTATCATTGTCTTGTTTGAGATGGCAATTTTTGCCAAAAATCTATCTAGCTCATCTTGAGGGGAAGTTGGACTTAAAACCATACCTAGTTTTTTCTCGAGTTGGAGCTCGAGGTAAACCACATCTAATTCATCTTGATACGGAATTGGAGCCCATGCTAATACACTTTCTAATGTTGTTGCTCCAACAAGGATAAATGTTTTATTGGAACCAGAGGACTTTGGAAAAGGCACACCAATGAATGGATAAGGAAAAGGATGCTCGTGACGATCTGTTATCACTGCTGCAACAAGCCCTAGAAAAACAACAAGCGACATCACCACTACGATTAGAATCACATTCACTAAAAAAAACATTGGTCGCAGTGAGATTCCGCAAAAGTCGTCCATGTGAACAATGTTGTTGTCTATGAATGTCGATGTTGCCATTGCCCACGGTGAACCAATTGTTGTGATTATCAAAAAAAATCTACATAGACAATGGCTCAGAACTTTGAGGCCCACCTTCAATGGTCCAAAACTCTGAGGCCCACCTTCAAATGAAATAAGCACATCCCAACCTCGAGACAAGGAGTGGTATTCTACACTTCCCTCTTTTCTTCCACTTGTACATCCACACAAGTATCCTTCTAGAGCTTCCCAAGCCATAATTCGGACTCTTGTGACTTCCGCATCTTTAGACCTCAAAGGTGTTACAATGGAAAAGCCTTTGACTTAATAATAAGAAAGAAAATCAATATTTTAAACCTAATGTCCAACAAAAATAATTTTGAAATTAATAAAATAATACAGTAAATCTATTTGATAAGTAAATATATATTTTTTTATTTAAAAAAACAATTTTATGCTAAATGTATTTTTTATTTAGAATATCTTTTTTCCTATAAATCACATTATTCATTATTTGGTAAACTTTTGGAACATCTAATATGATTCATTCATTATTTTTTATTTAAAAAAACAATTTTATCAATTAAAAATTGCACTTTCTCGAATAAAAAATTTACTAAATCAAATATCATTAAAAATACAAATCCAAAGTGAATGGTCCAATTTATAGAGCTCATAAATTACAAATCAAGGTTCCAACAAAACTATGACATTTATATTGATGCTTAAAGACATCACAACTAAGGTTCTTCTAGTAAGAGGCCATTTTACTTAGTTTACCTCCAAAATCTTTCAACAAGTTGAATCCAAAAATCACATATAGGGGAAACCCTTTGAAGTAATAAGTGAACCCTTTGAAGTAATAAGTGGGGTGGATCCCATCTCCATTACTCACGATGTACACTAAGATGAATAGATTCGGTTGACCACAATCGATTACCCAATGAAGAATGATTGCAAGTCAAAGCAAATTTCCCGTGGTATCTTGCATATTGGCATCGCCCATTTTTCTATAGTTTGCTTCGAATACTGAAAATGGCACCCATCCCAAGAGATCAAGTAGGGGATGGATACTCTTTAGATTTTGTCAGGGATGATGAATTGATCAGTTTTACGAGGATAAATCTCATAATACAAAAATTTCTGGCTTAATGAGAATTAGTCAATTTTTATTTTTGTAATAAAAATATTTATAAAATAATAGAATTATCAAATTGGATTATGTAAGAATATATAACTTTATTTAATCACCCAAAAAAATATAAATAATTGATGTTGGACATAAGTCATTTGATTGTTTCCTATGAACTCTAAAATCTAGTATATCAAGATGTGTATCCGTTAGGTGTAATGGAAGAAACAATTTGTTTTAAATATTTTATTTTAATCTAATTTTATATTTTTTTTAATTTAAATTTAAAAAAAAAATGTATGAAGTATATGTATTGACTTTAAACAATGATTTTATAATTATATTTAAATTTAATAATAAGCATATAAAATATTAATATTTACAATAAACTTATAATATACCAATATTCTTAATCATGTATATTCATTCTCATTTTACCATGGATAATATTAACTTGTAAATGGATTTTGTTACAATACTATGGGCCAATACCATGTTTTATCAATAAGAAATTCCCAAAAACCATAATTCTTCTCATAATCAAAATATTTTATAAGTGTTTTATTTTATTTATTTTATAATATTATTTAAACTAAATCTCTAAACAAGCATGTACCGGGAGATGTTGTAATGCTTCCTAAACATTAGAATTTGTTCAAATTAAATAAAACCAAAAACAAAACATAAAGTTAGTAATTTAATTTATAATTACAATTAACAATAACACTAGCATAGTTCCATCTTAACTTCGGATCTATCAAGTCATGAGGGGGATCGTGTCTCTTGAGATGCAAGCCTCTCTTAGAGTAAAAATCCATTTGATGGGGATCGTGTCTCTTGAGATGCAAGCCTCTCTTAGAGTAAAAATCCATTTGATCTCTCTAAACCCTTAGTAGACCCTAAGTTAAGATGAATCTTGGCTTCCTTCTAGTTTAGATACCAAAATATCCATTTATTTATATATCTAACTAGATATATAAACCAATTTAGAACCTCAATTAACACAAAATTTCTCAACGCATATGAAAGAACTTAAAAAATAAAAAATAAGCAATAGCACATGATAAAGATTCACATAACACATAAAGATTTCACTCTAGAAACACTTTAACTAGGAGAACCAACTAAACTTTAAGCTTCACCACTCTTATATTCTTGATCAAATATCAAAGTGATATTACAATGAATGCGAGCCTTGATCAAAACCTAAGACCAATATATTAATACATCATATAATATCTACTCATCACAAGTTTTGTATTCATCCTCATCATTCTTAGCCTTACCTTGTGCTTTATTTATAGACATGGAAAAGACTAATTCCCAACTTCTCAAATCAATACATATGTCTAAAGTTCACTAGCCAAGGTCCTTGGAAGCTTGGGACTTTTAAACATTTTTCTACTAATTTTGACTATATTTGATTTCCCTTCAATCACGAGTCTTGGCCCACTACATGTTTGTACCTCACTACAATTATTCAATTTCTCTAATTACTTATGGACTCCCTTCGATTTCTAACTTCCCAACAACTTTGACTAGGGTAATTGCTATCAACTTTAATATCAACCTATTGACTCAACCATTGACTTGTCTTTGAATTAATTGTTGACTAACCATTTTACTATTCAATCGACTTGTTATCCCAGTCGATTCTCCATTATTAAACTTGTTGAGGTTCATTCCTAGTAATCTTCCCTAACAATTCTCAGTGGACTGTCTGAACTCCAATCAACTAAGATTACCTCAAAAGAGTACAATATATCAAATTTTTCCACTTTTTGTCTTCTCTGCATGAAGATTTAATAGCACACTTCTTGTGAACTAGAGCACCAAGGCCTAACTCCTCTCTACACCAAGATAATTTCTTGTCAGTTACTGACCTTCTTAGAAATTTTGGAACATTATTCATCGTGTCTACCTTTACTGGAAATACCTTCTTGTTTTCCATTATATATCTAATGAAATGGTATTTTACATAAATGTGTTTTCTCCATGAATGTAAGCCAAGCTATTTTCTAGGAATATTGCACTCTAATTCTCACAACCTATCCTTCCTCATTGTTGAGAAAGCTCGATATATAAACATAATTGTTCCATCTAGACGAATTTATTACTACTTGAGAGGTTGCCATTTACTCATCCAACTACTCACTTTGTCATACAAATTGAATAAATATCCTCTAGTCTATTGAGAAATCACTAGGGCATCCAATTAGAGTTGATTTATCCTAACTTGATAATTTCTTGTGAAGTTATGTTGGCTTATTATTAGTTTTATTATGTTCTTTTCATGAAGCAATTAGAAAAACCATAAACCATGAAGATCACAAAAGACAATGAACACAAGATATAAGATCCAAGCCAGGGAAAAACTCCACAAAGGGAAAAAACTATTAAAATATTGTCTTCTTATAGATTCAGATGAAAGTGATAAATCCAAGCCCCAAACACCAAGACCAAGACCTCCCACATGACCCAAGCTATCCCTCCGTTGACGGTTCTCAACAATGCCAACATACATAGGATCTCCATGATATAAGGTCCCAATTAGACCTCACACTATTTTGTATATGAGTCCCATCTCGAATATGGCCCAAATTTGGTTTACTTAAATATATGCCTTGACTTTAGTTGTAAGCATGAGAAAAAAGTGAAAATGTCATTTTGAATGAGCAAGCGAGTGTGCCTTGTGAATGTTTGATTATAGGTGTATCAAGGTTCTCTTACTACAATGGGGGGAAACAATGTGAGTCTCTAAGAGAGAAGTAATAGTACAACCCTAATGGAGACCCACATGAATAAGAAAAATTTGTCTAACATTAAGCGAAATTGTTCACATAGATGCGGAGATCATTATAAACATTACAACACATTTCCAATAAGTAAGCATTGAATTCACCAAAATAGTTCAAATAACTCCAGTACAAGTGGAAGAAAACATGATCAATAAACATTCAAATAATAGTCCTAGAAACATCCACAATTCCTATGTGAAAAAGTGTTGGCCTAGAAGGCTTAAATATTAAGCAAAAGTTCCAAGATACATAAATAAAATGAAAATTACTACCTCCAATAGTGGAGTGTTAGAGCCACTACTTGCTCCCAAAAATTACTAACTTTGTCTCTCTAATTCCTTGTGGGAGATGCCAAGGTTAAAAATCCTTTACATTAGAAATGAGGTCCATTTTATAACTTGAGGCATGGCCTTTCACATATTCATGACTCTTGACATTCCAACTCCTAATCATCTTTCGACTTCTACAACCTGTAGGATTCTAAATGAGTTTTGGAATTACATATTACTTTTTATATTACATGTATTTTGGACTTCCATGACTCTTTTGTTCAAACATGACCCTTGGACTTCCACTTATTTGTCTTTACAATGATTACAACATTACATTATAACTTCCACATAATCATGTGATGAAAACTTGACATGTCAATAACTTTGATGACTGAGGCTAATAGTGATTGACGACATGGACTTTCTTCAGTGATGATATGGCTTCCACTTGTATCTTTATTCTCCATGCAGCTTCCATCGTTGATGTCTTCATCCTCCAAAAGGTTTTTGATCTAATTGAATATGAAGGGTGCTTTGATCATCATGATTTCTATGTGTTCTTTGTTCTTCAATGTTTCCTTTGTTTTCCCCCTTTGCCCGATCTTTAGGGAAAACTTGAAAGATGAAAATTTATCTTAAAGTTTAGAAACCTTGGAAAATCCCACTAGTCCATAATATGCAATATCTAAATTTTCTAGTGATATTTTCATAGAAATATTCAAACTTCTATTTGTTTTATACAGTATCTATATAATATTTTGGCGACTTTCATAGTAGAGACAAATATAAATTAACAAATAATTTTTTTGCAAAAAGCATGGAAAATTAGCCCACCTGCGAGTATTATCCCCTAAAATTTGGCCTTCTAATCTTCCTCATGTGTGGTTACCATGTTGTTCCTAGAATACATGTATCTGCAATCACTCATGACAAGAAGCCATCAGCCTTAAAATATCCTATTCTACAATGTTTTATGGAGATTTTTTGTTCATGCCCTATTAGTATGCTTAAAAGGGACAAGGGGAGTTTCTCAGCCTGTGGGTGCACTTTCAAAAGTTGAGGCGGTAAAGTAGGGAGGTTGCAGGGCTTCAACATGTGCTCAAAAGGAAGAGGTAGTAAGGGCATGATGCATGGTGCAAGTCTGAAGGACGAAGGGGAAGGCTTGGGGCTTCCCAAGCACGTTTTTTGCTAAAGGAAGAGATGAAGGGTGCAGGGTGCACTCCTGAAGGATGAAGGATGGAGGCCTAAAGCCTTCAAGGTGTGAACATGCACTCAAGGGAGAAGTTTTTTTTTTTAATTAGATATTTAAAAAAAAAAAATTATTTAATTTTTTTTTATATCATTTTGTATTAAATTTTTATTTTTGTTTTTATCATTTTTTATTTTTAATGTTTTTTTTTAATTATTGCTTTTGTTTAATAATTTATGATTTTTTATTTGTTTATTTTTAAATACTTTTAAATGGTTTTCTTTTGTTTTTGAATTATTATTTCATTTTTATTTTTAATGTATTTTTTAATTATTATTGTAATTTTTTAAAAATAGATTTTAATTTATTTTTTTTAATATTTATTTATTTTTTCAATTTTTGTTTTTTAATGTTTTTTTTGTTATTTAATAAAACATATTCATTTTACTGTGTTTTTTTATTTTTACATTTTAATTTTTAATGTTTTTAATTATTATTTTCAATATTTTTAATTTATTTTTACTATTTTTAATTATTCTTTTTAATTTTTTTAGTGTTTTTTTTTAGTTTCTAAGTTCTGAATCTACATAGTGAGCATTTTTGCGTCTATGTTTCGGGTCTAGAACAAGACCCATCATCAAGATTTGTCCTGATGATGGGTCTTTTTATAGACCCAAAATGTAGACGCAAAAATGCTCACTTTGGAGATTTCGAACTCACAAACTCAAAACTTACACCACAAAAATCTGAAATCTATAAGTTTTTTTGTTTTTGTTTTATTTTAATGTTTTTTTGGTATGTTTCTTTTGTTTTTTCAATTTATCTCATCAATATTATTTATTTGTTTTTTATGTTTTTATTTTTTTGTCAAATTTTTTATATTTTTTTCTTAAATTATGTTTTCTTCAAATGTTTTCTTCTATTTTATTTTAAATTTACTTTGTTATGTTTTTATTTTTGGATTGTTTTTATTTTTTTTTTCTTAATTTTTTTTTTTTTTACATTTTTTTATGTTTGACTTTTTTCCCTTTTTTATATATTTTTTATATTGTGTTTTTTTTGCTCTTGTTTTTTTATTTTTTATGTTAAAATATATATTTTTATTTACTAGTTATGATCTCTTTTAATATTTCCTTTTTTTTGTTTTAGTTTTTATTTTTTCAATGTTTTCATATTCTCAATATATTTGATTAGATATATGTCAAAATAAAAAATATACAGAAGTAATAAGTCTATGAGAACAATTTTTTGTTAATGGTATACTTAGCACTCAATAGGATTCTGGAAACGACAATTTTTTTTTGCATAATATTTAATACGTTTATTAGTTCTATTTATTAAATTTAAAATAAATATAATTTAATATTAAATTATTATTATTATTATTATTATTATTATAATTATATATGAAAATAATATATATATATATATATATATATATATATATATATATATATATATATATATATATATATATATATATATATATATATATATATATATATATATATATATATATATATATATATATATATATTTCTTAATAAAGAAATATAGGTTTTAAAAAACAATTTGCTATATAAATTTCCAAAAAAACAAACATTTTATTGCAGAGAGTATACAAAACTCAAAAAATCACATACAAATTCATTTATTTTGTAAAGTTGTTTATTGACCATAACCGAAGTGTTTCGTATCAAGTGATTTCAATACATTATATATATAAAAAAAATTATATTTAATAAATTCTTATTAATATGATAAACCTAAAATAAATAAATAAATAATATAAATAAGTTGTCTTAGGGTAAGATTTGAAAAGAGATATAATTTTAGCCTTTAAAATTAAAATTTCTCTTGGAAATAAATATTTCATTTACTTGTTCATTTTTAAAAACTATTTTAGTCACATAATTTGTCCATAATTTCATGGTTCAAATGTGTTAAAAACTTAATATTTTTAAAATCGTGGTTAAAAACTTGTCAAAATAATAAGGTTTTTATGAGATATGATATTTTATCTTTAATGTTACGGTTGAAAACAATTACATTTTATGGTTTTTAAGAGTCAAGATATTTTATCTTTAACAAAATGGGAGAAAATTGTTGGAAATTATAAGGCTTTGAGACATGATATCTTTAACATCATGATTTGAAAATGGAACTATTTATAAATTTTGTTCAAAGCATCCATTTCCATTTAATTAAGTGTGCAAAGTTCTCTCCATGTCTTGCAGGTTAAACAAAGTGTTTTTGGTAATTGTTTCTGAGTTTATGTGTGAGAATTTGTTATTTAAATTTACTATTTAATACATATCAACCAAAATACATAGCAAGAAAAATTTACCATAGCATAACACAACAAAATGATGAGGCATTTTACCCCTCCTGGACTACATCTGTCGGTCCAAGGCTCCCCAATGGCATGTCCTTGCTCTATTAATTTGCTCAAAAATGGTTATACATTGATATATATGCCTAAATAGGAAAAAAATGTTGTGAATTTCACTCTAGAAGATATAAATAAGCTAAAAAAGGCTTTTGTTTCACCTGAAAAAGTGAAGTACAACCCAATATAGCTCCATCTCCCTGATGGCCCTAGTGGCACTTTCCTCTTCCCTAAAGCAAAAATGGCTGAAGAACACCTCTGTTCACTCTAAAACCTGTCCCAAACTCTCCAGAATTCTCAAGAAACCAAAAATTGACTAAAATTTCATTCAATTTGGTTCAATATTGAGGAATTTATGGCATCTCAAAGAAAATTGCCCATTGTCCTTGAAAACCCCACCAAATGTGGGTTAACTGCAGTCAAACGCGCTAAATTTGGAAAATTTCCAGATTTGGTGGAATCGGCATCAAGTTAGACAGAAACCAGTAGCAATTAAGTTAAATGCTACATAGGGACACATTAATATGGCCACATGCGACCGCTTCGTTTAAACCACCACCTAAACCGTTAACCCAACAGTTGTATTAAATGTTGGGGCCCCGCTGTCACATGTTGCGATAACGTTAACCATCCACTCCCAATTAAACTGTCGGTGTTAGCCCTGGTCACCTAGAGGTTGGTCGCATGCCGAGGGGGCTAGCCTTACATTTTTCCGCCGGTTTGAAAGGATTTAAGCCCCAGTCACCGCATCAAGTCATATGGCCATGAACCTTAGCCCAGAGGGCTTAAAATTTTCTCTACAAATTCATGACTATGTTTAGCCCATGGTATTTGGACTCGGGTCTTATTTCAATTGTGCTCGCCCTTGAGGGATATACCCAAAGTTCTCTGCCCATTCAACGAAGTAGGACCCGAGTTGTTCAACCATTGCACGACTGTGCGTTTAGCCTCTGCACGAGGTGCTCAACCTCTTCCCAACATTTTAAATGACCCGACTACACGTTTACTTGCCACCCAACTCATTCAACATTCTTCCTATGGTGTAGTGGTTGGGTCGAGGGTTCAACCCCCCTTGCCCACCAACATTTCAACACATCTTTTTAACCATTGGCCTGGGGCCACGTCGCAGCCTTCAGGAAGACCACATGGCACCCTCCAACAAGCCTATAAAAACTTAATAAGAAAATGAAATTTTTCATTTAATTTTTTTTTGAAAAATTGACAAAATCATAGGCAAAAAGTCTTGTTTTTGGAGGTCATTTGGTGATTTCAAACTTCAGTAACTTTCACATACGACATCAGATTTGAGTCTCATTCATGGATCTAGAATCACATCGACGAGGCCTTTCCGGTAATTTAGATTGCAACCAATTCTGAACATTTCCATTTTTGAGCATTTTTTCAACTTGAACATGATCTCCTGATCACACCTCCCCAGTGGGAAACTTTTGGACCCCAAAATCTCTCTGAATTACAAAAACTAAAGATGAGGAGTTTGAGTCTCCACTCTTCCAACCTTGAACCACTAAAATATTCTTGACTTCATCAAATTGAGCTTCTCATAAAAAGGCAAATTCTTCCTTGAATCTGTTGACCAATTGTTGCTAACCTTGACTGCGTCATGCTGCAAATTTTTGAAACTTGCAAAACAGCAACTGAAATTTGTAGAAATCATACTTTTCCTACAATGGTCTAACTTCAAAGGAAACTAAAAATAAGATTTACCTTGCTAACTGTCCTCATGGTGAATTTTTGTCGAATGAGCCATGTACTTTAGTCGATTCCTGACCAAGTTTTCTTGCCACACCAATCTGCCATTCTAAAACCAACATCGATCCATGCTGAAATTTGTGTCCTCTTTACTTGCACTCTTTTCCCTTTCTTGGATTCTTGCACCACTTTGCACCGACACTTTGTTCTCTACATCGATTGACACCGAAGGCACTTTCTGCAACATCTTGTCATCTTCCAAAGACGACCTGCTTTCAGACTTAAAAATATCATCATTTGTATCAGCAATAACATGAAAAGGATTATGTACACAATATTTTTTCTTAATCATCAACAAAGTCAAATTTTTACTTGCATTGATAAGCCTTTTCAATTTCCCTGCATTGACTAAAGATGATTCTAGCTTCTTCTGATGTGCTCCCACGGTAAAATCCTTGCCATCCTTGAACAGATGATACTTTTTCTCATGGCGATGGAAGATCACTTTTCTGTCATATAAATACGAACTACCCAACACCACACCTGTAATGTCAAGTGGTACCACATCTTATTCAACCAAATCAACATAATGAGTTGTTATGGCGAAGCACAACTTGCACTTTCTTAAGAATTCTAAATTAGCATCCTTGCAAATCCATCGAAGTGGATATGGGTTTGGATGTGGAATGGTCTCAAGTTTCAACTTCTTGACTAAGTCTTCTGAGATGAGATTCGCTTGTGACCCACTATCAAATAGTGTGTCTATCTTTGTGTGTTTTGAAATTATCCTCACATGAAACAACTCTTTCCTCCTATATCCATTTGGAGCTTCTATGTGACAGTTTAAAGTGATAGAATTGAGATTTGTTTCCTTTACAATCTATTTCCCCTTTATGTTCTTTAGTACCATGGTTATGCTTTTAGTTTCCTCACCTGATTCAGACCCTAAGTCTTCTTCAGCAATTGCAACCATTTTTCCCTTTTCTTTGGCCTTACCTTTGGCTTTAAATATTTCAGGTTTAAGCTCTGAATGAAATTTCCAGCAATGATCTTCATCGTGGCTTGTTTTGGAGCAATTTTTACAAAACAAATTTCCTTTTTCTTTCCTAGAGTTTGCATTTCCTTTTCTCCCTTTGCCTTTAAATTCACTATCCACATTCCCATCAAAATATTGTTTCCCTCTAGCCTCTAAATGCGTGGCTTAGAAACAAACCTCGTCTAGACTAGTAGGATTGAACATAAGGATAGTATGTATAAGATAATTGTGTAAATCACCTATATATTTTAACAAAGTATCTTGACTGTGAAAATCAATTCCAAGTAATAAAGCCCTTCGTCTAAACTCTTGAGTGTAATCTTGAACACTTTGTCCCTTAAGTTGTCTAAAAAAATTCCAATTCATGATAGCCTTTTGTAAATGAGCTAATGGATAAAATTGCTGCTTAATTTCAATAATAAATTCAGCCCATGATAAGGTGATCTTAACATGTTTTTTAATTACATTCTTGGTCTTGGCTTCTCACCATACCAATTCAGCTCCATCCATTCTCAAAGAGGCTAACTGTATCTTGGTGTCGTCATCATGAAGGTTATGTATCCTCAAGTAAACCTCCAACTGCCTTATCCAATTGTCAAGTTTCTCTGCATTGACTTCACCATTAAACATATGCAACTAAAATTTAACGTCAAGCTTTAAAAATGGACTTTTACCAGTGGTTTTTGACTTGTGATATTGATTCATCGAAGTAGAGGATGATGATGTAAAGGAAGAGGATGAAGATGGCGATGGTGGATCACCATTTCCTCCGTGTCATTTCTTTGACTTATCATCACTTTTATTTCCTCCTGAAGAAACCTCTCCTTATTTTTTATGTTTAGACCCTTCTCCAACAAGCCTATCATTCCTTTCTTGGTAGAGTATCCTCACCATCTCAGTCATTTCCAAAAAATCCTTTCAGAATACCCATTCTTATTCTTTGCAATCAATGCCTTCAGGAGCTTCTCCTTCTCTTAAGAACATGCTTAAGACTTCTTCAGTAACTCTTGGGGGTTTAATAGATGGTGGAGACAATGGGTCTCTGGCCCTCCTTGGTTGAGGATTAACTTGTGCTCTAACCAATTGTCTTTCCCCTCTTTTGAGTTTAAGCCTCGTAAGCATGAAAACTTGCAAAAAATAAACTATATCTTTACACAAGAACAAATGCAGAGTAAAACTCTAGCTATAATACCAACTGATCTAGAAATGGAACTATCTGTAAATTCTGTGCAAAGTATCCATTTCCATTTAATTAAGTGTGCAAATTATTCTCCATGTCTTGCAAGTTAAACAAAGTGTTTTTGGTAATTGTTTCTGAGTTTATGTGTGAGAATTTTTTATTTAAATTTACTGTTTAATACATATCAGCAGAAATACATAGCAATAAAAATTCACCATAGCATAACACAAAAAACTGATGAGGTAGTTCACCTCTCCTGGGCTACATCTGTCGATCAAAGGCTCCCCAATGGCATGTCCTTGCTCTATTACTTTGCTAAAAAATGGTTATATAGTGATATATATACCTAAAAATGAAAAAAAAACTATGAATTTGACTTCAAAAGATAGAAATTAGCTAAAAACGGCTTTTATTTCACCTCAAACAGTGAGTTACAACCCAATACAGCTCCATCTCCCTGATGGCCCTAGTGGCTCTTTCCTCTTCCATGAAGAAAAAATGGCTGAAGAACACCTCTGTTCACTCTAAAACCTATCTGAAACTCTCCAAAATGCTCAAAAAACCAAAAATTGACTAAGATTTCGTTCAATTTGGTTCAATATTGAGGGAGTTATGGCCTCTGAAAGAAACCTACCCAATGTCCTTGAAAACCCCACCAAATGTGGGTTAACTCTAGTTAAACACGCTAAATTTGGAAAATTTCTAGATTTGGTGGAACTAGTGACAATTTAGGCAGAACCCACTAGTAGTTAAGTTAAATGCTACATAGGGACGCATTAGTATGGTTGCATGTGATTGCTCCATTTAAACCGCCACCTAAACCGTTAACCCAACGATTGTATCAAATGTTGGGACCCCATTGTCACATGTCAGGGTAATGTTAAGAATCCACTCTCAATTAAACCGTTAGTGTTAGAATTTGTCACATTGAGGTTGGTTGCATGCCGAGGGGGCTAGCCTTACATTTTTTTTCCAGTTTGAAAGGATTTAAGCCCTGGTCACCGCATGAGGTTGTATGGCCTTGAACCTTAGCCTGAAGGGCTTAAAATTTTCTCCACCAATTCACAACTGTGCTTAGCCCGTGGTCTTTGGACCCAGGTCTTATTGCAATTGCGCTAGCCCTTAAGGGCTATACCCAAATTTCTCCACCCATTCAACAAGGCACGACCTGACTCGTTCAACCATTGCACGACTGTGCGTTTAGCCTCTGCACGAGGCGCTCAACCTCCATCCAAAGTGTTAAATGACTCGACTGCACATTTACTTACTACCTAACTCGTTCAACGTTCTGCCTGTGGTGTAGTGGTCGGGTCGACCTTGCCCGAGGAGTTGGGTCGAGGGTTCGACCCCCCTTGCCCACCAACATTTCAACACATCTTTTTAACCATTGGCCTAGGGCCATGTGGCAGCCTTTGGGTAGACCACGTGGCACCCTCCAATAGACCTATAAAAACTTAATAAAAAATGAAATTTTCCTTTTAGGTTTTTTTGAAAAATAGAAAAACTCATAGGCAAAAAGTCTTATTTTTGGAGGTCAGTGGGCGATTTCAAACTTCAAAAACTTTCACATACGACATCGGATTTGAGTCCCATTCATGGTGCCAGAATCACAACGACGAGGCCTTTTCGGTCATTTAGATTACAACCAATTCTGAGTAGTTCTATTTTTGAGCATTTTTTCAACTTGGACATGATCTCATGATCACATCATGTATCAAAATTGTTGGAATTTTACGATTTATCAAAGTCCTGATATATTATACTTAAATCCATTGTTAAAAAGTGTCAGAATTGTGACCCAATTTTTTTTGTTATTCCAACATCAACACTTTTTTGTTTTGAGGGTGTTTTTTTATTCTTTTTTTCAAGAAAAAAATTTCTTTTTAGCATAATTTAAAAAAATGTTGAAACTTGATCCTAAAAATAAGTGCATTTTGTAATACATGCTTTTCGTTTTTGGGGTGTTTTTTCATGTTTTTTGAGTTTTTTTGGCTAGAGTTCTCATTTTGAGGTACTAGTTCTCGTTTCATCGGTAAATTTGTTCAATCCACAAACGTTGGAAATTTGTGTGTTTTCCCTTGTCTTTGTGGGGTTTATCCCACTTCAATAATAGGTCACCCACATCAAAGCTCTTTTCCCTTGCATATTTCTTATCAAAGAAACACTTTAAACGGTTTTAGGGCATGACAAATCTCTCTTTTGCTTTTAGCCTTTTTTCCTCGAGTTTGAGTAAAGTGCCTATCCCGCTTTAAACCAAAAGGAAATGTCTACCTTGGGACTCTTGGTAGAGTTTTAAGGTCATAAGATACAGGTTCAATGGTACGATAACTTATTTATAGTAAACCAAAAAGTATGGTGAGGTCTTAAGGGAAGGCTTGGGAGTTGCATGGTCATCCCATAATGCATTGGTCAAAGCATTGTGCCAGTTCCTTTTATCAGAGAATATGGTTTTCTTGATTATGCGCATAAGATTTTTGTTTAGAGATTCAACCAAACCATTTTCCTGCGGGTAATATATAGATGTGTGCATTAATACAAAACCATTTTCTAATGTGAATTCATAAATTTTTAATGTTGAAAATTAATTCATATTATCAAAGAAAAGTGGCGTAGGAACACCAAACTTGGCTATAATATTTTGTCGTAAGAAGTGGATAACTTCCTAGTCATTCACTTGTCTTAAAATAACTACTTCTAACCACTTAATGAAATAATATATTGTTTGCAGAATACATTTATGTTGTTTTAACGAATGGGGAAAAATTTCTTCAATAACATCTAGTCCCCATTGTGTGAATGGTTCCTCAATTACTATTGGTAGAAGTGGGGAAGATAACATCTAATTGAAACTGGCACATATTTTACGACATGGGCACTTGCAGACATAGGTGTGAGAATCTTTGAATAGGGTGGGCTAGTAGTAACCATCCCTCATAACTTTATGCCTTGTAGTGTAACCCACATAGTAACCACCTCTCTGTCCATCGTTCGGGTCTCTATGTACATTTTTTCAAACCCACAGTTCAAGGAATATTAGCAGGACACCATTGTGGTGCTTTCTAAAAATCACTCCATCAACTAGTTGGTAATATATAGCTTTCAAATGTATTTCCCTCGTCTATTTATTTGATAAGTGTGTGGGAAAGGTGCCATGCTCTAGAAATTCTTGTATCTCATCATACCATGGCATTGTCAACATGAACTATGGAACATGTTTAATATTGGAAATTTCTATCTCTTGCTCCTTTCCAGAAATATCTGGATTGGATGAATCTCTTGCTTTGACTACTAGCTTACAAAGGCCATGAACCTTTATTGTATGAAGTGGTTTAAACTCTAGATCATATTCTTGTAAGTAGGTCTTCCGGTTAGCCCTCTTCTCACCTAGCTCCTACTATATGAACAATTATTTTACCGCTAGATGAGGCACAAATATCATCATATGAGCTTTTAAACGATATGTCTTAAAACACTTAACTTCCTTGTATACCACATATGCTTGTTTGTAAATTGGAGGGTCACTTAATTTTGTCCCTTGTAGACTGGTGCCCATAAACGAAATAGGCCACTCATTTCCTGCAATATCATTTTGAGTTAATACGGATGCATTCAATGAATCTAAAATGAAGGTATAAAGAAAGAAATATTTCCGATATTTTGGACTAAATAATGTGAGTGCATCAACAATAGTTTCTTTGATTTGATAGAAACTGTCCTTTTCTCGTTTATCCCATTTGTACATTGCATCTTTCTTATTCATCTCTTGTATGGGATTAACTATCTAAGCATAATTAGAGATAAATTTTCTCAGGACATTGATCATTCCTAAGAAAGACTACATAGCCTCTTATTTAGTAGAAATGGGATCTATGTAATGGCTTTGACCCTGTCGGGATCAGTTTTAATTCTTTTTCTTCCGATTATGTGCCCTAATAGAATCCCCTCTTACACATAAAAGATGCTTTTCTTGGGATCAAGAGAAATATCATAGTTTTGACACTGCTCAAAGATATGTTTCAGATGACGTACGTGATCAGATCTTCTATTCGAATACATAGTAACATCATCCAAATAAAAAACTACTCTATGACCAATAAGGCCACAAAAAGCAATGTCCATTGTTGTTTGGAAAGTAGCACTGACATTGATAAGTGCAAATGGTAATAAAATTGTAGTCTCACCCGAAGCGACTATGGGAGGATATAGAACCAGGTTTCTACACCCTTGAGGGATGTGGGGATGTGGCATCATTATGTTTTCCTTTATTTAACATTCATAAGATACTTCAATGCATTTTAATTAATCAATTAACATGCTTTATAAGTCCATGAACCATCAAATTAACCATGTCATGGAAAATCAATAACCATTATTGTGCCGAAGAAAATATAACTGAAAAAACTACTATTTAACAACAGATCATAAGGAGATACATACATAAAAACATAAAAAAACCAGAATTTTCATGGTTCATGCCAATGTGGGACTACATCCATAAGAAATATTTCTTATAATATTTTTTCTTGGTACAACAAACAATTCTTGGCCTGCGCACTAAGTTGTAGGATGTTTTCACAATAAGCTGTAGACTCAGGCCTCTGTGAACTTAGCTACAATGTCTCTTCTTCTCCCCAAAGTACATATGAAAACGATACCAACATAACATAGATCTAGATCCAAACATCAAGATAAGATATCTCTCTTCTTATTATTTAACCCTATTTATACTATTACATCATAGGGCTACATTATTACAATATGATGGTCCAAATACAATGGAATCCTAAAAAAAATAAAATATTTCTGAATATTCATTACAAAATATTTTTCTTTACAACAAGGAAAGACTTCGACACACCCCAAATTCCCTTTAACACCGCACAATATATTTACTTCACCCTCCCCTCCGTAAAATGGAGAGTATTCATCAAAGTCTAAGCCAAGTTAGGTTGCGCCTAACAGGTCCTAAACACTCACATGTGACTCGCCCTAAGTCACTCACTCGCTTTTCCTTTGATCTTTACTACAATGTTGTCATTGGCATTGTTGAATTTGTGCAATATGTTGGTGACCTGCTTCAACTCACTGCATACTTATTCCAATATTTCCTCTATCACTAGTCTTGTTTTCTTCTTTAGTACTACCTTTTCTCTCTGTCAAAGATCTTGAATCTTCCCATCTACTTCTAGAGACAACTGGAGAGCCTCATCCTACCATGGTTGAGTCCTTTCTGCCAAAGTCTATCCTTCCCTTCTCAGCACTTGTGTCTTCTTCTAGAGGGAATTTTCATCACGGATCTTGGTGAGCCTCTGCAAGATTTGAAAATTCTTCACAGTTCCTTGAATCTCCTCCAACTGCTTCTTCTTTTACTCAATATATTATTTTAACTTATGCACATTTGGATCCTTCTGTAGTGAAGTCCAAATTTGTAAAGTCTCATCCAGCAACTTCCCACAATGTTTCACTGATGCGTACATTTCGGCCATTCTAGTTTTCATGGCAGTATCCATTTTCTCTCATACTTCTCATGGCGTGGTTGGTTGGACCTTCATTTTCAGCTCACTTATCTTCATTTCATATGAATATTTGTATTCTAGCTGGTCAAGATACTCGACTCTCACCTGAGAGACCCAATTTTGGGTCCTAGCGATGGAACCATTTTTTAGGTTGTTTTGGGCTGACCCAGGCTCAAACTATACTTCCCACCAAACAAATGCTCAATCACTGGCCCTTTCAGCAACAAAATGCAAGTATATCAGAGTCTCATCGAAGTGACTATGAGAGGATGTATAACCAGGTTTAAATAGCCTTGAGGTATGTGGGGATCTAATATCTTTATGTTTTCATGTCTTTAACATTCATAAGCTACTTCGTTGCATTTAGATTAATCATTTAAAATTCCTTATAAGTCCATGAACCATCAACATAACCATTTCATGAAAAATCATAAACCATTATTGTGTCGAAGAAAATATAATTGAAACAACAACTATTTAACAATAGTTAATAAGGAAATACATACATCGACACATAAAAACACTATAATTATCGTGGTTCATCCCAATGTGGGACTACGTCAAAAGTGATTGTTTCTAATAATAATTTTTATTCAAACAACAAATTGTTCTTGGCCTATGCACAAAGTTGCAGGTTGTCTGTGCACTAAGATGCAGACTCAAGCCTCTACGCACTCAACTATAGAGCTCTTCTTCTACCCAAAGTATAGATAAAAATGATACAACCATAACATAGATCCAGATCCAAACATCAATATAGGATATCTCTCTTCCTATTATTTCACCCTATTTATACGATTACATCATAGGGCTATATTATTAAAATACCATGGTCCAAATACCGTGGAATCCTCAAAACAACCAAATATGTCCCAATACCTTTAGAAAATACAACACTTTACAACAAATAGGGACTTCGACCCACTGTGAAGTCCCTTTAACACTGTGTGATATATTTACTTCGCGCTCCACTCCAGAAAATCCAAAGTCTTCATCAAAATTTAGGCAAAGTTGGGTTTCGCCCAACACTTACTCCTTGTGATGGATCCAAGGGAATATTTACTCTCATATTATGTCCTTAAAATATCATGTCTCTTCTTCATATTAACTATGGCCATATTTTCAAATTCGCAGTCAAGCCCAAGCAATGTAGTATAAGGTTGACTATCATCAACGATCTCTATTAATTAAAAATTAACATTAGTGCAAACTCCTTCAATATCCACTATGAAACCTAGTAGTATTCCCATAGGGAAGATCTTTTGTTGATTTTTCATCCTTAACTGAATAGGTGACCACTGTATATTCGACTTACCCATTAATTCCCATCACTGCTTCGTCAAGACATTAACATCAGATTCCATATCCAGAAAATTTTTATCCATATCATACTCTCCCATATGCGCACTAAGCCTCTTCTCTCTTATAGTTATCTTCTATCGATGTAAATTATTGATTGTGCATAACTCACTTTCGTTGTTTCTTTGGATGCACAAGAATCTATTAACTCCTGAAGCCCTTATACAACCTTTTGATCTCTTAACAATTTCATACAATTCTGTAGAAAACAACTTAAAATACTTACTTGATTTGTTGAGTCCTAGTCTTGTGTTGGAGCTCGATCCTGTGTCAGAGCTTGGTTCTTTATTGAATCTAATGGTGGCACATCACAATTACTTTTCTGATCAGGCTTTGGTTGTGTCATTGTGCAGTTATGGCAGTCTCTCGCAAAATCACCTTGGTGGCCACATTTATAGCAAATTATCTTTCCACGTCCTCGACCAGCTCCACCACTCTGAAATTTTCCTTCGTAACCTCCTCGACCACTGCACTATCCATTTTCCTCATGTACGTGATCTTCTTCTTGCATTCTATAAGTCTCTTCACTACATTCCGTCATTAGGTCATAAGCCTGAAAATTATTCTCATCGTGTCCTACTAATTTACAGAATTTGAAATATATATTCCTTAGAGTTTGTACATATTTTTTTAACAAGTAACAATATTCTGAACGATGTTGGCCTCTAGTCTTACATATTTTGCACCATAGGCTAGATCCTACATTCAAGGGATTGGATGCCCCACCAGCCATGTAATCCCTGAAGATAGGGCATTGTTGTTTAAATGACCCTCTGATATGATCTTTGTACATGATACTTCCTCTCTAACTTCTTTACTTTCATTTATGTCTTGTATATGTACGGTTAGTTTCGTCAACTAATTTTGAATCCGTTGCTTTTTTGCATTAATATCTCCTATAGGCAAAGCTTTCAATTTGATCGTAATTTCTAGAACTTTGACTTGAATTCATATCTTTTGTTGCATCAATGGAAATCTGATATGTGGTAGCAACGAAACTATAAAACATTCTTGATATTGTTGAGGAGCTATGTTAAAGCTTACCTAATCCAGTAATAGCTTAAATCTCTGATCGAAATCCCAAAATAACTCAATAGGTTTTTTTTTATCTCTTTCAACTAAGTGATGCACTACAACTCAGACTTCGAATTCTTAAAATATCTTAACAGTGTTGTTTTAGTATCTATAAATGTTATGTTCTGGTAATTTGAATACCTCATATAACATGTCAATTCTCTATCTCGCAACGTCATAACAAGTCACACTTTCTTTGTATTCTCATATTTGATCTACTTCATTTTCCATACAACTTCACATAAAAACCGAAATAGTTATGGATCCTCAATCCATTTCCTTTGAAAATGGGTAGCTTAATATCATCAGTCATATCTCTTCTTCAGGGGGAGAGGGACGGGGAGGGGCAAGGTTCTTCTTCAGGGGGCGAGGGAGGGGGAGGGGCAGGGGGATGGGGGCTAGGAGGGGGAGGGGTAGGGTTTTTCTTCGGGGGGAGAGGGAGGGAGAGGGGCAGGGGGATGGGGGCTGGGAGGGGTAGGGGGAGCAGAAAATACAACTACAGCCTGGCTATTACTGGATTCTGGCTTGTGCCAATTCTCAGGCTGGGAGGGAGAATACTACGAAGTTACCTGAAGGTTATCATGGTGTCTTCCTTCACTTTTACTTTCAGATTGACTCAAAAGGGGAATATAATCAGTCTATATAAATTTCTTCTGGTATTGTACATAAGATCTCTTTATGGTATCTACTATATATCGCTTTCCACTTCATGTTGCACTAGTCTCTTTCTCATATTTATTCTCTTTTATTCTACACATAAGTAAAATAGAAATTTGATTGCATCCGTAAAACTCTCTTTTCACATAGAAGCATATTAATCCAAAGTTTCAAATATTTTAAATACTTACCTTGTGGTCCTTTGAATAATCATCATTCCACTTCGATGTAGTAGATTATTGATTCTACAACAAACTCAGTAATGAATCCTTCCAATATTCTATCAATCCAGAAATTGACAACCCTTGAAATCCTATTTTCAGTGCTCTTGAGTCGTTCCATCAGTTCAAGATTCCACATCGTAGGTTCTCCACCCTTAAAACAATTCTTCCTTTCGGTCAACCTCGATATCCACTCGTACAACTCAACAAAAAAATAACCAAAGAAATTCTCCTATTGATCTATGAAAATATACTTTTGTAGCCCAACTTCGGATCACTAGTACAAAATGGATAATTAGGTACTTAAAAGATGACTAAAATTTACATATAAACAACCATTTTTCAGTCGGTGACCAATACTAGATAATTTACAGTATCTTATAAGGCGACCAACTTTTAGTCATTTTTAGCTAATTCATTAATTGGTTGTCTCAATTTTATCTTTCAGTAGGTATTTAGTCATAAATCTGGTCATTAATTTAGTCATCGATTTAGTCTTTCATTACCACAATTAATGACCAAATATACAACAAAATATATTACTAAATGATCACCCAATAAAACCAATTAATGACTAAAAAAATATGACCCAATATGTTGGTCGTGTTATAAGATACTGTAAATTAGCTACTTATAGAAACATATATGAAAATTTTAGTCATTTATTTAGTCATTAATTACCCCAATTAATGACCAAATATACAAAAATATATATTACTATTTTATCACTGGAGAAAACCAATTAATGACCAAAGAAATATTACCTAAAATGTTGGTTGTGTTATAATATAATGTAAATTAACTACTAAGAGTCATATATATGCAAGTTTTAGTTATTGTTTGAAACCAATTAATTACCAAAGAAATATCCCTAAACTTTGGTTTTGTTATAAGATATTGTAAATTAGCTACTAATAGCCATATATATGCAAAATATTTGTCCTAATTTGTAATCACAAATTTATCATTTGAAGTAGTCATTTATCTTTTCATGTTAGCTTCATATTCATTATATAAATGACTAATTTAGTGGTTTATATTCATTTAATTTAGTTTCATTAATCATCATTATAAATAACTAATTTAGTCATATATTCATTTTATTTGTGTTCATCATTAATCAATTAAACTACTAATTTAGTAGTTTTAGATTTATTTTATGTGTTCATTAGTAATTAACATAAATTAATTAGTATGATTTTGCAACAATTTTTTTTTTTTAAAATCATACAATGTGCATGTTCATCTAATATGAAAACACAATGTTACATATGTTAAATACAATACTAAACAATATCAAGAGCAACTATAAATAATTTCAACCACATAAATTACACAAATATTGTTTCATCACTTCAAACAATTATCATTGTGTTTCCAAGGCATTGCACGTGAATTCCCCAACTCCGAAAACTTTACCTTCAGTCTCTATGTGTGTATGTCATATGGGATATTGGCTCTAAGGGTACCACTAGACCAGTTCTCTTATCTCTCTCTCTCTCTCTCTCTCTCTCTCTCTCCCTCTCTCTCTCTCTCTCTTTTCTGTTGTCTCTCCAATGTTATTGTTCTCTCCTTTCATCAATTCCTACTTCTTACCATCAATACTAAGTTCCTTTTCTGAAAACAAAAGAAGATACAATGTAGAGTTTAAGACATGAAAGACAATGAACATTAGAATATAAACTAAAGTAGAGAATAAACAATTCATACAAAAAAATAAAATATACATTAAACTTCAAACTTGACAACCAATTAATTTTTTAATATCCCTAGATGGCATAAGAAATAAACTAAATTATATGAGGTGAAAGTTTAAGGCAATAGCTATATTAAAATCATGACTCGAAGAGGGTTATAGTAGCTACGTGATCATTTTTAATGACATGAAAACATTTAGATAATATTATTCCATTCTTGACTTAATAATAGCTAGAAAAACCCAAATCCTATAATTGTTTCAAATCAAGAATGTGTTCCAAACCTAATATAAATTATCATGATCGATATGTTATAAGAAATTATGAATAGACCCACAATTCATGGCTACATTTTCAGGACATTAAGAAAATAAATGTAAAGGTTGTAAAATTGTAGATGTCAAATATTATAACCACACCTCAAAAGTTATAGTTTGATACACATCAACATGTGTTAAGCCAAAAGGACTAGTTCATTGAACCTTGTGTCCGAATTGTAGCTCAACCACCATCTCGAAAGAGTTCCTTCAAGAAATTACATTAAACAATAAATTTATTATAGCAAAAAAACCTATCATGACCGAGCCCATGGTTTCCTTGGGTTTTTAGAGTCAAAATATAGGCTTTCAAATTTCTACAGGCCACACTCTCAATATAAACCAATCTCTTTATTTATTTACCCTAGAAACTAAGACTACTTTAGTGGAAATCAACATGAACACTTGAATGAGACTTTCTAGACTTGCAAATATTTTTGCATGAAAATTTTCATAACATCTTTCCACTAGGATTCGGGGCCTCCATTAGACCTTCATATCTAACACCACTACATATCCCCAACTTCAAAGTATTTTTGTAATATTCCCATTTAGCCCAAGCTAATAGGAATATTCTATTTTTGCCTTGTTTTGTTTTGCATTTCATGTTGATGAATAAAATGTAAAGGAGGACATGTAAAACTCCTGAAAATAACAAAATAAATCAATGCCCAATGTGAACATGGCTAAATGTGGGCCATTTTATAAAACACACTTGAGTGTGAAAGAATTTGATCACTTGACCAATTCAACCATGACCGCATCTACAACACATTCTAGATGCATTGAACCTCCTTGAGGGACAAAACAGTTCTAGAAGGAGATTCTACATGTGAAAGGAGCTAAATTGATGATGTGGTTTAGGGTTTGACAAAGCTCCTCAACTATGTAATGGAAGATATGGAAAGAAAAGAGGTTAGATTGGAGATTATATTTTATGTGGTCTGTTTAGACTTCCTACATACTTTGGTTGTTTAGCTAAGTTTGCTACACTACTTAGTGCAAGGGTTTTCCCAGGTGGGGATTCCCTACTCTTTCTTGGAGATCTTGTCTAAGGGATCTAACAGGAGATTTCTGAGCTGAATTTTCCACTACTTGGTGTTTTTCCAAGCACTTACCTTTAGCAAAAATGCATTCCCTTCAGAAAACTGCATTATTTCTTAAGGTGTGTAGTGGGAGGGGTCAAAACCCTACTTTTATGAGCTAGTTTCCCAAAAGGAGGATCATCCTTTCTTTGGGAGAGCTAGAAGAAGAGTCTACAACCATTTATTTTCATGTTCAGCCATTACTATGTAGAGCTTTAGCTATACAGTGTGATTCAGCCACAGATCTGCAGCAGCTCTTTCTTGTATATCTATCCTATCAAGAAACCTTTACCAGGTCTTCTTAGATCTGTATAAAAGAGACTAGATCTCTCTTTTTATGCCTCATTGAGAAATATAATAGAAGATATGACTTATATCTCTATTTTTTGAGTTTGATCTCCATTAGACTGTGCAATCTCTTTATGCAACAATTCTTGTGTATTGCAGTCTCGGGGTTTCATTGATTTTAAGTTGTTTGAGCATAGGAGGCCTGTTTAGATAGGCTAAATGCATTTGTTTGTGAAACTATTTTGCATGCATGCCCTAAATTACAAATAATAAGGGACACAACTGTTATTTTCCACTGTTATAACGCTATCTTCAGAAAATAACATTTTTTGGGGCCAATATTGTTGCTTTTCCCCACTTAATGACATTGTATGAAGACATAGTTTGTTGTTGTGATGGTTATATGATGAATATGTGTTTTAATACACTATATGAGATGATTTCATGTTTCTCTCCAACTTTGGAATACCTTAGGGTATTCTTATTGTTGTATAAAATCCCTATTTTGGGATATTACAGTGGTATCAGAGCAACTTTCTTGGCTCAGCCTTTGAGCTTCAAGCATGATTGAGCCTTCTCATGGGGAGGAGGAGATCTGCAAGAGAGATCAAACAAATCATTGTTTTCTGGAGAAAAAAGGTTCTTAAAACTTCCCTTTCCAAACCCGAAGGGCAGAAGCAAGGGCATCGAAGAAATGAGGAGGGATAAACATGAAGATCCCTCAACAAGATCTATACGAGAGGAAGGTTCTAAGTCCTCACCTTATGGATATGAGCACTCATCCATATCATTAGATATACCACATTATATCAGCAACTTCTTCATGAAGAGGAAGAAATAAGATGTGCTAAAGAAAGAGACTCTTGGAGAGTATTTGCGAGAATATGAAGCTCAATCTAAGGAGTTCAAAGATAACTTGAACCTCCAAGGGTTTTGCAAGATCAAGGAGGAAAGAAGCACAAGGAGCAATCATCATGGTGAAGGTAGATTATTCCTATATACTTTTGATGGATCACCTAAATGTCCAACTAAATTTTGGGTGGAGGAGCTAGACAACCTTGAGCAACAACATCAAATTTCAGAAATTGAAGCCATCAAAGTAGCAGCGCTGCATTTTGAGGGTAAGGCCTATGATTGGTGGTTGTTTGAGTCATTTTCCTTAAAGAATGAAAATACATCTACTTATTCAAGATTCACTGAAAGATTAGTAGATAGGTTTGATGAAATTTCATGTGAAACATCTTCTATTGAAACTATCAAACCATATCAAATAGAGCTTTTGCATGAGTTGGGAGGGTCTATAAATCCAACTCCATTTCTAAAAATAATTGAAGGGGAGGTGAGCTTGTTTGATACTTTGTCAAGAGCAAGATCTCCTTTGGATGAAAGGATTTCTTCTCAAAAGGAATACATGAATATTTGTTCTTCAAAATAAGACCAAGGCCTAGGGTCTCTTATTGAAGATGTGGAAACTTCAACTATTGGGAAGGAAGGGGGTGATAACGCAGTCATGGAAAGAGCACCTCAAGCACCTCATGAAGAGGAGGATGGAGCACTTGCTCCAAAGAGAGAAACTCTTGAATTCTTGCCATGAGTTCCAAAAGGTCTCACACATAGAGATCTTGGCACAACAAATGAGAAACATGTACCATCGTTGTCAACTGATGAAATATTGAGGATAGAAGGAGGAAGAGAGGAGGAAGAGCATCACAAGATGGAGAGCATACATCCTTCTCTGTTTAAAATTTTAAAAGGACAAAGAGGGCAAGAGGACCTATGCAATAAATGTAGGGGAAAATCTATCCACCTACATCCAAATCCTACTCTATGCCTTGATGCCTCTTTGCAAGGAGGCATTCCACCAGGAAGACCTCCTGATTGGAGGAAAACTAAAGTGTTCTCTCAACTATGGGAAACATTTGCATACTTGGCTAAGGAAGGAGCCTTGGGGGAAACTAGCACAATGCAGAGAATCTCTCATGAATTCAGGAGAGAGGTAAGAAATTTTCTGAAAAATATGTTGCAATCTCCCACTCAGTTATCTACGCTGAGAAAAGAGAAATCCGAAATATATGATGGCATGGACATGAGGACACATAAAAACTCCATATATTTGGGGCAGCCCATGGTATTTTCATTCACAAAATATATTTCTGAACATGACAAGAGGATGTTAACACTCTTGCATGCATGGGCCAAATTAAGGAAGTATTGGAAGACAAAGACTTTCCAAGGGGAGGTTGATTTCCATCTACTTCAATCTTGTATTGAGCAAGATCAGCAGCAAAAGGGAGTTTAAAATACTCCAGAATGTGATTTTGACATCGATCATGTCAAAGAGGAGGAACATAGCTCTTGGGAAGAGTTATCATTCACACCTCCTTATGCATTGGATGTGAGAGGGAACTCATCCATGAGTTACCTCACTAATGGAAAAAAAGTGTATGGAAGGAGTTGTATTTCATAATATTATGATGTATTTCCTATATGCTTGTATTTTTCTAACACTCATTTGCAGGACATTTCTCCAATAGGGAGCACTATTTATGATGGGTTTCATGGGCCACTCAAGGGCATGAAATATGTTTATGCAGGTCATTCCTTGGAGGATCTTGGAGAGTTATTATATTCTTCATGGTGTGATTCTTTTACACCAACTATGATGCACCTTCTTCAAGCATGCAAGAGGGATGGGGCAGAAAACAAGTGTTGGGGAAGGCACTTGTCATCTTCTATTCTATGGCAGCTAAGAGTGAAACTATGCTGGTTGTACATGAGGAATCATTTTCCTTCTCCTTTATTATATATGGCAGCTAGCATGATTCTAATCATGATTCCATATGATGGAAATGATCTTACTTTTGGGGACATGATTGGAGGAGAGACACATTGGTCGAATTTGTCCTTGGGGAAGGATATTTCCCACTTTGGTTGCACTACATGTTCTAAAAGGAGCATGGGAAACTATATGGCCACTATAGTATATTATTTATTTCCTCATGATGTTGACCATATGATTGGGTGGAGAACTTGGGACATGCCTCTCATGAGCTATTGGGAGGAGATTTACTATGAATTACCAAGCTGGAAGGAAGTTCATTTCATTTGGATGATAGCATGGGTGTGGAAGTCCTTATTGATGGTGAAATTCCCTATGATGACCATCACTTCTATCTTGAGAAGGCCATGGATCAGTAAGAAGGTTTCCATACACACCTTCCTTTCTTTCATAATGAGAGCCATTTGGTTTATCCACCAAAGGCCAACTTGCACACTTGGGAGGAACCATTGAGAATGAAATTTTTGCAGAAATTATGAAGCAATGGTGGAGACTATTGGATGAGGAGGCCACAAAAGAAGGAGGGGAGATTTTGCAACACTCACCTTATCAGTTGCTTGAGGACAAGCAACATTTTGGAGGGGAGATTTTGCAACACTCACCTTATCAGTTGCTTGAGGACAAGCAACATTTTGGAGGGGAGGACTGTAATATTCCCATTTAGCCCAAGCTAATGGGAATATTCTATTTTGCCTTGTTTTGTTTTGCATTTCATGTTGATGAATAAAATTTAAAGGAGGACATGTAAAACTCCTGAAAATAACAAAATAAATCAATGCCCAATGTGAACATGGCTAAATCTGGGCCATTTTATAAAACACACTTGAGTGTGAAATAATTTGATCACTTGACCAAGTCAACCATGACCACATCTACAGCGCATTCTACATGCATTGAAACTCCTTGAGGGACAGCGCAGTTCTAGAAGGAGATTCTACATGTGAAAGGAGCTGAATTGATGAAGTGGTTTAGGGTTTGACAAAGCTCCTCAAATATATAATGGAAGAGATGGAAAACAAAGGGTTTAGATTGGAGATTATATTTTATGTGGTCTGTTTATACTTCCTTCATACTTTGGCTATTTAGCTAAGTTTGCTGCACTGCTTAGTGCAAGGGTTTTCTCGGGTGGGGATTCCCTACTCTTTCTTGGAGATCTTGTCTAAGGGATCTAAGAGGAGATTCTTGAGCTGCATTTTCCACTACCTGGTGTTGTGCCAAGCACTTACCTTCATCAAAAATGTATTCCCTTCAGAAAAATGCGTTATTTATTAAGGTGTGCAGTGGGAGGGGTCAAAACCCCACTTTTATGAACTAGTTTCCCAAGAGGAGGATCAACCTTTCTTTGGGAGAGCTATAAGAATAGTCTACAACCATTTCTTTTCATATTAAGCCATTACTATGTAGAGCTTCATCTATATAGTGTGATTCAGCCACAGATCTGCAGCAGTTGTTTCTTGTATATCTATCCTCTCAAGAAACCTTTGCCGGGTCTTCTTGGATTTGTATAAAAGAGACTAGATATTTGTTTTTATGCCTCATTGAGAAATCTAATGGAATATTTGATTTTTCTCTCTATTTTCTAAGTTTTATCTCCATTAGACTGCACAATCTCTTAATATATCAATTCCTATGTGTTACAGTCTTGGGGTTTCATTGATTTTAAGTTGTTTGAGCATGGGAGGCCTGTTTAAATAGGCTAAATGCATTTGTTTTTGAAACTCTTTTGCATGCATGTCCTATATTAAAAATAATAAGGGACACAACTGTTATTTTCCACTTTTATAATGCTATATTCAGAAAATAATGTTTTTTGGGGCCAATATTATTGCTTTTCCCCACTTAATGACATTGTATGAAGACATAGTTTGTTTTTGTGATGGTTATATGATGGCTATGAGTTTTAATACACTATATGAGCTGATTTATTTCTGCTCTCCAAATTTGGAATACCTTAGGGTATTCTTATTTTTGTAGAGAATCCCTATTTTGCGATGTTACAATTTTCAAAGACCACAACTTCTCTAAATGGTGATTGATCAGTACCTATTTATTATGGTCTTGGAGTAAATGTTAGACCTTATGAAGAATATATTAAATGTAAGGCTTCAATATGAAATTTACTATATTGCTTCATGCAATCCTCACAACTCTTAAAAATAAAAATAAAGGTCATACATAATAGCTCTACTCCAATTTTATTGTTTATATTCCTCTGAAATGACAAAAATAAAACCCCAAAGAAATAATGTTATGAATGTTGACCATCCTATAAAATCTGATATACCTAGACAAGGACGAAAATTTAATATTAAACCTTGGTGATTTTAGATAATTTAAGGTATTATTAGATCTTCCAATAGTTCTTTTATGTAGGATAGATGCAAAGAGATATTTTATATATTCCATTCGGTAAGGATGAATTGTACTTTATTATCTAAACTTAAATGGGCATTCAATAGATACTAATTTTAGTTTTAGGAACAAATTCATATAATTCTAAAAATTCATTGAAGTCAGGGCCATTCTAGTAATTGTCACATGATATGATTGATACAGAAAAAAAAAAAAAGGTGAAAGGTTGAGAATAGCTACTTGGTGTATCTAACATAATAATGAAATGAAATTTTGAAATGTGACCTTGTTGATGTAATAGCTGTCAATTCCAATTTCTAAATTTCTCAAGGATATTTTTTATGTTTTTACATCATGTTCATACAATGCCCGCCACAATTGAAGGCATGCCTACCTATTTAGTGAGCCAAGAGAAGATTAACAATGGGTTATGAAACACAAAAGAAACACCTTTGTTAACGTAAATTCTTAAGACAAGTGTACGAAAAGAGCTCACTTTATCTATGTGTGAAAAATAGCCCTAACAACAGAAATGGTTTCTTAAATTCTTTAGATCTGCAATCGATAGTTAAAAAAAATGCTACAAAAAATAGATCTATGCAGTAAAAGCAATTAAACGGTAAAAATAAATAAGAATTGCTCCATGCATCCAACGGAAAAAACAAGATTTAAAGAATTTTTAATATATTATAACACTTGGGAAGGGAAAAAATAATATTTTTACCAATTCACCTACATGGGATGGGTTCTTGGTTTTCCTCAACGCTTCAGATCCAAAAGTTTCTCTCTCTCAAAGGTGCAAAAAACCCAGAATGTGTTGAACTCTATGGGATCTCAAGAAGAAAAAGAAAATAGTAGCAATAACGAGAATGACCAAAGTGTGACAATGAAAAGGATCTAAGTGACTAATGAATGGAAAACTCTCCTATTTATAACAAAATATTTAGTTTTCCTTGATAATGGTGAATAATAAAATATTATTAACCAAGATCTAGATCTAACCGCTTGGAATATTTTATTATATTTTGTTGGAGGGAAAAGATATTTAAATTGGTCAAATACCTTTATTTAGAAATAATAAACAAATAAATGATTTATTTATTATTTCAATAATGTGGTTAAGGAATAATTAACAAATAATGATTTTTTTAATTATTTCTAGGTGATTAAGTTAAATTTGACAAGGAATAATAACTAAATAATGATTTAGTTAATTATTCCTAGAGAAAAATAAGCTAAATAATGACCTATCTAATTATTTCTCATAATTGAGCTAAATATGACCAGGAATATTATTTAGACAATGGTTTAATTAAATATTCCTAGAGGAAAATCAAACAAATAAGGATTTATTTAATTATTCCACATGGGGCTTCTTGTCTTAACCAGAAGTAACTTAATAGAATATGGTTTATTAAATTATTTATTATAGTGAAAGAAATTTTGCTATGTTAAAATTGGTCTTACGTGGTTTAATTTAATCCATATAATTATAAATGGCTTGATGACCAAATTTTGGTGATAAGAGATTTCCCCCAAACGTGCGAGCATTAGGCGCTAATCATATGTTTGAAGTACGTTGTCAAAACACAATTACTATAAATTGAAGGGGAGTCAGAGAGAGAGAGAGATGCATAGACGAAGCGAAGAGAGAGAGGAAAATGACTAAGGGGTGAGACCTACAAATGATATAAGTCTCCTTTAATGTTGGTGTACCTGTTCTCAATGAGGTGGGGGAGGAATACCTATGCCCACTGATATGAAAAAGTATGAATAATAATGGTGCACCCAACAAAATTAAACTAAGAAATAAATTACATGATAAATGGTACATGACATGCTAGCATAAAATGGGTCAAATAAAAATATATGGATCCCACATACATACTGCGCTTGGAGAAACATGAGTCAGGACTGAATACAATAATATTTGAGTACATGAGACATAATAAAAACCAAAGAAGCCCTCCTAAACATGAAAGGGATCTGTAAATATGATGGTTCATCTTAATGATACATGTATTTTATGGGCGTTCAAAGTGGCTAAACCGAACCTAGAAAATCTGTGGACCTCCATTTGATTTTGTAGCATAATCTCAAGTCATTCGGGCATGTGGGGGGCTACTTGGAAGGCCAACGCCTCATGAGGTCTAAAACATCTCACACACACTTGATAATTAGTGGTACAATCTATTGGATCATTGGACCATCAAGTATATGAATCTCAATCATGCAATAATGAGTTGAGGCCGAGTGGATGAGAAACAACCTATTCAAAGGGAAATGATGATTCCCTTTGCTTGATTTGAGGCACCGAACCAGAATGGAAGTTAGAACCATGGTACACCACCCTCTAGTGCTACTTTCTCAAATGAATGTGCTGATGTCGATAGAAGGAGGTTCGCCATAGGTGAGGAAATGATTAATCATCAACTAAGGCATGAGGGATCATAGTAAAGTGACTGATGGAGAGACACTGGAGATGATGATGGAATATGGGATACTAAGTAGAAAATGGACGACTTCCCTTGTTAGAGCTTAAAAAGGATGGATGACCTAGTAGCGACTAACTCAACTCTGGAGGGGATGGGGGACAGTATGACTGGAGGCAAAAATGGGAAAAACGAGAGGGATACAAAAAAAAATGGATGGAATACTGTAATGGGAGGAAAAGGGACTTAGGACACTCCATGAATGCGATGACGATGAAACCCAGATACTTTGAACAAGGGTGAGTCAATGATGATGCCACACAAAATAGGCCCATTTGGGACCATAAAATCATGAGAAAAAGATGGTTACTCATGATGAAAATCATCACATGCATTTAAAAGTATGAAGGCAAAGTGGTGCCCCAATTATATGTAGCACATGTGAAGAAATTTGATTTTGAGAGGTGACGAAGTGACCCTTCTTGGAAAAATGGCTTCCTAGTGAAGTGTCAAATCATGAAAAACAAAGAAAGACCCATTATAGTGCTCGGTGAGAGATTTACAATGGTTTTGATGGTTTGTCAAACTGAGTTGCACTTTGGTCATAATTAGTGAAGGAATATCTAGGTTTTTTCATTTAATAGGGTGATTTCCCTCCAATTTAATCCATTTTCTAACGTGAATTTTAGAGAGGAGGAGAGGGCCCTAAATCATTCAATGATCATGGCAAACAAACTGATTGTTGGAATCAAGATCTACGACTTTTAGGTAGGTGACCTTACTTGTCTAAAGCTGACCTTAATGCTTCTTGAAAGGATGGTTGCTAATGAAGAATCAAGGTAAGGAAGGAATATAGGAATGAAATACTAGAGATGGTATAGAATCATCCCCGCCCACCAATTAAAACATGGTGACCAAGTGGTAAGCATGGCTTCACATAAAGTAGAATATTTGAAGATATTGTATCAAGCATCTACGATATATGTCTCGCCAGAGAGGTTGGTAGGTTAAATTATCCAAGGAATGTGGGGATAATTGAACATACATACATCGATGGGGTCTAGGCTGAGACTTATGAAAATAAAGTGATAAGGTGGGCAGGGGTTCCATCATGCCTCAAAGCATGGGATACTTCCCCCTAGCATATGTGATGGATGGGATTGATCTAGTATGAAAAGGTGGGAATGATGCCCCTATCTAGAGGATTTTGTGAAGTGCCATTATGTTCCAAGTGTTGAAATAATGAATTCAAGAATTCAGTCACATAGGCAGTAAACCCTTAAGAGGATGGTGAGAATATAGAGGGGAAAAAGTGCTCCCAAGTATGTTATGTACAAGCCAAATGTGTTTAGAATAGTGGACGCTAAACACATTTTGTTAATGATTTTTGCCATTTTTTTATGTTATGGTTATCTTCTATGGGGAGAATGGATAGATACAGTTAAAGAAAGTAAATAGTGGATTACCAATATCGATTGGCACTACATATATGAATAAAATGAACTAAATTTCTGGGTTTGCATACATGGTGTCACTATCCCAAAGAGTGGCTTTGGATATAATGAACTAGTGCTCACCTAGAAAATACTGAGTCTAGTCAACAACAGTCTCTAAGGGACTGGGTTTTTGATGTAAGATGAAGGAATGGTTAAGTGGATCATACCTATAGTGATTTGAAGTGATATGAGACTCTAGAGGTTTTTCTAAATGGGGAAAAATAATAGTACTAAAGTTGATACTACCAGATATACTAGGAGGGTTGCGGAGAATTGATTTTCCTGGACTCTTAAGTATGGGTGCCCCCTTACCCAAACATTGGGTGTCAATGTAATGGCCACAAGGTGTATGTGGTTCGAATGCATTGGTTAAAAGTAAGGGGTTATTTAAATAATCTACCTTACTATGGATGAAGTGTTTGGGCTCCACAACATGTTGGTCATGGTTTTGTTGTGGAAGGAAGTACCCATCATGGTGTATATCATCCCAAGGAAGATCAAGGGTGGTCATGGCTTCCATAATTTCTTAATCTCAATGGAATATGGGCATACAGGAGGGAGGAAGACAACATGATGTAGTGGAGCTACCTAGGACATCATCATGAGAAATATGGTTCATATATGCATCGTTACGGAGGGTAGATGAAGAGATAGTAGATGAAACATCTACCGATGTTGAGACCAATGTGTTCAACAACGGAGGTTTTACCGAAACAAAATTGGAAGCCTCAGAGGGGTCTTCCACTGTGGATCTCATGGATGATGACAGATATAGAATAACGACCAAATAATTTGTAATCTCAACATTACGGGGAGGTATCACAATGGGTGCAAAAATTTCCTCCAATTCTGCTGAAGCAAAACTCACAAGTAGAGGAGTAGATGATCCACTATGAGCAACCTATATTTCATGAACTGTCTCAAGGGTATCACAAAATTCGTCGAGATGGGGACAATGAAGAGAATAGTGGTCATAAATGCCGCACAAAGAAAAAGGGTGGTTCGTGTGAAATGATTTTAGTTTCTTAGTTGAATTGGGTAACGTAACATGGACCTTCGAGATGTCAGACTCGGGAAACATTTCGTTGACCACAGGTTTGAGATGAGGAAATTTAGGAAAGTTATGGGTGACATGCCTAAGAAAATCCCACAAACCACACAGAGGTGATGAATTTTGAAGCTTAGGAGGAGCAGGAGTTGTTAGGGGTGACATGTCCTTAGGTTCCTTCTTTTTAGCTTTTCCCCCCTTGCTAGACTCTTTCGCAACAGGAGTAGGTTCCTGTTGTGATGGCTATGGCACTTAAGCAAAGGGAAGGGTCATCGTGAGCTATTGGACCAGGGTCAAAGTAGTATATGGTTTAAGTTGACCAGCTGGAGTGTTTGTTGGGGGATCAATGAACCAGAATGGGATCCCTAGGGTGAAATTGGGTAGACTCAACGTATCCATGACAGGCACCAAAAATACCCTAGACGAGGGAGATAGAAACAGTATCTGACCATACGGGTAATGTCCTGGCAGAATGGGTTGACTGTTACTGGTTGAAAAAGGTTGGGAGAGACACCATCAAAAGGAGGAGGTCCTTGAGGAAATGGTTATGATGGTTGTGTCAAGTGAACAACAGTAGGTTGTGAAGGGGCTAGTTGTTGGCTAGTCGAAATGGGTTGCTTTTGGCTAGCCCAAGGCGCTTGCAACATGGAAACACTCGATGAGATGGGCTCAGTGATAAGAGGGGGGGACTATGGAATGAACCATGTAAGGTGGAATATTTATAGACTCCTCATGAAACACTAGTGAGAGATGCGACCGATTAGTTATTAGCCACCGAAGATATGACGAACTCACATGAGGTCTGAGACTTTGAGACTTCGGTTCATAATACATCAATTGATCGATGGTGACAATATTTTCGTTATGGGAAAAGAACATGTTACAGTGAATTGCAGATACAATAGCTGACATCGCATAAGTGTAGATACGGCCAATGAGGATATTATAATCAAAGGGAGAGTTAGTGAATTCTATGTCAATACAAATAGTCTTGCACACAATTGTTATTGGACAATTGCGAAACATGCTAAAGGGGTGAGAGGGGAGACCATCCCAAGCACGCAAAGTGATGGTGGACTGAGATAGATCGGGTGATTTGAGCTTCTTCCAAACATAGATGGACATCACACAGGTGGTTTTTCCCTCGTCAATGATACATCTCTGGACATGGGCATTACAAATATTGAGTGGCATTTTGAAGACAACGGATGAAGGTAAAGCGGGATGTTCTGATTTTTCAACATGAAAGAAGATCAAAAGATTATCTGAAGGATCCACAGTGCCCAAAGTAGATATTAGAGCTTTTCTTTGATATGGGAACTTATGGAGGACTTCCAGTGTTGACATGGTAGCAGGAGACTGTGTAAAGTCATCTACTGTGTTGTAAGTGTGGGTGACTTAATCGGTAGAAGAAAAATTTCAACATAATGACCCTTTGGGGATATTGTGAATGACCTATGCCTTAGGCTGAGGGATCTATAAGGGAACACCTTGTGTCGAAATGGAATTTGTGGGTAATTTTTTTTGAGACTTGGTTACACACATAGTTGGTTGCTTGTCATATTGGCACGACCAGGTTTGAAGGTTGACATCAGCAGTATTGACCTTGTAGAAATTCATCATGAGAATCTAGTAATTAGGGATAACAGACTGCGTAGGTTAAGGGGCAGCCTGACCTTGAGGTGGTTGGGCAATAAAATGTCCTCCTTAAGGGAAAGGATTAGTGAACACAACCAGTTGAGTTGGCACAGTGTTTGGAGGAAGTGAAGTGGTGGCTTTTTGTCCTCTAAACGTTGCTTTAGCTTCACATAATTGGCACATTTGGGGTAAAAGGGGAAAATCATGAGTATAATGGCCATGGACACCACAACATGAACAAGGATTTTTCATATGAAGAGGCTTGTTTTTCTTGGACTCATCACCCTATTTCTGGTTTGCGGTGTTAGGTTGGTTCCCTTTGGGGTGTGTTTGGTTGACTACCTTGGCGCCTTTGGTTACCCTACACTTGATGGTTCTGGTTGAATTTCACCTTATTACTTTTCTTCGAATTAGGAGGATTAGTCGCACTCTGTTATGCATACACCTGACCTTATGGAGGTGGTGGGTGTTGTGGTAAAGGTTAAGAAGACACAAGAGGTTGTGGCGCTGATTCCAGAAGGGCTGGAGAGCCAGACTATGCATAAGGATAGAAAGGAGGAGGGGAAATATTGGGGTAAATAGGTTGAGAAATAATTGGACCTAGCTTTGGTTGATGTGGTTGGAAAAATGCATAAGGCATGCTTTGACCCAGATACATGTTACCAAGAGGGGGATAAGTGCTGGAGGAGTTGGTCACCCCTTAGGGTTACCATAACCCATGGAAGGAGGAGTATACAAATGTGAAAGAGATTTAAAGATACTGTCGACAGTGTGAGATTCCCTTGTTGCATTGGCAGCACCAGGTCTAGGATGATCCGGTAAAATGTTTTAAACATAACTAGACTGGGTGTAGATCAATTCATATTTTAACACTGCTTGGAGAGATTCTTCCTCTCTCTGATGAAAATGAGATGCGACGTATTTACCAATGGAAGGAAAAAGAGCTCTAAGAAACCAATCCATATAGATATGGTCATCGAATGTAGGAGCTTGACACATGCTCCTCCTTTCTTGCCATTCTTGGATATGGTTAGAAAGGCGGGTGGCAGAAGTTTGATAGAATGCGGTCAACAACTCGATACCGGTATCATAACAGAGAGGTGACTGGAACTAAGATAGAAATGGAAATCTGGTCAACATACCACTTTGCATATTCTCTAGTGAGTGTACATTTGAACAACTGAAGGCGGATGGAGTTATCGATAATGGAATTGGATGAAAACCATATATGAAAGGAGCATACATGATTAGTAGGGTCTTCCCGATTGTTTCCTTCAAACTTAGGAATGTCGGAAGGAAGCTTAGTTGGCATACCTAGCCAACCTAGATTCTGGAGTATAGGGTCGTTGATTAACTCGCTAAAATTGAGAGAGATTAAATCCGCCACAAAAGGTAGAAAACGAATAGCCACAATGGCTATAGTAGTAGTTCCGCTAGTAGCACCTCCAGCATTAAGGTCAGGGGCACCACTAGTTTGGGGACCTACACGGACATTCATGCCTAACATGGTGATGGTATGACGGTGAGGGGAACCGAGTTTGGAATCCGAGGAAGAACTTGATGAACGAGAATCATAGTTAGTATGGGGACTCGCCGAAGGAATAACTCGAACCTTATGTGGTGGAGTGAGTCTTCCTAACATAAAGTAAGGGTGAAGAACTTCTAGTCTTCGTGATAAATTCCTTGGGGGAAAAATGATTGAAAGTCACAAATGACACAAAAAGGTTGAAGAGTGATAAACAAAGGGTCTGTGTGGCAGACTAATTAATTATGATGTTTATGTCTTGGCTTGGCAGTGTAAACCAAGTCCTCTTCACTTTAGGTGTGAATGTGTGCAAGCCATGTATTAATTTTAATGAAGCCCAAACAGTTGTGTAAAGAAAAAGAAAAAGATCTGAAGTACTGTAAATAAAATTGAAATGAAAATAAAATAAACAACTAATCATCCATGAATTCAACCCAAAATAAGGCTTCTCAAATAAATATTCTAAAATTTAGGTAAAATTGAATCAAAACACACAAAATGACAAAAATATCTAAGGTCTAAGGGACATGGATCTAATGACTCAGATCTGCTGGAAATGACGCAGAAAACAACAAGAAACCGGACAGGAAAACTGCTTAAAAATGGAAGGGAAAAGGTTAATACCCTAGGGGAAACAAAGGTACCGTAAGGGAAAGACCAAATAAAACTAAAAATGGGGTTCTAGATGGAATAATAACCTATCATAAGGGACATTATAGAAAGATAGATCTAACCCTAAAACAACGGCTGAAAGAATTGCAAATCTCAGACAACCTACTAAGCTTAACCCCTCCTAGAAAGGTGGAATGGTATAAAAACCCTAGCGGGCTTAGCTCTAATTCAAGGAGAAAAAATGAGCGTAATATAGGCTAAGATAGAGGTCAGACAATCCAAAACAGTTCTCTCAAAAAACCCTAGCAGACACAAAAAATTTAGAAAAATGTTCTGGCTCGTAGGTACTGACCCGTGGGATGGGAAATTGTACTTTCTGGGAAGACAGATGTGAGTTCAGTGATAAATCATAGGTTTTAGCTCAAAAAGTGCAAGTTATTATCCATGAATATTTGGGCGACACGTTACGAAAAAAAATTCCATCTCTAGTGTGGCTGATACCTATTACCTACAGAAAACACCCGAAAACAACCATAAGCTAGAATTTTGACTAATTTAGGGCATAAAAGTTTAAAAACAACATCAAGAGACTGAAAATAGTTGAATAAAAACCCTTTTTACTGAATTTGTTGGTCACGTAGGAATCTGAATTAAAACAATGGAGTCACCATTTGTTGATGACAATGTGTAATTAAAAACTAAAGTGGAGTCGTCATTTGTTAGCGTAAATTCTTACGAAAGTGTATGAAAAGAGCGCACTTTTTCTGTGTGTGAAAAAAAAACCTAAGAACAGATTTGGTTTCTTAAATTATTTAGATCTGAAATATATAGTTAAAATGAATGCTGCAAAAAACCAAATCTATGCAATAAAAGCAGTTAAATAGTAAAAATAAATAAGAATTTCTCCATGCATCCAATGAATAAGACAATATTTAAAAAATTTTGAATATATTATAACACCCAGGAAGGGAAAAAAGGACAGTGTTACTATTCCCCCTCAATGGGATGGGTTCTTGGTTTTCCTCAACACTTCAGATCCATAAGTTTCTCTCTCACAATGGTGCAAAAGACCCAAAATGTGTTGAACTCTATGGGAGCAGAAGAAGTAGAAGAAATAATAGCAACAATGAGAATGATCAAAGTGTGACAATGAAATGGATCAAACTTAAGAATGAATGGAGAACCCTCCTATTTATAACAAAATATTGAGTTATCCTCGATAATGGCGAATAATAAAATATTATTAACCAAGATCTAGATGTAGCTGCTTGGAATATTTTGTTATATTTTGTTGGAGGGAAAACGTATTTAAATTGGTTAAATACCTTTATTTAGAAACAATAAGCGAATAAATTATTTATTTATCATTTCAAGAATGTGGTTAAGGAATAATTAGCAAATAATGAATTTTTTAATTATTTATAGGTGATTTAGTCAAATTTAACAAGAAATAATAACTAAATAATGATTTAATTAATTATTCCTAGAGAAAAATAAGATAAATAATGTTTTATTTGATTATTTCTCATAATTGGGTTAAATATGATGAGGAATATTATTGAAAAAGTGATTTACTTAATTATTCCTTCTGTAAAATCAAACAAATAAGGATTTACTTAACTATTCCTCTTGGGGTTTCTTGTATTAATCGGAAATAACTTAATAAAATATTGTTTATTAAATTATTTCTTATAGTGAAAGAAATTTTACTATGGAAAAATTGGTCTTACATGGTGTACCTAGATCCATCCAATTCTAAATGGTTAGATGACCAAATTTTGGTGATAACAACCTTAGTCATATGCAAATTCATGATGCCATAGTAGTCTTGGAAATTGGATAATCAATACTCCTTGTGTGTTTCGTGACATGGACTAACCGCCTCTCATGGATTCTTACCTTTGGCAATGAAATCGTTGATTAAAACCTATGGGTTTTGACCTAACAATAATTTTGATTCCCAACAAGGGTTATTAGAGTGCAGGTCACGAGTTCAATACACAACTGCCTCACATTGAGGGTGATATTTTCAGACATTCAATAAACAAATACTCCCCATGTGTTTCACGACATGGAATAACCACCTCTCATGGATCCTTATCTCGAGCGATGCAATTGTTGACTAATACTTGTGGGTTTTGGTCTAACAAAAATCATGATTCCCAACAAGTAGTCACAATCCACTACTATGAAAAATGAGATTATTTTCTTTCCCATAAACTATCATCAATATAAGGTCTTGGATGGCTAATATGATTATTAAATTTACCTCTAACAATTTCCTTAGTGCCACCTAATAAATGTTTTCAGATAGTAGTAAATAGGGTTGATTTGATTTATTCTTCAATACAATATTTTCCTCTATATTTTCAAAGACAAAATGAGAGGAAATTTTTTAAGACTTGTTATCTCTACAAAATAACTACAATAAATTATCTTAAGATCACTTAATAATTACTCTTCCATTTGAACCGGTGCCTTTGCAGTCACAAGGGGATGTCCTTAATGACGTTATGTTGTCAACAACTTAAGAAAATATTCCAAAACACAAAGTGATTAGAACATGAAATATTTGTCATCAAGATGCATGTAAGGAACCAAGGGAACAAGAAAACTCAGTCAAATTATATGAGGGAGATTAAATTTAATTAGTGAACTACATATATGAATGATGAAAAGGAAACAAAAATGCACCTTAAATGAATGTAGAATAAAAAATTAATTACGGACACGCACAAAAATTTTAATCAACAATGAGGCTAAAAGAGATATAAAGATATGCCATAATCAAACCTTATATATATATATATATATATATATATATATATATATATATATATATCAACAAAAATATTGTTTTCATAATAGTAATGAATATGACTGTTGGCTTCAGGGGTCCTGACCAAGGTTTAGAGATAAGGTTAACCAACAAAACCCTCTTACTACTAGCCCTTTCGGCAGTGACCTACTTGCACAAGGCAAAGTCTCACTCGAAGCAATATGGGGGGGTTATGGAACCAAGTTTCCACACCCTAAGAGAGAGAGATTTATGTGATATGGGTGTCTTCAGATCTACAAAAAAAAATGATCTAAACTTCGCAACATAAGCCCTAACCAAAAACGCTAACCAGGAAGATTTAGGTCAATTTACAGAGGTTATTATGCGCATGCACAAATACAGATCCCGCAATCCTTTCCATACATAACATTTAACTTCGGCAGCAACAGATCCATTCATTTATCATTCATCTAAGGCACAATATATTTGCATAACCGATCCAAACACAGATAATAGAGTAAACATAAAAAACATATAGAAACAGATCATAAAGCAGAATATAGATATTTTTGATACTCAGATTTATTTCAAAACCTTCCTTTATTCATTCAAAGTTCATATATTCCTTACAATCCTTTAGTTCTGCACACGCACAGAGCCATCAAGATCCACACACAGTAAGACTAAGGTCTCTGCACACACATAGAGCAGGAGCCTTCTAAACCCAGACAATTTCACCTTTAAGTTCATAACATAATATCAAAACATATCAGACTTATACTGGTTATCTACTTGACTTGATCTCGACTCCTATTTATATATTTAGCCTATGCTCATCTAAGGTCTTGAAAATGTGGTTTGTGGCCTCTAGTTCTACCCTTTTGCTAATTACAACTCATGAGTGGCTTTGAGCCGCCACAAAGCCCCTTGAATTGTGCTTCTCTTATCGCACAGGACTTAACTTACAAAAAATACTATATTTCTATCCAAAATTTTCTGCTAAGTGACCCCAATCTAATGGGCCCCCAACAAAATTTTGTGCCTCGTCCTGATTCACAGCAGGGTTGGGTTCTTCATCATGGTCTGCAAAATTTCAATGGCAGTGAAAAAGGGTGCCACGACATTCGCACTTTGATCATCTACACTATGTGCCATGTCTACCAGCTTCTCTGACGTCGACCCTTCTATGGCTAGGTTAATGCTTTGATAAGTCTGGTTCAAGTTTTTAATAGCTGCATCTAGATTCTGTGACACCTTCATCACGTCTTTGGCCCACGACTTCATGTGATCTATCACGATCTACTTATTTCTCTGTAGCTCCTCCACTTCGTCGCGCAATATTTGGCTAGTCTGTAAGTGGGCCATGCACAGCTGAATGGTGGACCATTCCAGCTTCGGCTCTCCCATCTTCTGCTAGGTCTACTTAGGTAGAACATTTTGATTAGACCCTAAATCTAGGATTAATTCATCCATCTCATACTCTCCAATTTGCACAGTCAGCCGCATTTCCCGACTAGTTATCTTTTTGTTATTATATATCTTGTTCATGACCTTGGTCTCAGTTCGAGGTACTTCATTTCCTGCGCAGCTGTCTATCAGGGCCTGAAGATTCTCTACTACATTATGATTGTGTACTAACTTAATGAAGGCTTGTACGAATGGTTTGACTTCATTATCAATCTTTGATTCCATGATAGGCTTCAATGTGGACGTCCCTGCAACTGTAAAACCCTTTCTAGGTTCAATAAAAGTCTCATTTTCCTTTTGTAGGTTAAGTCCTTCCCTCTTGTTAGAGTATTTGCTGATCAATGGCTTTGCATCAGCCTTTGTTCACTCATCTCCTCTGGTGGTAGCACCACGGTCTATAGTTATGTTTACACTTGGATTGTCATCGCATGGTTCATATTTGACTAGTTTTATGTTCTACGTAGGGGTATGTTGTTGTTTTTCCTACATTCTATTGATTAAAATAGGAAAATATTCAATTACATGATCAAATAGTCTATTGTACCTACAGGATTGTTGTGCACGGTTCAGACACTTATGCACATAGTATCCAACATCTCCACAGTTATAGCAGATTAATTGTCCTTTTCCCTGACCTATTCCTCCACCTCTACCCCCTCCCCTTCCTCTTGTTGGGTATCCTCCATGTCCAGAGGGAGATGTTGGTGAATATGGGTTAGCCTACACTCTATATAAGTTAGCATTGTGCATCATTAGTTCCACCGTATGACAATGGTGCTCATCGTGACAAACTGAAGACCAAAACCTGCACCATTTCTGCTTTAGCTCTGGCACATATCTTCCTAATAGAGGGCAATTGTCTATATTGTGTCGTCCATCTACCCTAAAATCAACGCACCATAGTGTGGAATTAAAACTTGACCCAACAACATCCCCAGGGCACAGTGGATTCAGTCCCCCTGCATGCATGCAATATGAGAACAAAGTACATTGATCTTTGGTGTGGTCGGAACCCTTACAACGTATCCACTAGACATATGCACCAAATTCCTTTCATCGGTATCTACATAGGTTCTAAATCTCCAAGTGCATTGCTTCCAACTAATTGTTTCATTTGCAGAGTCCCAAGTTGATCATCTGCTCTAGGTGCAGCTTCTAGTTTCATGGAAACTTCCAGAGCTTCGGCCTGAGAGTTGATCTTCTGTTGATTCATAGGCCCATGCATATGTGGTAAGAGCATATCGATAAACCACTCCTTATGTTTATTCTCATCATAAATAAATCCTCCCTCGCTGATGGTGCGCTTCGGCCATTGATCAGCCTCCCAAACAGATTCATTTTGCTCTTGTTTGATATCTTTTAATTCTGTTACACACTGTGAGTAGGAATTCAACTTCTTGAATTGTTGTTTCAAAGAATACTTAATATGAACAAAAGTGCGATCAATGTGCTGAGTTAGATATCCCATAAACCAATCTAACACATGACTTTCAAACGCACAAGCTAGCAGCGCTCTCTTGACAGCATAGTGTTAACATTTTGCGCAGTCCACACTACATTGGAAACAAACCAAAACCTCTCCATATACTTGTCTCCCACACCCTTAAAGGTGGGCAGCTTCATATGCATAGCCATATCCTCTTCTGGTGGTGGTGATGGTGGGGTAGGAGATGTCTTACCCCTACGCAAGTTTGACTATGGCATAGAAGGAGGGCTACCTCCAGCACGCGTAGCCTCACCACTCTCTATATCACTCTCAGAAAAGTTTCTCAAATGGTGTTATATAGATATGTCCCCTCTCTGATTATCCCGATATTATTTTCCGCTGCACGTAATTATTTCTAACTTATCTGGGGTCATTCACTCTATGTGGCTACACAAAACACCCTTTTCACACAATAACATCTTAATCGGCAGAGGTAGAGAGAGCATGAATTTACCTCTTAGTCCCTTGAAGAACATCCTTTTAGCTACAGAATATGAAAAAAATTGATCTACTGCAAATTTTGTCACAAACCCACCCAATATGTTGTCAACCCAGTGACCTACATTCTGGGTGATGGAATTATCAGTCTGCTCTAACTGTTGGATCAATTCAAGTGTCCACTGAGTGACCTTGTCATCCTTCCAACAGGTTTGGATGTAATATTCTCAAATGCAGAATGTAGCAATATATGAACACAAAACTGGAAATAGCAGTGTAAATCAACTTTTGAATATTGGAGACCAATATGGAGACAAAACATCATGTATTAGATTAGAAAATCATCATAAATAGTGAGGCATAAACCATGTACAATGAAGGAACAAGCCTCTCCTAAACAATCACTCCACATGTGAGATGTTGTCACAATAAAAAAATGTCGGAAGACTTCTACAACGTAGTTAAAAACACACTGCTACAAAAAAAATAATTTACAAAATATGTAGGGCTGTTATATGCCTCAAAAGATATGCCCAATAAATATCTAGGCTTAAAACAAACTCCTACAAAGAACTCGGAAAGGGTTTTATGAAATTCACTCTTTACAAGATGGGATCTAAAGCCCAATGGCTGAAGATTCACTTAAAACTAAAGAACATGAGTGTAGAAGGTATAAATATAATATATATGATATAGATCCTCTCAAAGGTCTCCTCCCATGAAAAGCTGAATCCATCAATCACAATAAAACACTCCAAAGGAGCCACAAGATCCCTCACTGAAGCTTCCCTCCAAAATAACGCAATCCCTAGCTAGAACATCGCTGTAAATGATGGGAAAGAGATGGCCTAATGCATAAGATCTGAAATATTCCCAAGAGCTCTCCAAACTGATCTCCCAAGAGAAGGAAACCTTCCTCCTATGAAAAAATAGCTCAGAAAGTGGGTTTCTAACCCCTCCACTATTGCACCCTGCAACACAGCACAATAACTTGCAGAAACTACGTTGATGAATAAATATGTAGCTCAGTCTGAAACCTAAATGTGGAAATGAATACAATACTCTTCCAAGAGGCCTCTCAAGGAAATAGGTGGGATTCCCGTTCGGGAACACCCGATGCTAAGTAGCACAACATCCCTGCTAAATAGCAAAGGAATGAAAAGTCTAAGCAGACCAATATCAAAATAATAATATAAAAAATGAGCTCATATGGATGCCATCCTCTTCCTTGAATATAATATGAGCTTTCTTGCCCTTGGCCCCACTCAATTAGGTCATTTTCGTCATGAGATCCATCTCCCTCCAAAACTGCGCTATTCCTCAATTAATCTCCACTCCTCCAAGATAGCGTTGTTGGCTTGGTCAAAGTTGACTGAATCAACATGATCCGATCCTTGTTCACACTTGGAGGTGCTTTATTTTTCTTGCCAAAAAGGTCTCCTTTCACACTTGAAGTGCTTTTATTGCTGCTTAGGAGACTTATGGGCCTTCCCACCCATTTATTCACCTACCTAGTGATTAAGCAAACTATAATATTCCATTTAGCTTAAGGCTAAATTTTTGGAATATTACAGTCATCCCCTCGAAAATTTTGCTTGTCCTCAAGCAATTGTATAAGGAGAGAAAAATTCCTCCCCTCATCCTCTTGTGGCCTCCTCATCAATATTTCCCACCACTGCTCAAAATAATCTACCATAAATCTTCCCTCCAATGTTTCCTCCCCAGTATGCAAAACCAAATGGCTCACATCATGGAAATATGGAAGGTGTAAGTGGAAACCTTCTTGTTTTCCAATGGCCTCCTCAAGGTAGGATTTATGATAAGCATAGGGGATCTCATTATTAATGAGAAAATCCCAAACCCATGCTATCATCCAGATGAAATGAGCCATTCTAGGTAGCTCATCAAAGGAATCCCCAACCCCTGGTTCATGCAATGTATTGGGGTTGTATGGAGAGTTTAAATTCTTCGACCCAAGTTTTTTCTCTCTCCATTTATGGTATGTATGGGGCTACTGTTGATATTGAGCTGAAATGTCTTGGCCTCTAAGAATGGCCCAAGTTACCCCACAAAATAGTTCAGCCATGAAGTGCCTCCTCCAAGAACTCAAGTTCTCCAAATGGTTCCTCCCACATGAAGAAAAGAGATGTAGTATGGAAATCATGGTTTGCCCATTGTTTCTCCTGAAACATGCAACATGTAAAGTAGGTAGAATCATACTCCCAATGGGCACCTCCAACTCTTGTGCCACTCTCCAAATAAATATTCCCATAAACATAAGAGCATATCCAACATATGGAAGCAAAAACAAATGAAGACAAGTTTCCATATGACAATAGGAAAGTGGATCATAGTTCCACACATGGAACCAGCACAGTGCATCCCCTCCCTGCCTCAAATCAAAGAATAAAAAGTTCTTTTCCAGCCACTTTTTTTCTGCCACAATCATCCTATAAGATAGGATCATGAAGGTAAAATCTAGTGTGAATGGTGCACACCAAGAATCATGTGGCTTCCCCCACAAACCACCAATAGGATAACCAACCTCAATGCTGCAATTGGCCTTAATTAACTCACAATATAATATGCTAGAAGGGGTAATCCTCCTTGGTACAACATGCTTCTTATATAAAGTAAATAAGTACAAATCATAATGCAAAATTTCACCTTCCCCACCATGTACTTTGTTCCTTGAGCTGAAGTGGCTCAACTGGAAATTATCCCTCACCCCAAATGAGTAGGGAAGTGGCTGTCACATCCTCTCCAACACCACTCTAGCTATGCATCTCTCAATTGTTGATATATATCCTGCTAGATTCCCTCCCAAGTGAACTCCTCCGTCAAAGAATGATATGCATCAAAGTGCATAGAAAGGAAGTCCTCATGTGCTGCATGTAGCATCTTCTCCTTGAGCTCAAAAGTTTTAGTCAATAATACTCTTCCATAAGAATAGATGACTACATCATCCACCATATATCTATCATCTCCCTCTAGGTCATCAAGAATCATGCAAGCACCAAGATCCTTGGAGTACTCTACCAAGAGTTGAGACCTCCAATATGGATCAATCCTCCTAAGAGACAACACTAAAGATCTGAAATGTGAAGCTCCCCACATGCTGTTGTCTTATCCTTTGACATCCCTCATGCCAAAGTCATCCTCCAAAATTCTACCATGCCCATCATGCAGCTTCTCATGCTCAAATAGAAGTGGTGACCTTCGGAAGTGGTCCTCCCATGAGAAGCTACCATCCAAAAAGAACCTCCTGATCTTGGCCAATGTAAGCATGAGTGGCCTCCATCTACTCCAAAGTATGGAGGATTCCTTCCTCAAAGGAAGTACCCTTTGTTTCTCCAAATCCATGGAGAAAATCCCTTGCACCATGAAGGTGCCATCCTCCATCACTGCAACAACTTTTGTCAGTGAAGTATGTGTAGTGAGAGTGGGTAATGCTAAATATGGGAGAATGTATCCCTCCTCCTTGAGTATATCCCAAACTCTTTGTGATATAATAGACCCCTCCAAAGTATTCACCCCTTCGGGATCTAAGAGTGGTGCTATCCAATGTGAAGCATTCCTCATCATCTCCCGATCTGGTGGTCTCCTAGGTGGAATGCTTCCTTGTAATGAGACATCAATGTCAAGAGTAGACTGCACATATGGATGGAAAAATTTGTCCATGCCCTTACAACGCAAATCAATTTTCCTCTTCTTTTCATTAACTCTCTGAAATAGATGGGGATGTGTGCTCCTCATCATGTGATGTTGACCTTGCTCCCTACCTTCTCCTTCCATCTGCAATGTTTCAAAATCATGTTGTTCATTGATTTTGCCTTGACCTCCATATATGAGATCCTGGGGAATTCCTTACAATATTAAAAGAATCCCTCTTTTTGGAGCAAGTGCTCCATCTACCTCTGCATGAGGTGCTAGATATGCTCTAGATATGATAGTGTTGTTGACCCCATCCTTCTCTTCTTCTTCAATATGAATGGGAGTCACCTTTTAAATAAGAGGATCCTATTTCAAAAAAGGGATCTTCATGCCCTCTTGTCCAAGGATATGAGACAAAGATCTTGCCTCTAGCAAAGTATTATTCAAGATGTGAGCTTCTCCAAAAAATTTCTGAAATGTATTTGAGTGTATAGATTCCTCCAACATATGCTAAGGTTTTGTTTTTTTTGGTTTGTTTAGTTCCACCAATGATGTTTCAAAATGTTTTCCATCAAACCTTTCCAATAATCTCTTCGTGAGCATTGCATGAGAAGAATTACTTTCATTTCTTAATGAAAAATACTCAAATATCCACCAAGCATAGGCCTTACCTTCAAAATGTAGCGCTGCAACTTTGATGGCTTCATCTTTAGAAACTTGGTGCTGCTGCAAATAGGTGTGTAACTCCTCCACCCAAGCTCTAGATGAAAAAATTGGTGATCCATCAAAAGTAGATAGCAAAAATCTACCCATGTCATGTTGTTTTCTCCTTTTTCTTCTTTCCTTCTTGATCTTGCAAAACCCTTGGAAGTTCAAGTGATCTTTGAACCCCTTATATTGAGATTCATACTCCTGCAAATAATCACCAAGAGTCTCCTTCTTTGTCACATCTCTTTTATCCATATTCTTTGTCATGAATAAGTGGTTTATATAGCATTGTAAATATGATGATGTGGATGAGTTCTCACACCCATAAGATGAGGAACTAGATATTTCCTCATGTACCTTTCTTGTTGAGGGACTTCCGTGACTTTCCATTCTCATTCATTTGATGTCTTTGCTTATACCCTCCAAAGTTTGAAATAGAATTTTTGAGAACCTCTTTCCTCCGCACAATAAAAGTTTTCTTTGATCTATCTTTCATATTTTCTCCTTCCCACGAGAAGACTCCATAATGGTTGAAGAACACAGGCTAAGCCAAGATTAGCGCTCTGATACCACTATAATATTCCAAAATGGGGAATGTAGTAATATATGAACACAAAACTGGAAATAGTAGTGTAAATCAACTTATGAACATTGGAGACCAATATGGAGACAAAACATCATGTATTATATCATCAAATCATCATAAATAGTGAGGCATAAACCATGTGCAATGAAGGAACAAACTTCCCCTAAAAAATCACTCGAGAAGTGAGTTGTCACAATACAAAAATGTTGAAACACTACTACAGTGCAGTTAAAAACACATTGATATAGCAAAATAATGTACAAAAAATGTAGGGCTGTTATATGCCTCAAAATATATGCCCAATACAGATCTAGGCTTAATATAAACTCCTATAAACAACCTAGAAAGGGTTTTCTGAAATACACTCTATACAAGATGGGATCTAAAGCCCAATGGCTGATGATTCACTAAAAATTGAGGAACATGAGTGTGGAAGGCGGAAATATAATATATCCAATATAGATCCCCTCAAATTTCTCCTCCCATGGAAGGCTGAACTCCTCAATCACAAGAAAACACTCTAAAGGAGCCACAAGACCCCTCATTGAAACTTCCCTCCAACATAATGCAATCCCTAGTTGGAATAGCACTGTAAATGATGGGAAATAGATGGTATGATGCCAAAGATATGAAATATGCCCAATAAATCTCCAAAATTATCTCCCAAGAGAAGGAAACCTTCGTACTATGAGGAAATAGCTCATAAAGTGGGTTTCTAACCCGTCCACTATTGCACCCTGCAACACAGCAAAATAACCTACAGAAACTACGGTGATGAATAAAGTTGTAGCTTGGTCTGAAACCTGAATGTGGAAATGAATACAATACTCTTCCAAGATGCCTCTCAAGGAAAGAGGTGGGATTCCCGCTCGGGAACACCCAGTGCTAAACAACACAACAACCCTGCTAAACAACAAAGGAATGCAAAGTCTAAGTAGACCAATATCAAAATAATAATCTCAAACATGAGCTCATATGGCTACCATCCTCTTCCTTATATAGAATATGAGCTTTCTTTCCCTTGGCCCCACTCAATTAGGTCATTTCCTTCATGAGATCCCTATCACTCCAAAACTACGTTATTCCTCAATCAATCTCCACTCCTCCATGACAATGTTGCTGACTTCGTCAAAGTTGACTAAATCAACATGATCCAATCCCTATTCACACTTGGAGGTGCCCTATTTAGCTGATAAAAATTTCTCCTTTCACACTTGAAGTGTTTTTATTGATGCTTAGGAGACTTATGGGCCTTCCCACCCATTTATTCACCTACATAGTGATTAAACAAACTATAATATTCCATTTAGCTTAAGGCTAATTTTTTGGAATATTACATTGGAACTCTGCTAATCTTGACAACCAATCATGTAATTTGTGAGAAAAGGTCACAAAGAAGATCTCATGAACTTCTGTGAAGATATACTTATGTTTCCAATCTTCAGCAGAAAATTTCTTACTTGTCTTTTCCTTAAGGGAAAGTTATTGAATTATCTTCTCAAACTAGTCTTCTAATTCAAGCTTTGATGGCTACCACATCACCCAATATCTCTAAAAATTATCCATGTCCTGGAAATGAAACCATTGTTTGGCTTAAGGGGTCCTAACCCAGGCTCAGAGTTAACGTTAACCAACAAAACCCTCTTACTATTGGCCCTTTCGGCAGTGACCTACTTGCCCAAGTCAAAGTCCCACCCAAAGCAGTATGGGGGGGTGATGGAACCAGATTTCCACACCCTGAGAAAGAGAGAGATAAATGATGTGGGTGTCTTCAGATCTAAAACAAATGTGATTCTTGAATTTTCTTCTCAAACTAGTCTTCTAATTTTCCATATGACATTACTAAATGACAGGCAGAAGGAATTACAAGGTTGAGACACATTAGAGGATCCAGAATAAAAATCAAATTGCGCACCAAGTACTCGGGGAAAATGCACCTTTGTGTGCATTTTTATTCAATAAGTGCGCCTTTGCACGACTTTCACTTGAAAAGCTGTGCGGTCCTGGGAGTGGTGGAAGTCACTTTCCAGGACCACAAGGCACACTCCAAGAAAATGATCCCACACTTGAGGCCGCCCAAGGACAGCCACCTAAGCCTCCTTGGGACCTCAAGGGAGCACACAAAGGAATCAAGTGGCACACAATGGAATCAACCCCCTCTCTTGGGTCACCATCCATCAATGTACCAAGAGAGGGAAGGATAATTTGAATTCATCTATAAAAGGCCACCAATATATGAACAAAGGGAGATCACATTGTTATGATGGCAAAAATTGCTTTGAAGCAATCCGACATTGCGCAATCCAGATCAAAAGTAGAGAGTGGATTCAGTTGTTGGCCATCCAACAACTTCAATACTTTGGAGTAGAGAGAGAGACCTTTCACCAAATAGCTTGAAGGTAAAAACGTCCTTACATCGGGTCTTAGAACTCCATAGTTCTAAGGGTCCCTTGGAAAGTGTGTAAACATAGTATCTTTCTTCCTAACAACAAGAAATAAGAGGGGACATTGATGCCACCGTTAATATTATTGTTGTGTTTTACTCTTTATGAGATTTCGTGTTTATGTTTAGTATAGTCTTTTTTTCTCTCTACATATGCATACTATATCATTAGTTAGTGTGTTTAATGTTTTATACCATGTTCACTAACCTGCTAACTCTTTTTTTAATCTGCCTGTGACCAAATCTTAGAGGCAAAAACCACTCCTCTTAAGCAATTTTGGATTGGTACAGTTGTGCAACAAAACCACCACCACAGGATTGATGACTCCACTAGCTTTAATTTTTTAGTTAATGTGGTTGCTCTTGTTGCAAGGACCTTTTCTCTACTCTAGAGTGTTTCTTGGACAACTCCCCTTCTTTTCTTCTGTGTTAATTCACCATCAGTGGGATTCTAAAGTTCAGAAGCTGCAAAAAAAAATTGTAGGAAATTTGTGCGCATTTCACTCACACATACGTGCCCTATTGTGCACATTGAACACTGACCTACATGAAAAATTCCATGCTTGTGTGAGACATGTGCGCAGGGAAACCAGAGGCAGAAAATCTCTTCTATTTTCCCCAATGTTCCATTTTTAAAGTGACTAAAAGCCCAGAGAAAACCTGCCAGCACTATCTGAGGTGTCCCACGATTGTTTAAAACTCGTTGTTGGCTATGTTTGAGTATTGCTAGTTGCTAGTTTTAAAATTTCAAAGTTTATTTTCACAAAAAACCACATAGTTTAAGTATGGGGGAAATTTACTTGCAATCCAAAATAATTTATTTTTGTGAAAATAGACACAAAAAACACATAGATAATTAGCTGGAGTAATTGGCCCTAATCCACATATGCTTAGCTAGTTTTCATTTTTCCTAGTTTAAAGTCATTAATTTTAGTTTAATTTTTGGCACTAGAAGTTGGGACTAGAAATTAATTATCTTAAGAGAAGAAAATAATATTTGTTGCCTTTTCACCTTTTGGTGACCCTAGGAAAGCATATGAAAGCTCTCTTCTGATAATTTTCCATCCTCCTTTAGTTTATCACATAGATTAACTAGGCAACATTTAAAGCAATCTACTATCCGCACATGATTTTCTTATGACAAGGAACAACCAAGCATAGATTAATAGGGGATGTGTAAAGGATCACCGCATATCCGCATGTTAAAATTGTGTGATTGTTCACCTTTTGCTCACACACTTCCACACCATAAGTGAAGTAAAGCCACGTTAAAAATAAGCTAACTAAACTCATTAAATCTCCACACAAGGGCCACAACAGAAATTATATTTTAGGTTAGGACCAATGGGGTAGGCATCCAATTAGCCACCTTGGTCAGTTTACATCTTGAAATATAGAATTTGATTTTTTAGGGAACTTTAAAATATATCTATCCACCCACGGAAAAGTAAACCCAAGCGCCACAGAGACCTGATTCATAGGGGGTTAAGCTTATGCCCATTGTGTGTGGTATTATTTGGGGCTACTTGACCCGTCTAATACTCGGTACTGGTAGTTGATTTACCAAGAATATTATGACTCGAACGCTCACGTGGGATGATGGTACTTAGTGGCAAAATCTAGGGCATCCTTCCCTATAGGTGACGATGCAGGAAGCACTAGATCCTCTACCCATTACCTTGGTCAATTTTTCGGCTACTGGAAGGCATCTCTAGTTCTTTCGGGACGTTAGCCCCATTACCCACCGGAAGATATCATCGCAAGGACAAGTGAAAATTGAGAGTGTGAGGACGTTCAAGTCTTTAAGATTTTGATTAATCACATGCAAAAAAACCAAAATCACTTTTTTATTGCTTGATTACATAGAAATAGTTTAAATGAAAGTTAACTTTTTTTTTCACTTTGTTTTATGTATGTGGTCACCATTTCTTATTTGATAATTCATCTCTCATAGAACTGAGGATTTTATCCAAAACCATACCTAGTTGAAACTATAATGGACCCAACGGGGCCTCGTTGATCTAGACGTCTTTTGGACGTCCCACCATTATCGGCAGGAGTTCCAGGTCTTTTGCCATTCAGGCGTCAAAAACGAAACACTGACGCCCTTATCAGTTCATCATTTATCGGGGCATCTTTAGTTGGGAACCCTTGAGGGTAACCCTACACCACATGAGTGGAAACCCCCACAGGGTCACCACATACCAGTCCTCCCACAACCCTTAGGGAGCAGAGGAGTGCTACCCATTCGGGAAGCCAAGTGAACAGGCAGCTAGGTACCTGAAAAAAAAAGCTCATATATAACCATAACACTGTGTCTTCATACTGTGCAATGAATCTCAACCCGTAGCCATCATTATTAGAATCGTTTAAGTTATCTAATCCAACTAAGGTAACGAACGACCCTATTTCACACAACCCAACATGGACACCCATGCCCACGAAGCTCCCCTCAGGCACTCCAAAGTTTGAAGGGAAGGAAGAAGAAGGCCTAGGAAATAATATAATGACTTTCCACCTGTGGTGTTCGTCAAACAAAATGATTGATGATACTATTTAGATGAGACTATTTCAATGCACCCTAACCATACCAACTATGAAATGGTATGTGGAACAACCTTCAGCTACACATGGAACCTTTAGCGCCCTCTCTACCACATTCATAACATATTTTTAGTTACCCATCCACCATTATTTTTGGATGGAATTACTAACACAATTTAGATAGACACCAGCTGTCCATATCTTAAACCATCTCCATGAATGGCAGCGACATCATAGTTTGTGCAAAGCCAAACTTGACGATCGTGTTCTACTAGACCTCTTCCTGAAATCTTTCACTGCAGAGATTTCAAAAGATGTAGCAACCCAAAATCCTACATCCAAGGAGGATGCCATTACTAAAGCCCAAAATCTCAAGCTGATTTACATGTAGTCAGGATACATTTATACCATCCTGTGTAATGCCCCATGCCTGCAAACTTATAAAGAATTTCCAAGGGCATCTAACTCTGTAGATGGATTGATTGGGTAACTGACCCAAAATCCCCTAGGAAATATTATTCAATACCTTGGTTATGTGTCTGATCCTACCCAGAACATCTCGCAGCCCGACTACCAGAGTCATCATGCACCTTTGCAAAACATGACCGATAGGGTGCAGTTGTACCATCATCAGCACGGAGGACCATATCTTCTAGCTCAGGGGAACTAGTACTCAACTAGAAATGTTGATGGAAGAGCTCCCCCCCAACAGCCATTCAGAAACTAGGGACAGGGAGCCCAATATTCCCAGCCCCCTACAAAAAATTGACCCATGCATAATAATGTATAGGTGAACTTTGTGCAACCTTCCCAAGCATAACCATGCCAATCATATAATTAGGAGAATCCTAGATATCCTCCTAATGCGACAAGGAAAAAATAAAAAAACAAACCAAAGGGAAATCCTGGAGAAGGGGGAAACAATCAAGGATGCCCTCTGCGATCTCAGGCTAGAGGCGACTCTAACTGAAATCAAAACCAGGAGCCAAATAACTCACAAGGGCTAAAAAAGAGGGCGAAACTTCAGACCAACCACTCTTGTACAATCTGTGGTGAATACGTCCATTACACTCACCATTGTATGGATCTCCCCAAGCTGAAGAAGCTTCAAGGTAACCATGGAAAAGGGGGATACTCATGGAAAAAAGCCATTATGCAAGAGCCTTTCCCCCACCAAGGGACAGTTAGCACCCAATAGTAACAACCGACTCTCGATGATTCTGGAAAAAACAACCATGAAATCTACATGACTCGTAAAGATATGTTTTTTCAAACATGGAACTGAAATTATGGTACCCCACCAAATGCCAATTCATTAGGGGCTAGCACGAGTGCACCAACAACACTGTTGGCCATATCGAAGATACCTATTGAACCTTTGCCAAATATGGCCAAGGGACCAACTAGGCAAGTAGGAAACCATCCCAAAGAGGCCCATAAATATAGCATTGTGGAAGATTTAGCCCTATCTCTTGCAGCCATGTTAGCTTTAGAAGAATTAAAATCATGCCCAAAGCAAAGGAAAGCCTTACTTTCAGCATTAGGCACCATCGACCCTGCCGATTCACACCAAATGGCTTTCAATTTAGATAAAGGCACCCATATGCTTCCTTTGATGGTCGCCTTCCAAATACTGATGTCAGTTCAAAACATCACCATTCACTTATGTATCATTGACGAGGGTGCATCCACATGCATCATGTAAAATAACGTTTGGGAGAAGTTAGGGTCTCCCGGAACTAAATCCATCGGACATCACACTTAGAGCATACGACGGGCCCCCATTAGCTCCCATAGGTCTCTACCAAACTGTCCCAGTATACTTAGCTGGAAAGACGATCCTTATAGACATTGAAGTCTTGGATGTTCAACTGGATTACAATATACTCCTTGGCCAGAGTTATATGTATTGCATGTCAGCCATAGCCTCCTCTCTCTTCTGAACCATGATGTTCCCGCATGAATATCGCATCATTAATGTCAACCAATTCACATACCACGATAATCGATCCCTAACAAATACTAATGTCGTTCTACCCTATGTACACACATCTATTGATATGATTACACGATACCAATAATATGACCCCGGCCAATTCAAACAGTTTTCCATCCTTGGGTCATTTCTAGGAGATACCCCTATTATACCAGAATCATCACGTGTTATCACAGAGGCTCCAGTGTGCATGATGTCCACATCAAGCACCGAAGCTATCTAGGAGACGGAGATGAGCAGTAACGACACCGAGTCCTCGGCCATGGCAGCCTCTCTACCCTATGCCACCTCCCAAAATCCATTCCTCTATCCCCCAACTGGTTTTCTGTCACAACAAGTCTTGGCCATTGTGGTTCTACCAAACTTATCATTTTAAATTCCAGTTTGGTATGTGCTCCCACCTACCACGACAGGAGCCATGCACATCACCTCTATAGGGTTAATCCCTTCGAAGCCCCATATGTTAAGGAGACTATCACAAACATCCCTTCGAAGGAAATTCCCATTGAAAAACCAATGGTTACAACTAAAAACACTAGTAAAAGAGCGAAGAAGGTAGAGAATCACACCATGCAATGGGAATTACAACCTTGTGCCATATGCGACATAGTAGGCCACCCTACCCACATCTACCTAGAGCTAGACGAGTTAAAACTTCTCCTTAGCTCTACGGTAAATATCGCGGCAACAATCTCTCATAAAAAAGAACCAACCACCAAAAATTAATGCAAGGAATTTCGTACCAATCAAGCATGCGCTATCCATGGAACTTATGGGCCCTACACCCATCATTGCCCATGAATTCTACGATACAGGTATTCCTTACACGTCATCAAGAAATCCTACCAAGAGGACCCCTCCATCCAGTCAACTTGAGATGAACCTCGCACCATTTTGTACCTACAGGAAGAATGACAGTCACCAGAAAGACTCACAGCCATTCCCCCTCCCCCTATTAAATGTTTTACACTCTATAACGAACATGATCATTTCATCATTGAGTGTCCATCCCTAGAATTGTTTTAGTGATGGTATACAGTCCACGTAATATACCACGCTAACCTTTTAGCCACACAATATTTGTGTCACATTTGTAGTGGAAATCACCCATTACGTCATTGCCATTACATCGCTCGGTTTCACTTAGCACCAACTATTTTACACACAACAATAGTTTGCCTCTCCCTAGAAGATTTCTCTGACATGGAATCCATGGATAGCTCGACGAATCAAGAGGATTTGATGTGTTGGGAATCTATAATTTTAGCAGATTGGAGAGACTAAAATTGCAGAGACAACATTGTTTCAACCACTTTGGGATTCTAGGATCTAGCCCTCTTGAATCCGAAGAGGGATCTCTCCAATAAAGTGCAAAGATTGATTTATCTTTAAAGCTTCGGGGTATGATATTAGGCTAGTTATTAAGAGAAAGGGTTTTGTTTGTTTTGGATGGTTGAGCATGATTATTAGTTGAGTGGAAAGTCTTAAATGAAAACAGTTTCAAAGGTTTGAAGTTGCAAGAAATCAGAACAAGTTTTGGCTAAAAAGATACATATAATGTTGGTTTTTAGTCCATTGGGCTATGGAGTCATAATAGGGCCTTTAATTGTGCAAAAATTCAAGAGTGGTCCAAGGGGAAAGTCATCTATATCACAAGATTATTGAGATTAAATGATGGAATGGAAAAAATAAAAGTGTTGGAGGGGTGGAAACTGATAATAATTTCAACAAGGATTTATAGTTAGTCCAAACAAGAAAAAGCCTTTAAGCAACTGTTTAAAACCAACCAAAGGGCAGGGCTCACCATAAACCTCTTTGGAAAAGCTTGTATTGAAGATAACTCAAGAGACAAAAAATCTAGTAATCTGCATAATTACCTTCAGAAATGATGAAAAAACACATAAGAGAAACAAAATGCAACTTAAGATCAGATAAGATACTTTTAAATCTAGTCTGCTTTCAGCAAACACTTAGGGAAACTTTCAGAATTACCTTTGGAGAATAGAAGCTAGAAATAGGGAAAACCATCACTTTTCTAGTCTAACTTTAATAAGAAAATAATGAAAATAACATTCAAGAATAATGTTTAAAGCATACAGTAGGACAAGGGAACGCCAGCATTCCTAACTTCTTAAACTATATTGAATCATTCCTAAATAAACGAATTGGAGAAAAACATTGAGATAAATCTTATCAGTCAGAGAAGGGTACTGTAAATAGTAAGTCCTAACTCTATTCTTGTTGTTATTTATCAGAGAATAGTGGAAAATATGGCATACATGGAAGAAAAAACAATAACAAAAGAAAGGGGCACTTCACCAGTGATATAGACCAGGATCCCAAGAAACAGATTGTATATTGAAGTCAAACTAGTTACATCTTCAAGTCCAATGTTTCAGTTCAGCAATCATCTTCACTTCTCAGCCTAACTGATTAGATCACAAATAGATCTTCAAGAGCCTTTGAACACTATTTACAAGTATAAGTTTCGGGCACAATTATATTTCAAAGTTTAACAACCAACATTGTTTCATCTTCTATAGAAGTATTTATAGAAGATATGAGGAGGTGGGATGGATAAAAGATCTCCCAGGTTCAATTAATACATATTAATACTTCTCGCCCTTTGAGGAGCTCGATGGAGAAGTTTACAAATATTTTCTCTGTATTAATTGTTTCACATTAATAATTAAGCTCGGTGGAGAGATTTTGTTGACTTTAAGGCTCTGTGTCATCTTTGTAGTAACTCAGCAGATATTTTTCAATAATTTCTTGTGTTGAATTAACTGTTCGGTTGTCGTGAGGAAAATATCCTCTGTTCTGGTCATTACTCGGCCCTTTGTTGAATGCTTTGAGGCTACATGTGGCAATAGGCAGCTAGAGAGGAATAAATTTGCCTCTGATGTGGCAGTGGAGGAATCCTCTGTCTGATAGATATTTTTTATTTTCCTTTAACTTTGTTTAATTTAGTGGATTAGGCTTTTGATTTTTTATCTTAGCCGTAATCCACCAAATTTGTGATTCAACCTTCAATTCTTCAGTTCTGTTGTGATTAGGTCTTCGACACTGATACTCTTTGTTTCAATTATGCTTCACTATGTCTTGTTGATGTGCAGGTGTGACAGGGGCTTCTTATGGAGCTGCCAGCGTTCATGAGACACCGGAAAAACATGGCGTTGAACCCTGTAGATGGCTCCTCTTTTATGAATAAAGGCGTGGGGATCGTCATCCCCGACCTTTGGTTTTTATTCAATATAATGAAAAAACCATAAAAACCTGCATAAAATAGTAAAAGTTAATAAATCCTGCATTTATTTGGGTAAGACTTTTTAGGAGGCTGCGGTTAAGTCACGACTGTTGGATGAAAGCATCCAACGGTGAAGATTTTCTTGCAGGGGTCAGAAGGAGGCAGTTTGGATGAATAATGCATAAGATTTAGTTCGAGCCGTAGATCTATTTTGATCGACGGTCAAGACAAATCAGGCCAATAATAATGTGAAGGGGTCACATATACTATGTAAATGGTGGAAAATGTGAAGAAATACAAAGGAAGAGGGAAAAATCCCTTTGGCGGAAGAAATTTGTGTTAAAATGGAAATCGAGGTTCTCGAACGATCGTAGACTGTTGGATCATATTGGACCCTAAGAGAAATGGCAGAGATTGCTCGTTGAAATCCTTTTGTGAAGGCAGAGGGTGATAGTGTAATGGGAGATTAGATTTGAGCCGTTGATCTGCATAGATCAACGGTGGGGAGTACACGTGATAAAACATAACACAAAATGAGGAAGGTGGTTTCGGGAGGGAAAACCACTGGTTTCGCGTGGCCAAAAGAGGGATAGGCGGTTTCACCTTTTCGAACATGATATACGTTAGAGGCTGACACGTGGAATTTTAATACCACCCATATCACATGATTTTGGGGAATTAACACCCGTGCTTAAAGTTACGCGATATGGAATGTCAACCGTTAGATCTGGGGCCTCAGATCGAATGGTGTGGATAGAGTGCGATATCGACTAGATGCGTGGATCATAGTAGGCGGGGTGGTTTTGTTTCTGAGCCGTTGGATCAAATATTGGATGGCTAAGATTAGATCTAGAGGGAGGCAGGACCCACAGGGGTTGGGCCTGTCGGGGTTAATATGGGCCGTCAAATGTAAAAGATCAACAGTCAAGATTGAAAATGGGTTTAAACAAAATAATACACAAGGCGGAGAAAGGTTTGATGTGGGTGGTTGATCTGCAGAGATCAACGGCTGTGATTTGTTGGAAAAATATTATAGAGCGGCGTTGCATGTTTTTAACCAAGGTCGGGAGGAAAGATCTGGACCATCGGATGTTGACACCTGGACGGCCTAGATGCAATCGGGGCTTTGCCATTTTTGGGGGAACAAAACTGAATGGTGAGGATGTTATTGGCTTTGGACCGTCGATCTGTAGATTAGATCGACGGTGGAGGATGGATCGGAAGGCAGCCAATCGGGGCTTGTGAATAAAATAAGAAACGCACCCAATGATTTTCTTCAATGTGAGAATGCACAGGCCGTTGATTGGTCCAAGATCAATGGTGGGAAAAAGGGTTGAACTGATGAACAACGGGCCCCTTTAATATATATAAAAATCAAAAATTTATGAAATATGAAGGTTTTATGGTGTCGAGGCAGGTTATATAATGAGGTTTGGTGCCCGGTTGTGGGGCCTGTGGATATATGGAAAAAACAAAGGGACCGGGGTTTATATATGTATAAGGGCCAATCAGCATCGGAAGAAAGGTGATGGTCTTTCAATCTACCCATTTGGAATTCTCCGATGCGAGATAGCACAAATCGTCGATCGGGAAAAGATCAATGGTCTTTATCATTTAATAAAATTGCACTGGCGGGTTTAATGTAAAAAATAGGAAAAAACTGGTTTTTATGTTTTACAAAGGAAATTTACATCAGAGATGGGTTTATTCACAATGTTTAGGGCCCAATTGTGGGCTTTTAGGTTATATGAAGTGGCAATGGGGTCAGGGGTTATGTATAAAGGGGCCAATCGCATCAGAGGTGTCAATGAAACAAATAGACTTGCTCATTGCGATTTGTTTCGATGCGATAAGTGCTCGGGACGATTAGCGCTCTGTTCTAGTGCTAGGGCATATGTGGGGAAGTGGTTAGGACTTAGCCCAAAGGGGCTTAAGCCTATAGTCAAAAAACTTATTTTTTATGAAAATTTTCAAGGTTTTTGATGGATTTGGGGGTTTCAGTAAGGTTTAAAAAGTGAGTTTCAAACCTTATAAAAGGGATATCATGAAGGGGAAAAGGCAATAAATGAAAAATAGAGGAATTTGATGGGAAAAAAAGGAAATAAAATGAAGGTTAGTTTTGAGTGGAGGAGGGGAAAAATGGGATTTTGCAGCAATCTTTTCTCTATGAAAATAGCAGATTTCAGCATTTTGAAAGGGAAACAACAGTGAAGATTTGAATAAAGGGAATAATGTCTTCATGAGTTTTCAAGAGATAACATTTTTAGCAATAAAACTTGTTTCTTGAAGGCTCAAAAAATGATTTAGCCACCATTTGATATGACAAATTTTATAGGTGGCTAACAATGGTTCCACTTGGGGATGGTGCCTTCTTGAAGGCATCAAGAACTTCAGACTTGCATTCTCTGGGGCTGATCAGTGCCTTATCCATTGGGCTGCAACTTTCTTTACTTGGATGATCTTCTTTCACTCTGAAAAATGTTAGCAACCATGAAAGAACAATGGAACTTCATAAACAGAAGCTTTCTACCTACCCAATCCTACTGATCTAACATTTTTTCTTCTTTCAGAGTGCACTTGGATTGGCAAACTCTTTTACAAACATTTTGTTCTTTTGAAAGAAAAAAACTAATCTAATTCTACTTCTTATTTCTCCATGAACTCAAATTAAACAGTTGAGTTCATAAGCTTCTCTACCTAGCTACTATCTGTTAGGATTAAATAGTCTAATAGATTTTCACTCATTAATTTCTAAAACAGAAATTTAAAAGCATACAAGTCAGGATTGAACAGTTTAACTTGTTGCTGATTATATGGCATAAAACAAGCTGCACATAGATATTATTTTGCAGAAAATTAAATCAAAATGGAAGGCTTAAGATCTGAAAGTTCTAAGCACGGCCTTCTCTTTTTCTTCATCTTTGTTTTTGAGTTTATTTGAGCTGTGTTTTCCTTGTTCTCTAGTTCAGATTTTGAGTTCATTAGAACCAGTTTTACTTCTTTTTTTGACTCATGAATTAAACAGATTAGATTCATTCTTATTTTGGAAACTTTTGTTCAAACTTTGAGTTTGTTTGAACCTTTATTTCTATCCTAATCTTCCTAACTAATAAGCCAAGATTAAGTTGTTTGGAAAATCTGATTCACTAACCTATCAGTAGCCAATTAAACAGATTAGAGTCATTCTTCTTTTGGAAACTTTGGTTTAGACTTTGAGTTTGTTTGAACCTTTATTTCTATCCTAATCTTCCTAACTAGTAAGCCAAGATTAAGCTGTTTGGAAAATCTGATTCACTAACCTATCAGCAGCCAATTTAAAACTAATTAGTCATGATTAGGCTGTATGACTAACCAGAAGTGTATTTTTTAGGAGTGGCATTTGAGCTTGCACACTTTTAGATTTTATTTCTCTTTTTTGGTACGAGGTTATACCTTTCTTGTTCTTACAATCTGCCCTCTTTTCTCTTTCATTGTTTTTGTATTTTTTATTTTCTTCAGGACAAAATCAACAACTAACTGAATGCTCAAAGGTTGAGCTTTATTAACATTCCTATCTAACCTATTCTAACTTGGAATATTTACATCTCTATACAATACAATAGTCCCAATGTAACCAATTTAGTAGTGATAAATAAGAGTAAAGAAATTGGCTACTAGTCAGAAGTAACCATAGTAAATTGTGAAGCTTAATCTTCAAAACCAAGACTATCACAGAAGGTGACAGCTTTTCATGCATTTGGCTCTTGCAAAGGATCAATGCTTGATAATTTGAGCCATTTGGGACTTCCACACACTGCTCCAAAGGATCAACAAAGAAAAGATGAGGATTCTATTCTTTTTGGCCCTCCATGTCTGGTAGATTGTCTGCTTCCAAGGCTTCAGCTTTGAGGAGTATCTCTTCAGTACATTGCTTGGAAGCAACATCATCCTTAACCTTCAAAACAACAAGCAGTGAAATTTCTTCTTTCTCTAAATCTATGCTTGTTTCTGATATAAATTTAGTTTCTTTGAATGGCAGATTGACATTAGTGAAGGGAGAAGTCTCTTCTTGGAAAGATGGTATATCCTCAGTAGGATAGTCTTCTATTTGTTTTTCTCCTTAAAAGTTTTGCCAGTATATTTTATTGTTTGGGACAGCTGGTTTGAATTTTTCTTGAATTGTATACTATTTGCTCTCCCAAGTTCTTAGACATGTACTAGAAACTAGGGCTAATCCATTAGAAAAACTGTTTTGGTCTTTAGGAACAAGGATAACTTGGAAATATTTAAAAGATTTTAATAAATCTATGGTATCATCCTTATAAGCTTTAAGTCTGGGATGTTTAACCTGTTAGAGTCGGTCCTTACGGCCCTCCGTCAGTGATCATTTCGTTTTTTGCATATTCATTCTTAGGTGTCTCGCTTGTTCCACTTCGTTGCGTTTCGCTAGGAGCATGCCATTGACTGACGAAGGGGTCTGTTGTCTTATGTTTCCTCATGCTTACACCTGCAGGGCTATTTTAAAAAAATTCCTCAAAAATCACTCAAAATCATTGTCATTTCAGTTATGGTTATTAAATGTCAATAAGTGTCTGGTCCTAGTGTCTAGGGTTTTCATGTCATTTGCATACATATCATAAAAGCCTGCAGGATGAGGATTGTTCCGCAAATTTTGATTTCATATTTTTTATCATCAGCATTTTAAAAACATTTCTAGTCCAAAACTCTGTTTTGGAACTAGAAATTGTTCAATATTATTTTTGTAATAAATTGTATTTATTTCACCAAGAAGCACTTTCAACGCAGACCTCTTATCTTTTCCTCAGCTAAAGAGCCATACCCCTGCAAGAAGACAACAAAATCATCAAATCTGAACTCAGAAAAGCCAAAAAGAGATTGTATTAAAAAGCCAAATGTGAAAATACAAAAACATTGTAATATGGGTTATCAAATAGATTTGGATCAAATCTCATTGTGAAAGATATTTACATCATATATAAAAGGCCAAACAAGTTTCATTTCCAACGATCCACAGCATACAAATCGAAATCTGGAGTTCGAAGGCCGAATTCGAGTTTTGAAGCATCGTTGACAGGGTTTGGAGGTCGTGAGACCCACTTGGGCAAAAGCGACCCACTTGGGCAAGAGCGACCCACTTGGGCATTTTTCACAGTGCAAATTATAACGGGTGCGACCCACTTGGGGAAAAGCGACCCACTTGGAAAAAGCGACCCACTTGCCAGCAGAATTCAGAAAAGTCGATTTGAGTGCCCAGTTTCGTTTTAGATCGCCTCCAACGGCCTTCAAATAGGTTCTTAACTATTGCACAGTAGTTTTTAATATGTTGGTGGTATCATTGATGACTTCAAACATTTGAATGGAAGAGTAAAACCCTACAGTCATGGCAGTTTTGTTCCTCAGGGTTTTTAAATGTATATGGATGGTTTTATGAGTTTTTCTCCTACCTTATATCATTGATATATCCACCTTTGCATATATTATCAAAACCCCACTGTTTTCACACCCATTATACCATCATGGTCATCGTTATTGCTTTACCATTGTCAAGGCTTGTGTTCCATGGTGATTATGGTCATATTGTGTCTCACTGCCCAATGATAAAAACGTTCTTATGCCCATTGACACTTATAACTCTGTTTTCATTGCCCATTGATAAACACAGTCATATGATGCATTGCTCCCTTTGACAAAGTTTACCCAATATTCTAAAGGCTGCTTGCTACCATTTGTCAAGTTTCATTTGCAATTAAAACAGAGACTGTGCTTCTATTTCAATCCACCTAAAACAGAGATATTATCATTGTTTGTTTCCTTATGGTACTTTGACAGTGGGGGATATCTGTTGGGTGTTAAAACATACATTATAACTCTGTTTTCACTGCATTTATATCAGTATACATATTGCCAATATTTTGTTCAAAGCCATGTCAGAGACAGAGTCAGTGTATGAGCAAGAGTTAGGCAGTGATTCCACGACTGAAGGTAATGTGCCACGGGGGTCTCATAGAGTTGTCAAAGGTGGTAATCATCGCAGAGAGGAGCCTACTTCTTTGGCTCGGTTGCAGGCATGTCCACTAGCAATGGATTGTTTTTGGTATTTGTCATGTTTCCGATTTTGTGAGATGATTGCACAAACCCGGCTTCATCGTGAATTGGCTCGTCTGTTTGTTCTACATTTACGGGATGGCCGGGTAAATCTTGCCGGGGTTGATTTCATTTTGTCACCCTTGACTATTTCTCAAGCCACTGGCATACCAAACATGGGCGAGGAATGGAACAAACGTCAGCATTTAGAGAAATTCCACTATGAGCCATACATTAAAACTGGATATATGAGGTACTTGGGCAGAGTTTTTCCATTCATATTCTTGAGGGATGAGTTTGCACCGCTGATGAAACTCATCATTCAGTATTTTAGTTGTGAGGGCAGATATGCCCGTCTCTTTGCGTACCATATTCGTTTGTTGATGCACTTCACAAGGGTACGTATGATGAATATTCCGTACTTCATATATCGCAACATAGAGAGGATGGTGATTTTTGTGCAAAAGAAGACGAGCCCATTGCAGCAGTACAGGAGTATATACCATTATGCTTTGATCAAAGTCATAGTGTTGCATCAGTTGGCAGAGGAGGGCATCACTTGGGAGGATTTCGTTTCTAGAGACTTTTTCAGAGTGCCACAGCCGCCTCCCGAGACAGTTCATGATGCGGGAGAGCCTTCACACCAGCCGGACATGCCTGGGGTTGAGCATATCAGCACGCCTTTGGTTCGGACATATCAGCGAGGCCACAGGGCCTTATTTGCAGCGACACGACGAGTATTATCTCCACATGAGGTGGAAGGGGTCTTGCCGACTTCATCAGCAGAGAGAGTATTATCTCCACATGATGTGGAAGGGGTCTCGCCTTCTTCTTCAGTGCAGGTACAGACACAGGACAGGGGCAAGAGGCCCATGCATGATGAGGGCCCCTCAGGAGGCCGGGACACAGATTTCACAGTCATTGATGTTGATGCGAGCTCTCCTAGCTCGAAACTGAGGGAAGTCATCCAGGAGCAAAGGGCCGAGAATGACAAGCTGAAAGATCAATTGCAGAAGGCTCAGTGGGTGATTAAATATTTGGAGCAGCGCAACAAACAGCTTGAGGATGAGCTCACATTTTATGAGTTGCGCCAAATCCGTGAGGACAGACAGTGGAATCGAAAGAGACCCAGTGACATGACACCAACTGACAGAGATACTATACTCACGCATGTGAACATCCATCTGGAGAAATTGTTGGCGAAGGCCAATCGAGACAAAGACATGCTTCGTCACATGAAAGGCCATTATTGGGCTCGCATGCATGTTTGCAAAGCGAGAATGAAGATCATGAAGAGGAGGTTGCGCAAAGCACTAAGACGGCGGAAAAGGCCTAATACACTTCGGATTTTGGCCGAGGCTTCATTGACTGGGCAGGATACATGATGGAGGACCTCCGCTCCGAATTTGGGCAAATTCGGAGAAAATTTTGTCATTTTCAAATTTTTGGGTCAAAAAACAGGTTTTTCAGTTAAGTGGGTCTCACCCTCATTTGCTCACTTTTTTTTGGGACACTTGCTGGAGGAAATTTTTGCATTTTTGGATTTTTCATGGTTAATTATGCATCCTTAGACATCACCTAATCATTTCATCAAAATCTGGATGGTCAAAGAGCTCAAAAACACCATGAAAACCACCTTGCTGCCACCTTTTGCACCAGCAGGAAGTACCTCTGGGAGAATGCGGTTTTGGAGGGTCCAATGAGCTCCAAATTCAGAAATTCCACTTGGGTTGGATATTCAACATCCAGGGCTTTCCAACGAGCTATCATGAGCTCAATTTGGATGCCGGGAAGTACCTCAAATTCAGGCTGGACAAAGTGCGACCCACTCGGCTCAAAAGCGACCCACTTAAATTTTTCCTGAATTTTCAGCTGTGAGCTCAGATTTTCGCCTAGTATGGACCAGTTTTGCTTGTGGATGGAATTTTTGGGTTTTTGTGATGTAAATTCATGTTTGGCATGTAACTTTGGCTTATTTTTATCTATTCTAGAAGATTCACTCTCAAAAGGGTAAAAAATCATGTAATGGATCAGTTTCCACTCTTTTAGAGGCAAGTTGTTAGTTGCCTAGATTGTAGTTCCATGATTAGAATTGGTTGAAACTGATCCCTGAAGAGGGAATTCGACCCCTAGAGGTGGGGAAAGGTGTTAGAGTGATCTATATATTTTAATTTCTGAGGCATTCTACGGGTTGGACTCTTGGGAGACTTTTGATATCATTGTACATATTTTTCATATTTTGGCTAAGGAAAGATCAGAGGTTTTGCGGCACTTGTTGGGATCCTTGTGGTGTTCTGTTCTTGATGGTGTTTTCTCTTTGTTTACTGTAAGTTTCTTCATGTTTAATGTATGCCATCCTTTCATATGCTTCTGAACTAAATTGAATGAGTAAATGAGGTTGAATCCATTGTTTACGGTGCTCTGCCTTTGAATTCAGTTAGTTCTATATGTTTTCGACTGTTTGGAGAGGATCCAAGTTCTTCTTTGCCCTCTTCAGCTCCTCGTCGGTCTAATCTGTCCATATATCCAATCAAAAGCATCAAGACAATCACCTACCTCGCCCCAACTCGAAATCTGCAAAGGTCTGACCTTATCCCCGGACCCAAAATTTGTTTTCCCATTTCTCCAGCGAAAACCCAAAAAACCAAAAATCAAACATACCTATCTCTTTACTAGCCTAAAATCAGTTCTTATTGTAAGTCATCTCGCATCCTATTTCTCATTTTCTCGAGATTGACGGAGAGAGCCCTCTCCTGTCCTCGTAGGGCTAGCTACGAGGTTGAGCGTGGTTTGATGTAGCCTTGAGTTTTACTTCATTTCAGCCTGAGGTAGATTTGAGTGCTAACATAGTGGCGACCATACTGGGGAAGATCTCAATGGTTTGCTTGTTGATGTGTTTGTTCCATGAGTCTTAGACGGAGTCTGAAGTCACGCCAGGTAGCTTTCGAAATGCTTTTGCTATGCATAAGCGGTAGTAGATAAACGCTGCTTCAGTCGATCTCCGGTAAGCTTGTGTGTGCAGCACTCGATTTGTAAATCACCCCAGTATACTTATTCGTTCTAGACCCTTTGGATGATTGAGTCTAGAAGTCGAAAGGCTGAAAATAATTGATTGTGTTCCTTGAAATTTATCCCGAGAAGATCAATACACTGGCTTCAAGAAGGAATACTAGGTCGAATCCTGACCCTGATCCACCAACAGTATTTGAAAATCCAAATCTGATTCCTAGGATCCTTAGAAGACAAGGAAGTCAAGAAAGTTCTGAAAGAGAAAGTCAAGTGAGTTTTGGGAGTTCCAGATTGCTTACCAGATCTGCATCCTGTCCTGTGAAAATTATATATGTTGATGAAATTCCTTTTGATGCACGGTTTCAAACATCCTTGTTTGTAAATTTTTCCGAAACTGAATTGTAAAGATTAGTTCCAGATCCATTGTTTACTGAAGATTTGCAATATAGATTTGTTTCACATTACCTGGATAGACAGTTGCAAAATTCCATTGTGGATACCAACACTCCTGAATTCACTGAATCTGCTTCACAAATTCTTGGACCATCTGAAATTGCATCTAGTTCACGGATCCCTACTGAGCCTCCCTTTATCCCTACCATTCCGGTTCAGCCTGAGTTTTCTGATCAGCAATCCATAGTAATTTCTCCTCCGTCTCCACCAAATACACCTCGCAGACCTACTGCTCCTAGTCCTCCTGTGTCTCCTCGACAGCAGATTGTCATCAATCCACCAAGAGCTATGGCTGCTCGTTTTGCACCTCTTGTGTTACCACAGCAATTGAATGATATGCCTGCAGACTATCAGAGCAAGATCCCGGTATTTGATGGCACTCCACAGAGTATTCCTGCACAACAGCATGTAGACAATATGGCAGATTTTTTTGATCGTTTCGAGATTGATGAAGAGAATGTGAGTATGAGGCTTTTTGTGCAAACTTTTGGAGGAGAGGTAAGAAAATGGTTTAGAGCCTTGCCACAAAGAAGCATCACTACATTGGCAGAACTCCAGAGGCAGTTTTTAGATCGATGGGAAATGAAAAAGGATCCGCTGCAGATTACTTTAGAATATACAAACATCAAACGTAATCCTGGTGAGTCTGTTCAGGATTATATCATTAGATTCAATACAGTGTATAATGCAATTCCAGATGACTTGAGACTGTCTAAAAAGTCTTCTCTCCTTAAATTCCCGGATGGCTTTGATCCGGAGATGGCTTATTCCCTTCGTGATAGAGATCCACCTACTTTAGAAGATATGCAGAAGGTCGTTGTTAGTGTTGAGGCAAATCTGAATGATAAGAGAGCACGGTTGAAAGCAGAGAAAAGAGTGACTATAAAGGAAGAGCCTTCCACTTCTACATCAGAACAGCACTTGCTTCGTGAAGTGGAAAAATTGCTTAAAAAGGTGACACTTGACAAATCAGACATGCAGATTCGTAATACCAACTACTGTGGCCAGCAGCAGCCACAATTCAGAATTAAGCAGCGTGAACAAAGAGCTCAAGAGCCAGCAGCCCAACAGCAGATTAAGACACCTCTTTTGCAGAATTTTGTGAGTCATGATTCCGACGATGATGATAATGTTTCAGGTGAGCAAAATCATTTCTTCACTCCCGATGATTTGCCTATCTATATCACTGAGGATGAAGAATACGGAGAAAGTTCAGTTGTTCAGAAAGATGAGGATTTCATCCTAACAAATGATGCAGATTTAGAGGAAGAGTCAGATGAATACCAAAGAGGGTATATGAATGCATTGACTGCTCAGCAGAAACAATATTCATTGAGAAATCGAGATGTGCCCATAAATCCCATGCAGAAAAGAAAAGAAGCTTCAGCACCGAAGACAGATTCACCGATACCACAGAAAAGAGGAAAAGAGACAATTGATCCCGCAGCTAGTAAAGTATCATCAGCAGAAAAGGTAAATCAGTCAAACATAGTGAAAGAAAAGGCTGAAAAGAAGGAAGTTCCAGTCAAAGAGGTTGAGAAAGTTTCAGCATTTAGCTTGGAAAATGAAATTTCCAAACTGAAAATATCTATTCCTTTGACAGAAATCATGAAGAACAGCAGCTACCGTAGTCAAGTCTCCAAAATTCTGAACTTTGATCCAATGATCGACACAGTAAATGTTGAGGATGATCAGCCGGAATTGATTTTTGGGCCTGCATTAAATGGTGAGTCCCCTGACAGTAATGTTCCTCCTTTTTACATCAGTTTAAGGTTGCACGAATATATATTGCACAATGCTATGCTCGATTCGGGTGCTTCGCACAATTTGATGCCAAAGGCGATCATGGAAAAGTTGGGATTAGACATTACAAGAGAATATCATGATTTGTATTCATTTGATTCCAGCCGGGTAAAGTGTATAGGACTCATCAAAGATTTGGTTGTAAGCTTAGATCAAATCCCAGCAAATAATGTTTTGATGGATGTGGTGGTTGCCGACATTCCTCCACGGTTCGGGATGCTCCTTGCAAGATCTTGGGGGGCAAAGTTGAAAGGTACACTTCAGTTAGATTTCTCTTATGCTACAATTCCGGTCTTCGGTCAAATGAGAAAGTTATATCGAGAGCAGAAGATGAAATACATGATAACTAGCAAAGAGAAGCCAATCAATCATCCTGTGAATTATGTACATACTGATTTAGAGTCGTTTGTGTTGCTTGCTGATAGTTTTAATGATATAGAAAATCAATTAGTTCAGGCAGAAGACATACCAGAAATCAATGAGAATTTTAGAGAAGTTTTGCAAAAAGAAAGAAGAGAAAAACAAGCTGTTATGGAGCAATCAGCTGAAGACAATGGGCAGCAAACAGGAAAATCAGAGCCGGCACAGTTTCAGCATTTAGAGGACGATGAAGATGGTCTTTGGACCATGGATTTTGATGGCGCAGTGGGCAGCGATGGTGCTGGGATTGGTGTGTGGATTCGTAGTCCATTTTCCGCTCCTGATAGAGTTCCGAGCAATGTGAGAGTGTGTTCCTACAAGCTTGCATTTGATTGTTCTAATAATGAAGCGGAATACGAGGCTCTTATTGCTGGCCTTAAGATTCTTAAGAAGCTGAAAGCGAAATGGATTGCAGTATACGGTGATTCAGAATTGGTGATAAAGCAAGTTAAAGGTGAGTTTCAGGCTAAGCATCCTCGCATGAGGGCTTACCGAAATGCTGTTTTAGACATTATGAAATTATTTTCTGATCATACTTTGACATGTGTGCCCCGCATACAAAATGGTGTTGCTGATGGACTTGCTAAGGCAGCAAGCAATCTTAAAATTCTGATGAATTCCAGCAACAAGTTCGAGATACATGTGAAACACCGGCCCACCGTTCCAGACAATCAACGATGTTGGCAAGTCTTTTAGGATGATGAGGAGATTAGTGAATTTCTGCAAAATAAGGGTAAATTTAAAGATACCTCCATAGATACAGAATTTGATGATGGCAGTGATGACATACAAATAAACCAAATGGAAGTGCTGCAACTAAAGGATAACATCATTCCTAAGGGATTGATTCCTTTGGAAGAGTTGTTTGATCAAGATGATGTAGCCCGCAAACCGACATTGAGGCCAACAGAAAAAGGTGTCGAAGAGGTAAATATTGGGACAGCTGAGAATCCCAAGATGGTAAAATTATCAAAGTCATTGTCACCAAAGGTAAAGGCCGAATATGTGAAATTGTTGTCTTCATTTTCTGATGTGTTTGCGTGGGATTATTCAGATCTAAAAACATATGATACCAACATCATTCAGCATACTATCCCCATCAAACCAAATCAGAAACCTTTTCGTCAAAAGTTGAGGAGGATCAATCCAAAGCTGCTACCATCGATTGAAAAAGAGGTAAATAGGTTGTATAAGTCAGGAATCATTGTGCCTATTCGATTTTCGGATTGGATATCAAACTTGGTGCCCGTGAGAAAGAAGACAGGTGAGATCCGTTTATGTATTGACTTCAGAAATCTGAATAAGGTATCATTAAAAGACAATTATCCGCTGCCAAAAATGGACCATATATTGCAGCGAGTAGTTGGAGCATCAAGGATGTCACTACTCGACGGATACTCGGGTTATAATCAGATTTTAGTGCAGGAAGATGATCGTGACAAGACTGCGTTCACCACTCCTTGGGGAACATTTCATTATGCAAAGATGCCGTTTGGTTTAAAGAATGCAGGCGCTACCTTTCAGCGTGCAATGGACATGGCTTTTGCCAACAAGAAAGATGTGTTTTTGGTTGTTTACCTTGATGATTTAACTGTGTTTTCCAATTCTGATGAGGAACATTTATATCATTTGAAAATTGTTTTCCAGAAGTGCAGAAAATATGGCATTTCGTTGAATCCGAAAAAGAGCCTTTTTTCCATGGATGAAGGAAAGCTCCTTGGCCACATCATATCGAAAGATGGCATTCGAGTTGATCTTGCACGTGTTGAGGCCATACAGCAGATTGAACAGCCCTGGAAGAAGAAAGAAATACAGTCATTTAATGGTAAAATGAATTTTCTGCGTCGTTTCATTCCAAATCTTGCAGAACACCTTAGAGAAATCACGAACATGCTGAAAAAGGACAGTCAGGTAAGGTGGACAGAAGAGGCGGTAAAGTCATTCAATTTGGTAAAGATAGCTCTTTCCTCAGCCCCTATTTTAATCAACCCAGATTACACACAGGACTTCATTTTATTTTCTTTTGCTTCTGAGCACACATTGGCAGTTGTTTTGATGCAAAAAAGGGACGGAGTTGAGAAGCCCATTGCTTTATTCAGTCGGATCATAAGAGATGGAGCATTGAAGTACAATATCATTGAGAAACAAGCACTTGCGCTTATAAAGGCCTTGAAAGATTTCCGTGTGTACATATTGCATTCCCACATTATAGCATACGTTCCTAACGCAGCAGTGAAAGATGTTTTGGTACAGGCAGATCCAAAGGAAAGATCAGGGGTTTTGCGGCACTTGTTGGGATCCTTGTGGTGTTCTATTCTTGATGGTGTTTCCTCTTTGTTTACTGTAAGTTTCTTCATGTTTAATGTATGCCATCCTTTCATTATGCTTCTGAACTAAATTGAATGAGTGAATAAGGTTGAATCCATTGTTTACAGTGCTTGGCCTTTGAATTCAGTTAGTTCTATATGTTTTCAGCTGTTTGGAGAGGATCCAAGTTCTTCTTTGCCCTCTTTAGCTCCTCGTCGGTCTAATCTATCCATATATCCAATTTAAAGCATCAAGATCATCACCTACCTCGCCCCAGCTTGAACTCTGCAAAGGTCTGACCTTATCCCCGGACCCAAAATTTTGTTTTCCCATTACTCCAGCGAAAACCCAAAAACCAAAAATCAAACATACCTATCTCTTTACTAGCCTAAAATCAGTTCTTATTGTAAGTCATCTCGCATCCTATTGCTCATTTTCTCGAGATTGACGGAGAGAGCCCTCTCCTGTCCTCGTAGGGCTAGCTACGAGGTTGAGCGTGGTTTGATGTAGCCTTGAGTTTTACTTCATTTCAGCCTGAGGTAGATTTGAGCGCTAACATAACCATGCATTCTTCTTTGACTTGCCTAATTACCAATTCTACATTTCCACGAACTGTTATCTTCTGGGATCCTAATTTCTTCAATAAGCGCAGCCCTAAAAAAAGTGCCTCATACTCTACTATGCCAGTTGTGCATTGAAAGTTCAATTTATATGAATAGGCTTCAGAATAATTGTTCCATGTATTTTAAAGCCATATTCCTGCACCTATATTAGTTTTAGTACATAACCCATCAAAATTCATATTCCAAAGAGGACTAGTTTCAGTATTATCATTTATTTCCTTACTATCCTCTTTGTCTTGAGTGCCATTGGATTGTTCTATGGAATAGGCACCATGTTCATGACTATCTTGTCGAGATGGTGGTTTGGAGGGTAGCTACTTGCTTAAAATTTGATCAATTTTCTCTTCTGTTAAAGGAGAGATTTTTCTTTCAACATAAACAAAAATAGAGCTGCCCTGTTTGTTATGATCAACAAAAAACTTTCTGCATATTTACAACAAAGTTATTTACATGAATGAGCAAGAGTGTTTGTTTTGCAATAAATATTAGAGACTGATTGTTTATTAATAGTTTGATCTATCTCCTCTTCTATCAATGGGGAAAATTTTTCTATGTCCCTTTGAACAGAAGTACAGTAGTTCTCTGTCTCTTGTAAAGGTTGGTTTTGAGGCTGGATATTTTCTTAAGCCTCTTGTAGGGGATCTTCACTTGAGTTTGCAGGAGAATTTTGAGTATTTTCTATTGTTTCCTGATCTTCTCCTGTTCTAATTAACCCTTCATGATGTTTATGATTCTTAATTAGAATATAAGGTTCATGAATAGTTTCTTTTATATTATCATGATGCCACTCCTTTTGTGCAATTTGAAATGAGTTATAACATAGGGGGAGAAACCCTATATATGCTAATTCTCCTTGCACATTAGATTTTGCGCTTTCTAACTGGCTACTTATTTCCTCAAAATACTTCTCACTGTTAGTATTTGCAATTTGATCGTGAAGTTCTCTTAACAACATAGTACAAGATATAGGTAGGCAATCAAGAGTTTCTTGACAACCTTCTTCATTGCTATTTTTGTAATCCTCCTCATCATCTTCTATAAGGTCTTGATCATCATACATGTTTAACTCATTGTCTAGGTCTTGTAGTGGTTGAGTTTGTTCTTGATTTGGAAAAAGCATGGGCTGCTTTAGATCATCAATATTTGAATTAGCCTCACCTAGAAAGGATGATGAATCATTATTTATGTTGTCATGGATATCTTGAGGAATTTCTTTCATTTCTTGGTTGGTTTCTTCCTCCACTGATTCATCTATACTCTTATAATTTTTCAATAAGATATTAAAATCATGAATGGTTTCAAAAGATATTCAGGATGTATTTGTTCCCAATCCTTATCATTATCTATAATGTGTTGGGTGATATTTTTTGATGGATCATAATGTAATTCAGCCCAGGATAATGATGTAGTGTTTTCTTTATAGTTCTCATAAAACACATATTCAAGGTCCTTTAAGGAAAACAAACTACCAGATTTTAACCATTCATACCAATCCCTAGCTTTTTCTTCTAATGTTAACATGAACATTTTCATTATCCAATATTCATGCCATTCAACTCTCAACCTCCATACATGTATATGGAATTTGATGAGATGCAATAAAGGGTCATCAAACTTTCCACCTTGAAAAATAGGCAGGTTGTCATCCCATTTCACCTGGGGCATCTTATGTGGAAACCCAAGGATATGATGTCTACTTATTGGGGCATATCTTCATTGTATCCTTGGAATCATTTTTTAAATCAGGAAAGAGGTCACTGTATCTGTTCAATCAGTTCAGGGTCTTCTACCAGTGCAGTCATTTGGTCTTTGGGAGTTTCAGAGTGTGGAGTCGCTAGGTGGAAAATTTTTTAGCTCTTAAGGAGGTAAAGTGTTTTATGGTTCCACCACCATGTTATTCTTGTAGGGCTGCAAGGTTTTCAAGAACTGAATTAGCTCTTCAAGGGTGATCTGAAAATAGTTGAAAATTTAATCTTAGGAGACTTACTAAGGATAATTTCAGGGTTATCAACTATCTGAGGTGGGTTTGGGTCAGGATAGGCTCTAGTATGACTCTTTCTAGGAGCCACTATGCTATGTTTTTCAGACCCAATTTAAACAAGAATAGTTTAACCGGATGTGACAATATTTAAGAGGTTAACTGATCTTTCAAACAAGAAAATTTTAATCCTAAAATACTCTTACATATTTTGAATCATGTCAAGATGATAGTGGTTCTTCCCAGTGGAGTCTTAAGGTCTATTTAAGATTGTGGAGTCACCAGGTGGAAAATGTTTTAGCTCTTTTGGAGGTAAAAGGTTTTATGGTCCACCACCATGTTTATTGAATACCATTCTGAAATATTTTTTTGTTTTTTGAGTTTATTTCAGTCCTATGGGTTTTAAAAGTATCCTAAATCTGTTTCAACACTTAGCTACGGTGATGAGAGAAAGATAGTCTACTCTTAAGGCTAAGCTAGCTGATCCTTCAAGGTTTGATATGATATTATGTGAATCCTAAGGTTTCCTTAGTTTGTCACTAATTTAAATAAGTTTCATCATGATTACCATTTGCTTGGTAGTTCTTGAAGAAGGCTGCTTGTACTCAAGGGGTATTTTGGAATGAATATTGACTCATCCCCAGTGGAGTCGCCAGAAATGTTAGGAATCTGTAATTTTAGTAGATTGTTGAGACTAAAACTACAGAGACAACATTGTTTCAACCACTTTGGGATTCTAGGATCTAGCCCTCCTGAATCTGGAGAGGGATCTCTGCAATAAAGTGCAAAGATTGATTTATCTTTAAAGCTTCGGGGTATGATATTAGGTAGTTATTAAGAGCAAGGGGTTTTTTTTTTTTGGATGGTTGAACATGATTATTAGTTGAGTAGAAAGTCCTAAATGCAAAGAGTTTCAAAGGTATGAAGTTGCAAGCAATCAAAACAAGCTTTGGCTAAAAAGATAGATATAACACTGGTTTTTAGTCCATTGGGCTATGGAGTCATAATAAGGCTTTTAATTGTGCAACAATTCAAGAGTGGTCTGAGGGGCAAGTCATCTATATCACAAGATTATTGAGATTGAATGATGGAATGGAAAGAATAAAAGTGTTGGAGGGGTGGAAACTGATAATAATTTCAACAAGGATTTATAGTCAGTCCAAACAAGAAAAATCCTTTAAGCAACTGCTTAAAACCAACCAAAGGGCAGGGCTCACCATAAACCTATTTGGACAAGCTTGTATTAAAGATAACTCAAGAGACAAACAATCCAGTAATCCACATAATTACCTTCAGAAAGGATGAAAAAATACATAAGAGAAACAAAATGCAACTTAAGATCAGATAAGATACTTTTAAATCTAGTCTGCTTTCAACAAACACTTAGGGAAACTTTCAGAATTACCTTTGGAGAACAGAAGCTAGAAACAGGGCAAACCATCACTTTTATAGTCTAAATTTAATAAGAAAATAATGAAAATAACATTCAAGAATATTTTTTAAAGAAAATAGTAGGACGATGGAATGCTAGCATTCCTAACTGCTTAAACTATATTGAATCATTCCTAAATAAACAAGTTGGAGGAAAACATTGAGATAAAGCTTATCAGTCAGAGAAGGGTACTGTAAACAGTAAGTTCTAACTCTATGATTGTTGTTATTTATCAGAGAAGAGTGGACAATATGGCATACATGGAAGAAAAAAAAATTACAAAAGAAAGGGGCACTTCACCAGTGATATAGACCAGGATCCCAAGAAACAGCTTGTATATTGAAGTCAAACCAATTACATCTTCAAGTCAAATGTTTCAGTTCAAAAATCATCTTCACTTCTCAGCCTAACTTATTATATCACAAATAGAGCTTTAAGAGCCTTTGAACACTATTTACAAGTAGAAGTTTTGGGCACAAGTATATTTCAAAGTTCAGCAACCAACATTGTTTCATCTTCTACAAAAGTATTTATAGAAGATATGAGGAGTTGGGATGGATAAAAGATCTCCCAAGTTCAATTAATACATATTAATAATTCTTGACCTTTGAGGTGCTCGATGGAGAAGTTTATAGATATTTGCTCTATATTAATTGTTTCACATTAAGAATTAAGCTCAGTGGGGAGATTTTGTTGACTTTAAGGCTCTGTGTCATCTCTGTAGTAACTCAGCAGATATTTTGCAATAATTTCTTCGGCTGAATTAACTGTTTGGTTGTCGTGAGGAAAATATCCTTTGTTCTGGTCATTACTTGGACCTCTGTTGAATGCTTTGAGGCTACAGGTGGCAATAAGTAGCTAGAGAGTAATCAATTTGCCTCTGATGTGGCAGTGGAGGCATCCTCTGTCTGATAGATATTTTTGATTTTCCTTTAACTTTGTTTAATTTAGTGAATTAGGCTTTTGATTTTCGATCTTACCCGTAATCCACCAAATTTGTGATTAAACCTTCAATTCTTCAGTTCTGCTGTGATTAGGTCTTTGACACTGATACTCATTGTTTCAACTATGCTTCACTGTGTCTTGTTGATGTGCAGGTGCGACAGGGGCTTCTTTGTTAGATGATCCAAAAATAATTTTTATCATAGGTTATAGTGTTTTAATAAAATAATTATTAATTTAAGATATTAAATTAATAATTATTATTCTAGAATATTTGTGAGATATTTAGAATTAGAAAATTGTTAATAAAAATTAGGACTCTAGAAAATAGTCGTTTCTTAGGCTCTAATTTAGGAGTAGAGTTAGTAATCTTGTTAAAAGCTCATTTATTGTAAATGGACACTTGTTTAATTTCCAAGTGATCCATAGAGCTTATAAATAGGTTAGTTTTCCCTATTTTCTTTGGGTGTGTAATGAGATAATGAGTGTGTGAGTTTACGTATGTAAACTCCTGCAATTTGCCCTGTAATTTTTTGCTTGATCAATAAAAATTGTGTGTCTAAGGACACTTCTGCTCCTTCATGTGGTATCATAGCCACGGTGATGCAGTGAGGAGGAGATTCCAGCTTTATTAGGTCGCGGAAAACTCAACTTCGTTAAAGTGATCGGAAAAATATTGGTATGAAAGTTGCAATTTTTTTTATTGATTTTAGATCTACAAATTCTAAAATCACTTGCGAATCTGTGTGATTTTTTTTTTTTAAATTGTTTGAGTGAACAAAAAGGAGAGCGCTCTACTCTTGCCAGGGTTTATTTTTTTTGGATTGAATTAGTTTATCAGAAGTTTTTGTGAATATTGTTGTAATAAAAACAAACACTGCCCCACCTGTGCATTCAAATCGATTCTGCATTTTGAGCAAATCGATTCTGCATTTTAAAGCATTCCGGCATCGATTGGTATCGATTCTGCATTTTGAATGGTTGTATTTGGCATCGATCTGCCAAATCGATTCTGGCAAATTTGCAATCTGCAATTAGAAGATCGATTTTGAAATCTACACTTCCAGCGTTCTGCACTTCCAGCATGCCACAATAGAAACAACGTTCCAGCATTCCAGCATGATTGAACAGCGTTTCAATTGAACTATAGAGCGTTCTGCACAGCGTTTTCTACATATCTGTTTGCTAGCGTTTTTTGTGGCTTCAGCAGTTATTAAAAGGCTTTCCAGCATTTTCTGGTTTTTTGCCAGCATTTTTTGCATATTGAAACAACATTTTGAACCATTTTTCAAATAGTGTTTTGAATATTCAGTTGAATAGGAACAGCGCTTGAGCATTTGAATAAGAAAAGTGGATTTTTCCAGCGTCCTCCAGCATTTGGCATCAAATGTTAGCATAAAACCGCGATTTTAAAGTCAGCTAAACCCATTCAAACTCGTTGATGTTTACTTGACAAACAATTGCTTTTTAAAAGTTTGGATCTGCGTTTATTGGGGAAGGCGTTCATTCCAGCACTTGACATCGTTTAAAACAGCATTTCAAACCAGTGTTCTGCACTTCAAACCAGTGTTTTTCACTTTCAAACCAGCATTTTATTTTTCAGCGTTTTTATGTGGAGTTTAAAAACAACGCTTTTCTGAATGGATGCGGCATTTGACAGCGCTGACCTAGTGGCAGCTTGGTAAGAAAATCATTTTTGAACAAGCGTTGAATGAAGCTCGGTAAATAGATCCACATTTAGTTTTTGCATACATCATTAACGTTAATTGTTCACTTTGTAATTGGTGTGTTTTATTTAAATTTGTAATTGTGATTTGTAATTAAAATCACATTTTAATATGGAGGAATAAGTAGAAACATTTTTGGAGCATTGTAATTGGAGTAAGAAGGGTATTATTTTTTTTATTTGGAGTGATAAGGTGGAACTTTGCATTTTATATTTGAGAGGAATAAGTAGATTTTTGTGAAGAATATTGTAATAGTATTTTTTTTTTGGAGTGATAAGGGTGTTGTAATTTTTTGGAGTAATAAGGAGTTTTTTGTTTTGTAATTTGTTTATGGAGTGATAGTGTGACTCAAAGTAATTTTACTTTGAGGGGGGGTAAAAAAATTTTTACCAGCTTGTGCAGGAGCACTATTGTAAAAATCAAATTTTGAAAGTTGCCTTGTAAACATTCGAGAACTTGACTAGAGCCAAGTGCAAAGCTCAGTCAATTTTCTCCTGTTTTGACGACTATTCGAGGGTCAAGGCCAAGCCCCGATAGTTCGCTTTTTGCGTCGTGTTGCTGTTGTGTTGCACATCTTGATTTTTTGGAGCTTGATTTGTGGTGTGAAGTCTTAACGCTACAATGTCTAAGTTGATAAATTTCTTTTCTGATTCCGACAAACTTGAATGCTCAAAATCTTACAAAACATGGCAATGCCTTATCAAAAGCACTCTTGTTTATAATGAACTATGGCATGATATTTTTGATGGAGATGTAAAGCCAAATAAAACTATAGATGTAGCTGCGCTAACAAAATGGGAAGTTAAAAATGCCAAAGCATTAGCACTCATTAAATTCTCTGTCAATGATGAAATGTATGTCCATATCGAAAATGAAAAAGATGCTTGGTCTACTTTGAGAACTTTTAAAGATTTGTTTGATACTCAGCCTCAATAAAAAAGAGTTGATCTACAATTAAAATTGTTGCATCAAAAATTGACTGAAGACGGAGATATTCTTGAATACATCTCTAGACTTAAGAATATAAAGCAGGAAATTGTTAATGCTGGTTTTCAAGCAGTTGATGATAGTTTTATGGTCACAATTTTAATTGTTGGGCTTTCTTCTTCCTACACACATTTTTTAGAAACTTTTCAGCTCACTGGAAAGTTAGAAAAGCTAAAGTTTGATGAGCTCTGCGAAATGTTGACTCAACATGATAAAACTTTTGGGAAGAAAAAGAAAGTTGGCGAAGATGTTTTTCTAACAGAAGCCAGTACAAGCAACTCCCCAGCTGAAAATTCCAAAAACAAAGGCAAAGGTAATTTTAATCAAAATCAAGGTCGTGGTCGCAGTCAACAAAGAGGAAACAACTCCAACAGAGGCTTCAATTCAGGCAGAAACAATTCTCAAGGCAGAGGCAATAATCAAAACAGAGGATCTCAGCAAGGCACAGGACAAAATTTAGGAAGAGGACAATCTCAAAACAGAGGAAAAAGCAGAGATCGAGGACAATCTCAAGGCAGAGGACAGTCTCAAGGAAGAGGCACTGATTTAAGTCAAGTTGTTTGCAGGCAATGTAACAGAGTTGGTCACTATGCTTCAGATTGTCGCACATCTATCAATAAAATTTCTAATTTTCAACAGCCTTCAGCACAGTTTGCAAATGATCAAGATCAAGATGATAATGACTCAGAATATGTCTTCACTTCTTCTCCAGCAATCCAAATTTCCTCTTTTGTTAAGAGTGATTATGAAGATGCTTGGATTTTGGATTCAGGAGCACCTCAACACATGACCTGTAGACGAGATTTCTTTTGGAATTTTCAAGAGTGCCATCTTAACTCCATCTTTCTAGCAGATGATACAAAACATACGCCTTATGGAAAAGGTGCAGTCAAATTTTTTCTCCCTGACATTGGAGAAAAATTGATTTCCAATGTATGGTATGTTCCCACCTTTAAGAAAAAAATTTTGTCCTTGGTCATGATTCAACAAGCAGGGCATCAAATAATTATGGAAGATGGCTTAGTTAAGATTAATTTAGTTAAACAGAACTTCCAAACAGTGATGACAGGATATGAAGATGGAAAACTGTTAAGGATGAAAGGGACAGTTATTCCAAGGCATTCAGATTTTGCAGGGGCAGTTACTACAAGATTTTCACCTATAAGACTATGGCATGTAAGATATGGACATTTGAATTTTGACAACCTTTCTCAGTTGCAGAAACAAGGGATGGTTAAAGGACTTCCAACTTTCAACAAAGAAAATGCAAAGTGTGAAGCCTGCATTTATGGCAAACAGAGTCGAGAAAGTTTTTCAACAAGTACATGGCATGCAAACAGGTTGCTGCAACTAGTTCATAGTGATGTGTGTGGGCCACTACAAAGTTCATTAGGTGGTTGCAAATATTTCTTGCTATTTATTGATGACTTCAGTAGAATGACTTGGGTTTACTTCTTCAAAAACAAGTCAGAAGCATTTGATAAATTTAAAATTTTTCGACAACTTGTTGAAAATGAAGCCAAAGAAAAGATAGGTACTCTCAGGACAGATAATGGGGGTGAATTCAACTCAAATGAATTCAAAACTTATTGCTGTGAAAATGGCATTAGAAGGCATCTCACAAATGTTTACACTCCACAGCAAAATGGAGTCGTAGAAAGGATGAATCGTACATTCTTAGGCATGGCGAGATCCATGTTAACTTTCAAAGGGTTAAGTCCAACATATTGGGCAGAAGCAATTCATACAGTTGTCTATCTCAGAAACAGATCTCCAACTGCTTCGTTAGAAGGAATCACTCCTTATGAAGCTTGGTTTGGCTTCAAGCCTAAAGTTAAACATCTTCGAGTTTTTGGATCCATCTGTTATGCCTTAGTTCCCAAAGAAAAGAGAACTAAGATTGATTCAAGAAGTTTGAAATGCACCATGATTGGCTATTCAGATGAAAAGAAAGGGTATCGTATTTTTACCAGTGGAAAATTTATTGTGAGTAGGGATGTCATTTTTGATGAAATAGAGAGTAAGAGTGCTGAAGAAATCGAAAATCTTCTTCACAAGTTAGAAACCAAGGGCAGTAAAAGGAAGGGAAATATGCAAAGTCAACGAACTTCACCAAATTGGTATGAACTTGATTTTCCTTCCTCTGAAGATGAGTCCTCTAGTCCATCTACTTCACCAAAACCATCTGGGTCTTCTAGCAGTTCATCAGTGTCTCTAACCAGCAGCAGTTCTTCTGACAGTGATTCTCCAGATTCACCACCTGAACGACCAACATCAGTTTACATTAATCCCCTCTACAATGACGGAGACTTCTCAGAATCTCAAACAAGTGAGCAACAACTTCCAAAATGGGCAGTTCAACTCTTGAAAGATGTAAGGCCTAATGAACAAAAAAAAACATGAACAAGGGGATCAAAACGAAATGAAGGAAATTTTTCTTTGATAGCAAATGATTTTAATGAACCTTCTTCTTTTCAAGAGGCAGTAAAACATAAAGCATGGCAACAAGCAATGGTTGATGAATATCAGGCAGTTCAAGACAACAACACTTGGCAACTTGTTGATTGTCCTCAACATGTTAAACCTATTGGATGCAAATGGGTTTATCGAATTAAGTACAAACAAAATGGTGATATTGACAAGTATAAAGCACGCCTTGTTGCTAAAGGATTTGCGCAGCAGGAAGGAATCGATTATGAGGAGACCTTTGCTCCCACAGCCAAATGGAACACCATCCACCTCACACTTGCCTTAGCAGCTCAGAAAGGGTGGAAAGTTCATCAAATGGATGTCAAAAGCGCTTTTCTCAACGGGGACTTACAGGAAGATGTATACATGACACAACCACCAGGGTTTGAAGTTAAAGGGAAAGAACATAAAGTCTACAAATTAATCAAGGCTTTATATGGATTAAAACAAGCTCCCCGCGCCTGGTATGCCAAAATGGATGAATACCTTCGCAAAGTTGGTTTTCATCGCAGTGAATCTGATGATACTTTGTATGTGCGCCAACAGGGAAAATATCTAGTCATTCTCATTATGTATGTCAATGATTTGATCATCACAGGCAACAATGATGATCACATTGAACAGGTGAAAAAGGAATTACATGCAGGTTTTAAGATGACAGATTTGGGACTACTTCATTACTATCTTGGAGTTGAAGTATTCCAACGTCCACATCAGATCTTCATTTCCCAGACTAAATATGCAACAGAAATTCTTCAGCGATTTGGAATGCAGGATTGTAAGCCTGTCCTTACCCCTATGGAACAAAACTTAAAACTTTCAAAATTTGAAGGGGGGGGAAAAGGTGGACAGCACTACTTACAAACAGTTGATTGGCAGCTTGATTTATTTGACAACCACTCGTCCTGATCTATCTTATGCAGTCAGTATTCTTTCACGTTTAATGCAGGAACCACTGGAATGCAGCCAAAAGAGTTCTTCGATATATCCAAGGAACAAAATATTTTGGTCTTCTTTACAAAAAGACTAAAATTTTTGTACTTGGTGGATTTTTCGTACGTTCTACCTTTGTCGGGTAGTACGATCAAGGTGGGCACCAACCTCGTTACTTAATCCACATGGGGCTTCTACCTTGACATTAGTTTGGAAGAAGTGTGTTGGAAGAAGCACTTTTCAAACAGGAAGTAGTATATTTCAGCATGGGAAGCCAAACAGAGATCACTGTTGTGCCCTTTGCTGGTGACTTGGGATTCTTCCAGCAAGCCACTGTCATTCATCAACAATCAATCAGCAATAAAGCTTGCCAAGAATCCAGTTTTCCATTCAAAGACAAAGCATGTGGACACCAAGTATCATCATATCAGATCTCTCATTGCAAAGGATGTCATCAAGTCAGTGTTTTTCCCTTCAGAAGATCAGACCTCCGACATTTTCACAAAACCTCTTGGCAGAATAAAGTTTACTAAGTTCAAGGATGAACTTGGTATCTGTTGTAATGTGTCTTTGGATCATAGGGGGGAATGTTAGATGATCCAAAAATAATTTTTATCATAGGTTATAGTGTTTTAATAAAATAATTATTAATTTAAGATATTAAATTAATAATTATTATTCTAGAATATTTGTGAGATATTTAGAATTAGAAAATTGTTAATAAAAATTAGGACTCTAGAAAAGAGTCGTTTCTTAGACTCTAATTTAGGAGTAGAGTTAGTAATCTTGTTAAAAGCTCATTTATTGTAAATGGACACTTGCTTAATTTCCAAGTGATCCATAGAGCTTATAAATAGGTTAGTTTTCCCTATTTTCTTTGGGTGTGTAATGAGAGAAATGAGTGTGTGAGTTTACGTATGTAAACTCCTGCAATTTGCCCTGTAATTTTTTGCTTGATGAATAAAAATTGTGTGTCTGAGGACACTTCTGCTCCTTCATTCTTATGGAGCTGCCAGCATTCATGAGACACTAGAAAAACGTGGCGTTGAACCCTGTAGATGGCTCCTCTTTTATGAACAAAGGCGTGGGGATCGTCATCCCCGGCCTTTGGTTTTTCTTCAATATAATGAAAAAACCATAAAAACCTGCATAAAACAATAAAATTTAATAAATCCTGCGTTTATTTGGGTAAGACTATTTAGGAGGTTGTATTTAAGTCATGACCATTGGATGAAAGCATCCAACAGTGAAGATTTTCTTGCGGGGGTCAGAAGGAGGCGGTTTGGATGAATAGTGCATAAGATTTAGTCCAAGCCATAGATCTATTTTGATTGATGGTCAAGACAAATCGGGGCAATAATAATGTGAAGGGATCACATATACTATGTAAATGGTAGAAAATGTGAAGAAATACAAAGGAAGAGGGAAAAATAATTTTGGCAGAAGAAATCTGTGTTAAAATGGAAATCAGGGTCCTCGAACGATCGTAGACCGTTGGATCATATTGGACCCTGACATCAATGGCATAGATTTCTCATTGAAATCCTTTGGTCAAGGCAGAGGGTGATAGTGTAATGGGTTATTAGATCTGAGCCATTGATCTACAGAGATCAACGGCGGGGAGCACACGCGATAAAACATAACACAAAATGAGGAAGGAAGTTTCGGGAGGGAAAATTGTGGGTTTCGTTTGGCCAAAAGAGGGATAGGTAGTTTCACCTTTTTGAACGTGATATGCATTAGAGGATGACACGTGGAATTTGAATACTGCCCATATCGCGTGATTTTGGGGAATTAACGCCCATACTTAAAGTTATGTGATATGGAACGTCAGCCATTAGATCTGGGGCCTCAGATCAAACGGTGGGGAGTGAGCGCGATATCGACCAGATGCGCGGGTCATAGCAGGTGGGGTGGTTTTTTTTCTGAGCTGTTGGCTCAAATATTGGATAGATAAGATTATATTTGGAGGGAGGCAGGACCCACAGGGGTCGGGCCTATCGAGGTTAATATGGGCCGTGAGATGTAAAAGATCAACGGTCACAATTGAAAATGGGTTTAAATGAAATAATACACAAGGCGGAGAAAGGTTTGATATGGTTCGTTGATCTACAGAGATCAATGACTGTGATTTGTTGGAAAAACATTATAGAGAGGGGCTGCATGCTTTTAACCAAGGTCGGGAGGAAAGATATGGATCGTCGGATGTTGACATGTGGACGGCCCAGATGCAATCGGGGCTTTGTGATCGGCGGGGCAAAAAAATTGAATGGTTCTGATGCGATTATCTTTGGACTGTCTATCTACAGATCATATCAACGGTGGAGGATGGATCGGAAGGCAGCCAATCGGGGCTTGCGAATAAAATAACAAACACGCCTAATGATTTTCTTCGATGCGAGAATGTGCGGGCCGTTGATTGGTCCAAGATAAATTGTGGGAAAAAGGGTTCAACCGATGAACGGTGGGCCCCTTTAATATATATAAAAATTAAAAATTTATGAAATATGAAGGTTTTATGGTGTCGGGGCGGGTTATATAATGAGGTTTGGCGCCCGGTTGCAAGGCCTGTTGATATATGGAAAAAACAAAGGGACCGAGGTTTATATATGTATAAGTGCCAATCGGCATCAGAAGCAAGGTTGTGGTATTTCAATCTACCCATTTGGAATTCTCCAATGTGAGATAGCGCGGATCGTCGATTGGGAAAAGATCAACGATCTTTATCATTTAATAAAATTGCACTGGCGGGTTTAATGTAAAACATAGGAAAAAAGGGGTTTTTATGTTTTACAAAGTAAATTTACATTGGAGATGGGTTTATTCACAAATTTTAGGTCTCGATTGCGGGCTTTGAGGTTATATGAAGTGGCAATGGGGTCAGGGGTTATGTATAAAGGGGCCAATCGCATCGGAGGTGTCAATGAAACAAATAGACTTGCGCGCTGCGATTTGTTCCGATGCGATAAGCGCTCGGGACTATTAGCGCTCAGTTCTAGTGCTAGGGCATATGTGGGGAAGTGGTTAAGACTTAGCCCAAAGGGGCTTAAGCCTATAGTCAAAAAACTTATTTTTTATGAAATTTTTCAAGGTTTTTGATGGATTTGGGGGTTTCGGTAAGGTTTAAAAAGTGAGTTTCAAACCTTATAAAAGGGATTTTCATGAAGGGGAAAAGGGAATAAATTAAAAATAGAGGAATTTTATGGGGAAAAAAAGGAAATAAAATGAATATTAGTTTTGAGTGGAGGAGGGGAAAAATGGGATTTTGCAGCAGTCTTTTCTCTATGAAAATAGCATATTTCAGAATTATGAAAGGGAAACAGCAGTGAAGTTTTGAAAAAAGGGCATGATGTCTTCATGAGTCTTCAAGAGATAAAATTTTTAGCAATAAAAATTGCTTCTTGAAGGCTCAAAAAATGATTTAGCCACCATTTTATATGACAAATTTTATAGGTGGCTAACATGATGAGTAGATCCATCCTCTTCTTGTCAGCTAAAAAGCGGCTAGTCGGGGAACCCTTAATCACCCCTGACTGCCCTCTAGGAAGAATACCAACATGTGAGTTATGTAACACACGCAATCATGTGGTCACCACTTTCCTTGACTTAGAAGTGCTACGTCGCTAGTACCCGGTCACGTCATCAAATGAATAGGATGGAAAACCCCATGTTAAGATGTTTTGCCTAGTATGTCAAGGCAACCACCATGACTAGTGTTGTACGTATATCTCACAAGTACGCCATTTGATTAACATGATACATCTATTAGAGATGAAATTTCGGGATCTCATCAATCCAGAACCCAATGACCACGATGGAAGGTAGATCACCCACAGGCAGTCTACTCCATACCCATTCCGACATATTGGGAAATTTAGGAAGGCATGCCAATCAAGCACAACCCATGTTCAGCCTAGGAAAACATGTGAGCTATGTGGTAGAATTGACCACCAGTTAAATCAGTGCAAAGAACTGAAGCACCTCGTAAATAGTTCTCGCATATCCTATTCCCTCCCGCAAATACATCTCTCTAAACAAGAGAAGATCACACACTGTTATTGTCAAATTTCCTCACACTTTCATCATACAATAAATTGTGATAGTATCCCAAATATTAGAGATCAAAGAGTGGCATTAAGTCTACACTCCCTAAGAGAGTTAGACATACCGAAGTCAAAAACTCGAAAATGGCAGCAGAGGACCCTCTCCTCTACGTCTGGTCCTATCCGAGCGTCCACTTCTGGGATGAAAAGTAGTGTTGATTCCCACACAATATACTCAGTTGGCACAGTGGTACCATGAACCATTTTCACCGACCATAACCATGAACCAGAGGTGTTCAAGTAATGGAAACATTCAGGAACCTCTGTACCAAGCACAACTTAGAACTCCTCGAAAGTGCCCATCCTAACGAGGAACCTAGCCTTCCGCTCATGCAAGCCCCCATGATGGAAATTCCTCCCCCATCAAACGTTGATGACATGATACACCATATACTATTCATATAATCATGTATCGGAACCATGACTCAGGTTGTCTACTCATCTGTCATAGTTTTTGAGTCAGCTACAATGATGAGAGTAGTTGTACCAATGAGAGTGCAAGCCCAATCTGTATGCACTCTATCAACCACTTCTGGTTCCACCACATAGATGATGGAATCCTTTTCATGTTTATCGACCAGCTCTGTTCAGAATGAACCTATTCCTTGTGACCTTATGCAAAATGAATCCCCCTTAGGATCCCTATTTCATTCAAATGAGTATATCCTTGAGGCCATGATGGAGCCAGCTTATCCATGGGATGGGATGCATCACCGCTCATTTTTTCTCCCTAGAAAAACATTTAGTCATGACAAGACAGGGGAGCAAGAGATTTATGCGATTGAATCAAAAAGATTTCTTCCCATCAGGGAAAGTTGATTGGTTCAAGAACCCCATCCCGACGCCTGGTGTGTTCAATGAAGGAAACATGTCAAACATTTCACCTACCATCAAGGCGAATATATCTCAAAATCCTAAAAAGGTCGAAGAAATATCACTGGGGTCAGCATGTTCACTAGAAGAGATAACCTCTTATACCCAATTGCTACAAGAGTATCGACATATATTTGCATGGGACTACTCAGAGATGCCTGGGCTTAGTCCCACTATTGTAGAGCACCATATTCACATTGGCCTGATGTACCATCAATACGGAAGAAACAACGTCAACTACACCCATCCAAGATAGAAGAAATAAAATGAGAAATTGACAAGATTCACAAAGCCAGGTTTATCTACCTGATTCCTTGCACATCTTGGGTTTCCAACCCTGTTCCAGTCATGAAAAAATAGGGCACCATATGTGTTTGCGTCGATTTTCATGATTTGAACAAAGCATGTCCCAAGGACAGTTACCCCCATTCATCGACCAAGTCATCGATGCTTGTGCGGGTCATGATGCCCTCTCCTTCATGGATGGCTTCTCTGGGTACAATCGAATTCAAATCTACCACACCAACCAGTAAAAAATTGCGTTCACTACCCCCTGGGGCACATTCGCATACAAGGTAATTTGATTTGGCCTAAAAAACACATGAGCCACCTTTCGGAGGGCCATGAATTACATATTTCATGACTTGGCACAACTTATCCTCGCCTACTTGGACTACCTCACTGTTCGATCCAAGAAGCATTTATACCACCTCAAGGATCTGTGACTGGCATTCCAACGATGAAGGAAATAAAACCTATGCTTCAACCCCCTCAATTACATCTTTTGAATCATAGCAGGGATACTTTTAGGTTTTATCGTGTCTAGGTAAGGAATTAGAATGGACCCCCTCAAGGTCCAAGTCATCAAAGAGGTACCTCCACCCCGAACCCTGAGGTAACTACAAAGCTTACAGGGAAAGGCCAATTTTCTGAGACATTTTGTCCTAGATTATTCCCCTTGCACTTAAGGATTCATGCACCTCCTTCACTAGGACATCCCATTCAAATGGGATGACCAAGCCCAATAATTGTTCGATGCACTGAAAGACACATTGTCTTCAACACCACTAATCAGTCCCCATACTACAACAAATATTACATCCTGTATCTATCAGCATCCAAGATCGCTTTGGCCGAAGTATTGATCCAAGAGGGCCCAGATGGGAAGGAGCATGTAATGTACTACATTATCAAAACCTTATCAGTCCTTGCATTAATATATGAACCCGAAGAAAATACTTCCCTAGAGATAATTCACACAGTCCAAAAACTTCGCCACTACAGCATCTTAAAAACCCCAACAGTTATTGCAGATATTAATCCCATCAAATATCTGTTCACGCGCCACCTAATGAACCACAAATACGCTCGTTGGATATTCATTCTACAAGAATACGACTTACAGTTTCGCTCCCCCAAGGGAAAATGGGTGTTAATCTTAGGAGAGTTCAATATGGACCTCCCAAGTCATACCAAAAAGGATCACCAGTAAATGATTCTCTACCGAACAATCATCTCTTCCTCGTAGCAACCGATGACCCTTGGTATGGAGATATACTTCTTTTCTTATGAACCCAAAATTTCAGATCCCATATTACTCACAACAACCGTCGGCACATTCACCACCAGGCTCCCTAATACCTCCTTATGGGAGATGTCTTATATTGACAGGGCATTGACACCATATTATGTCAATGCCTTACCCATGAACTAGTGGAAGGAGCCCTTAATGACTTCCACAACAGAGCTTGAGGTGGTCACCTTTCCATAATGGTCACCACCCAAAAGGTCCTTGTTGGAACAAGTTCTCATACGAGCTGCGAAATTGGTCCGATTTTGTATATTTTTTATTATCATTTGTCTAGCGCAGGGGTTTTGGGGTGGGTCAAAGCCCAAAAAGCATTGTAACCTAGGGTCCAAAAACCATGGTTTGCAGACCATAGGGAAGTTAGGCTAGATTTTTATAAATAGAGGAACATTTTGAATTGTAATGTAGAGGAAAAAGAAGAGTTATTGATGCGAATTGTCATTTAGTAAATCTATTTTGGTTTTTGGGGAAGGACTCCTGCTGGTTGTGTGCACGGAGATCCAGAGTCCTGCTGTGTGCAGACCCTGCTGTTGTGTGCGCAGGCTTGGATGGGTTTGGAAGAGGGATTGATGAATAAGAAAGGTTGTTTGAGAACTGAATCCATGTATACTGTTTGTGCAAATCATTGGTAATTGATGTATTATGTGTATTCTGTATTCAGTTGCAGAATTTCTATGTAAGTGTGTTTATTGTATCTAGATCTATTCTATTCTGTTTTATGCAACACTATGCTACTATCATAGAAGTATATAATTATTGAACACTGTAGATCTGGCGCACATGGATGCGAAAAGAGACCTATAGATCCTGCACAGAAAGAGGCGGTTTGGGTAGCACAAGGCCGGACGCTGCTCTGCTTGCCTTACCTACCCTTTCTCAGGGTGCGAAAACCTAGTTCTAGCACCCAACCATACTTCTTTGGGTGAGAATTTGACCTGCGCAAGCGGGTTACTGCCAAAAGGGCCAGTAGTATAGGGGTTTATTGGAAAACCTTGAACTTTTAACTTGGGTCAGGACCCCTTGAGTCAAAAATTGGTTGCATTTTCGGGACATGGAGCATTTTAAGAAAGGGATCGGGTAATGACAAGAGATAATTGGAAGCATGAAAGGAAGGAAATTGAGGGTGGACAGTGTGCTAGGAGGATTTGTGATGGAATTTTCCATTGATTAGTTTGTCTCCTACTCTGAGGCTGAGCGGAGATTATTTAAAGGGTTCTGGGGCAAGTTTCTGAAGACATTACCATTTTTTATTAAGATATTACTATTCGAGAAGAGTATTCTGTGTAGTCATACCAACTGAATGACCTCCGATCCCGATGAAAGCGTGACATGTAGTGGTAAATACTATCGGACCAACCTCGATGGGGGAAGATCTGCCTATAACCCTCTGCGAGAAACAGCTGCGCAAGACCCCCCAGCTACACCACCATCTAGGCCAGACAAAGATAAGAACTCACCCATACCACCACCTCCGCTAGATAGTGATATGGCTGCGCACTTGAAACTACCTACCTTCAAGGGGGTACGAGACGAGGATATGGACCGATTTGGGTTTGTTGCAGATTCCGTATGGACTACGCAAACTGTGACAAATGATATGGTGAAGAGGGCATAGCTATCCCTGGCATTCAAAGACAGAGCATTAGACTGGTATATGTGATACGTCTCTCAGAACAGAAGTGCATCTATTCAAGATATTAAGGATGCTCTAAAGCAACAATTTTGAAAGCCAAAATCTTACTCTTAGTTGGTAGTGGAAGTAAAGGACTTCAAGTAAGGGGCGTCTGAGTCTGTGTGGGAGGCTGATCAACGACTGAAGAAAGAAATCATGGAAGGATAATTTGAGTATGACGATAGACAACATATGTAACGGTTCATCGCTATGTTGTTGCCCCACCTGCTTACGCCAATGAGTCACCAAACCTTTGAGTTGCAATAAAAGGTTGTGGAAGTCACTATTAAACTAGAAGCTGCGCCCAGAGAAGATACTTCATTAGGAGTACATCAAATTTAGGAGTAGCTCGGAGCTATGCACATGGAAATTCAGAACCTACGAAAGGAACGAGGAAAAGGAGCCAGCACAGATCTGTGGTGCATACGATTTCGGGTATCTGGCCATACGAAGGATCAGTGCCCTCTATTGGCAGATTACATGCAGGTAGGAGGAACTATTTCGGTCTGGCCAAGAGCAAGTGGGGGACCCATCCTATCATGACCAGGCTCGAGCGGACCTACGCTGTGGTGCGATTACTACCACGTAGCAGGGATGCATGATACGGACCATTGCCCTCGGCTAGGTGCGTATGTCCCAGAACTGAAGCAACAGTGGTGCAGGTTCTGCCAATCGGTAGGAAAAAATGAGAAGAACCATCACACTTATGACTTGATCATCGATCATGGGAACTTTTATAGGGTACAATCAGACCCTGCATCACCAAGATCTCCCATGAGCTTTGGTGGCTCTCCAGTAAGGGACAGGGGAGGTCGGGGAGGAAGCATAGGACGAGGATGTGGGCAGCTAATCTATTATAACTGCGGGGAGGTAGGACACTTTTCCAAGGACTTCCCAAATCCCACAAGGCAATATTTCAAATATTGTAGACAGCTGGACCATGTGGTGGAATATTGCCCAATTTTGATAGCCAAAATACAGGAAAAGCAGCCGACCCCCATGCAGAATGTGCAAAGAACTAAATCTGAGCTAAGGAACATAAACCCGAGTGTGAAAGTCATAGCACATAGTGGATGGTCACCCAGGGATCAAAGGAAGATACTTCCAGGGATCCTCGGACCTATCCAGAAGGATCGAACATAAAAAAGGGACAAGAGACAATAGCAGCTACTGCGCAGGTACCAACGTACCTCAAGACAGATGAGGGGGTTGAGCCCTTTCTGCAGCCATGTCGAAAGCTGCTACGTAACCCAAAGGCTATAGAGAACCTTTAGGCATTAATGAATAGCTATGTAGCATGGTCCAATCTGAATCCTGGGACCAAGGATGTATACAAACTATACAGGTATAAAAAACGCACCGGAAGAGAAATGCGGCTGACTACGTAGATTGGTGACTATGAGATGGATCAAGTTATTTTGGACCTTGGATCAGATGGGAACGTATTTCCATAGAAAACATGGCATCGAATGGGAGAATCTAAATTGGAATGGTCCACTATCCAGCTGCACATGGCGAATCAACAAAAGATCATCCCTCTGGGAAGGCTGCCAAAAAACGTGGTAGATATCACAGGAGTAAAGGTCCAAGCTGACTTTAAGGTAATAGAAATCATGGAAGATGCAGATCCCTACCCTACACTCCTAGGACTGGATTGGGCTATATATATTGGGGGTGTTATCAATCTCAAAAATCACAGCATGGGGTTTGAAAATAATGGCACATGAGTAATAGTACCATTGGATCCCGCGGAAGGCACGCGGTATACAAAGCTAGCGTAGGATGCGGAGGAAGTGGATCACATCTACAAGCTCACCAGGCAGGATGAAGATTCGATTAACCCCATAGCAGAAGGAGTACTATGCTGGGAAAAGGATTATGAATGCATTTCTAACTCCGATGGTGAACCAGAGAATTGGCAGGGCTAGTTGCATGAGGTTTCGGCGCTACGATGTCTTCGGGTCACAAGGAACTTCTGCTACATCTCCGCCGAGGTAAGAGACATGATGTACTTTGGGGAATTAGGTAACCTTAAGGAATTTTTACGTGCATTCGAAGCAGAGGTTCCCAAGGGATGCAGGCTAGGGGCCCTTAAGCTAGCCATGTGTAGCACACCTGTGCACTGGTGGAATACGCATGAAAAGGTATTCTGTGATTGGGAGGAATTTCAGGATAAGATGATCCTACGATTTAAAGCTCTAGCTGGGAGACAAATCCAAGAATTCCTTGGATCAAAAGACCCACGAAGATATTTTCTTGAATGGGAAATGCAATGGTGTGATAGACCCCCAAATGAATGAGTTCACTTGTTTATCCATGGCCTAGGACTACGTCCCACCACGTGGTATTTAGATGTGGAGCTACACCAACACACGTGCCATTGGGATAATTTTTGGGATGATTTTTTGAGAACATTTAGGGTGGAAGATGGCACAGGGGTGCTCAACGTAGCTCTACAGAACCCAGACTCCTTGGATAATATAAAATAACGCCTGTATATGGCACCCGGATCGAAGGGAACACCGGTACCACAAACGGTGGAATATTGGGACCTTACCTCGATGGAAGGAGCGAGTGATCCCCGAAATGTCCCAACTGTGGTACTGGACAGGATGCATACGGTTGCCAAGATGTGTGGGTTGTACCTGAATTGCATTACAACACACCTGGCATCAGCTTTAATTCAAGATGTGCGAACAGCACAGAAGCTTCATCCAAAGTCAGTAGATCCATGGGAAAACCATAAGGTTGAGTGATGACTATTAGAGCACTGCATTCTAGTGAAAAGGGAATATTACCGTTAAAGAAAAAAAGAGGTTGGCCATGAATGTGGCAATTTATGGTGAGTTTTTTCCAGATGATTGATGGTAAGTTTCAATGTATATTTATTCTACCGTTGGATAACCCTGGGCATTATAAGGAAGAAAGGATAACTCTGATAAAGGCTCCATATTGTCTATGTCATCTACATCTGTTATTTTACTACTTGATTGTTTGGACCTATAGCATTTGGGTCATACCCCATCAACCTACCTCCGTTGTTTGCGAGTTTCCAAAGTTAGAAGCCTATCCTTTTTCTGCTATGGTAGCCCCTAACCTTCCAAGCACCTAGGCACCAACCAGTCCAACACCTACAGAAATTGTGTTAAGAAGGTCTGGGGATGCTGATATTGATAAGTTGATTTCCCTCTAGCTCCCTATAGGAAAAAATGACGTTGAGCCCTATGCAGAAGGAAGCCAGAGTTGCCTGATGGAAGTTCATGCATGTCCCGACCATGGGATGATCGCAGGCCCCAGCCTGATGGGCTCGAAAGACGCTATGCGGGATGATATGCAACTGCCTCAGCACATAATGAGAACTAATGCAATCAAGTCACAGCTAGTCTTACGCATAAAAGAGCTGAGCAATAGGGATACTTCGTCCCCCCAAGGTATGAAGCAGTATAGGGATACACTGCAACTTCTCCACAGTTCTAGGCTACCTAACATAGAAGGCTTGGTTGTAGCACTCAGGGCATCCCAAACCGAAGTGCAAGCCCTCAAGACCCAAATGGCCCGCTAATTAACTACGTACCAAGCCCAAGCACAGCCTACCATATTCCCGAAGGTTTAGGCACAACGGGCTGCATTGATAACTAAAGCTAGAATCATTATTAAATTCTAGCTTACTCTAGGTACTCGGTTGCTCAAAGCGGCCATGCAGCTCTGGAAAGTGCTCTAATTCAACCTGATGCTTTAGCATATCAGAGAGGACTTACGCTAGAAGGAAGCTGCTTTTGGTCATATCGAAGTTACCTTGCCTTCCCTCGCCCTTGTGCAGCGTCTGGTACTCTTGAAAACTAGAAGCGTTGTCCAAGACACAATTGCGGATCTCCAATGCACTAAGCATGCCATCAGAAAGTGATTGAAGCCATGGGGCGATGTTTCCTTCTAGATATCTCAAGCTTCTCACAATGGCATTGAACGACTCAACCAGATTTTGGAGTGGGTTACCATGGCCCCTGAAGGACCTACCTCCCTAAATCTTGTTGATATCGCACAAAGTGCTGCTGCCCAGAGTCAGGAAGTGTTACCTCCATTTATCGTCACCTTCAATACCTTATGTGCGCAGATAGAGACTGTACCGCCACAGTGACTCGCGACGAGTCACAAGAATGTGTTGGGGGATTGTTGGAACAGGGTCTCCTATGAGCTGTGAAACTAGTCCGATTTTGTATATTTCTTATTATCATTAGTCTAGCGCAAGTGTTTTGGGGTGGCTCAAAGCCCCGAAAGCATTGTAATGGGTCAAAGGGTAAACCTGGGGTCTAAAAACCATGGTTTACAAACCATAGGGAAGTTAGGCTAGATTGTTATAAATAGAGGAACATTTTGAATTGTAAGTGTTAGCCACCTATAAAATTTGTTATACCAAAAGGAGGCTAAGACTCTTTGAGCCTTCAAGGAACAAACTTCATTACTAAAAATTTTTGGCTCTTGAAGACTTTGCAAGGCCTCATGCCTCTATCCAAAATCTTCATTTCTGTTCCCATTTTATACTCAGAAATTCTGCTAATTTCATGAGAAAGACTGTTGAAAAACCATCATTTTCCCCCTCCCCCTATTCCAAAATTAACCTTCATTTTCTCCCCTTTTCTCCATAAAATTCCTCTATTTTTCATGATTTCCCTTCTTCCATTCATGAAAATCATCTTTACAAGGTTAAAAACTCACTTTTTAACCTTACCGAAACCATCAAATTCCATTGAAAAACTCTGAAAAATTCATAAAGAACAAGTTTTATTTACTATGGACCTAAGCCCCTTGGGCTAAGTCCTAAACCACTTTCCCCCACATGCACACACGTTAAGAGCAAGTGCTAAAACCTTTCAGCGCTAATCACATCACAAAAATCCAAAGAACGCAAGTCTTTGCCATATTCGAAAGCTCTGATGCGATTAGCTTCGCATCATATAAACTCCGATGCGATTAAAACCTTTGTATAAACCATAAGCCCGCATCTGGCGCTTAAAACCCTGTATAAATTCATTCCTGATCGTTCTCTTTCTTTTTAAAGTCTAAAAAACTCACTTTTCCAAAGTTTTAACTTAAAAACCCAAGTCACATGTTGAAATATTTAAATGGGTAGATAAAAATACCAATTGCGCAATCGCAATCGGAGAAAACACAATGGGTTGATTGAAAAGGACGCATCGAAACTTTCCGATGCAATTAGGACTTATATGTATAAACTCTGCCCACCTTTTCATTTCATATGACTTTCACCCGAGACCAAGTGTTAAAGATCCCGGGCGCCAATCGCATCGCAATGTTTCAAATGGGTTGATTGAAAATACCGGGCCCGATGGCCCGATTGCGATTGGCCTTTGTTTTAATACGCCTCGGGAATATTGCATTCCGTAAATACCGAAGGCCCCAAAGTCGGGCGCCTATTCGCCTTATATATATTTTCCGCTCCCCAAAGCATAAAACCTTTGTTTTATTCCCAAATGTTTGAGTTTTCATATTATAAAGGTTTTCTCCACCGATCTGTTCTAAAAAAAATCCCAGCCGTTGATCGAAAGCTGATCAAGCGGCCAACGCTCCATCGCATCAGAGTTTTCCATTGCATCGCGTCCATTTTTTACTCCCGCCAATAAGCCATTCCCGATTCACTTTCCGCCATTGATCTGATCCTCAGATCAACGGTCTACGCTAACTCGCATCGCAAATCTCCATCGCATGCATTTGTTTGTTATGCCGATTGCCCATCCCCTGATTTATCCTCCACCGTCGATCTATTTTGTAGATCAACGGCCTGCGCTTCATCGCATCACATTATTCAATTGCTCCGTTCTCTCCCTACCCCCGATTTCAATCCCCCGATTGCAATCTCCCGATTTAATCCGGACCGTCCACGTGTCTGGATCGGACGGTCCAAAATCACTCTCCGTTATTCTTCTCCTACTCTCCTTTTTTCCTTTATACGCAGATTTCCACCATTGGATGATTTCATCCAATGGTCACGCTTCTCCCTATTGCCTCCAACATAGTTTAACCTATTTCCATAGGATTTCGTAACATTTTTCTTGCTTTGCAGGTTCCAAAGGTTTTTGTCCATATTACAAAGGAAAAGAAAGTCAAAGGTTTCAATCTTTCGGCCTTTGGTTATCAAAGGGAAAGCTTCAAAAAGGGCTCCACTCCACGTTTATTCGATGCTCCATGGGTGCCAATACCATGAAGAGCCCTACACGGCCCTACACATCGACAAGACACTGTGTTTTAAAACACAATTTAAAAGAGTACAAGTTTGAAGAACAGAGTGCAGCAGAGTAGAAGATTAAAGACAAATTTGGGGAATTACGACTAAGAATGATTATCAAAAGCCTAATTCCCTGGATTAAAACACAATTAAAGGAAACATCATGAGTGTTTAATAGGTAGAGAGGCCTCCACTGTCACATTTGAGGCAAATTGATTCCTCAGCTACCACAGAGCCACCTGTTGCCTCAAAGCATTCAAACAGAGGTTGAACTCATTTGTAGAATCAGATATTTTGCCTCAGCGTAGCCAGGGAGTTACTTCTGCAAGGAAATAAATGCAGAAATATCTTCAGAGTTACTCCAAACATTTACGCTGAGCCTCAAAGTCAAATAAAACTCCCACCGAGCTTTGATATTAATTGTAAAATAGTTAATACAGTGAACCACTTGTAAACTTCTTCATCGAGCCCCTCAAAAGGCCAAGAAGTCTTGAATCTGTATTAATTTCCTTGAGAGATCTTTTATCAGATCTCACCTCCTCATCCTTCTATAAATACTTCTGTAGAAGATGAGAAACTGTTGGTTGCAGAACTTTGAAATACATTTAAGCTTAAACTTCTGACTGTATATAGTGTTCACTGGCTTTTGGTGCTCTGCTTGTAATGGATAATTTAGGCTGAGTTGAGTAGATGATTGCTAATATAAAGCACTGGACTTAAAGATGTAACTGGTTTGGAGCATCAATACAAGCTGATTTATGGGATCCTAGTCTATGTTGACGGTGATGTTTCTCTAATTGTAACTTGTTATTTTATTTTTTTTTCACTATGTTTCATATTCTCTTATAAAGAACAGCATGCATAGAGTTAGGATATACTGTACAACAGTAACCTTCTCTGACTGAAAATATTTATATATATGTTTTCTTCCATTCTGTGTTATTTAGGAATGATTTAATTTAGTTTAAGCATAGGAATGCTGGCGTTCCCTCGTCTTATTGCCTTAGCTGAATATTATTCTCGAATGTTATGTTCAGTATTAGTTAAGTAGAGATGAACTATGGAAGATATGGTGTGCCCTAGTCCTAGTTTTATTTCCAAAGGCTGTCTGAATATTTCCCTTGGAATTTGTTAAAAGCTAGCTAGTTTGGAAGTACTTACCAGATCTTAGGCCATTCTATGTTACCTTTGTATTGGTCTTGAAAATAACCAAGTAAAGCAGAGCTAGGAGAGGATTTGTGGTGAAGCCCGGCCCGCTAGTTTCTACTCCAACAGTTGCCTTCAAGTTTCCCTTTGTTTCAAGATGTTTTCTATTAAAATTGTATCAAAGGCTAGCTAGTTTAAAAGTACTTACCAGATCCTAGTTTGCTTTTATGTTCTTCTCAAGTGTTTGTCAAAGGTTGGCTAGTTTAAAAGTACTTACCAGATCCTGGGTTGCTCTTTGTTCTGCATCTGTTTAATTTTCCTTCTTTTTGTATCATTTCATTCAATAAATCAATCTTCAAAGAGATCCTTAGACATAGATCACTTGCCCCATGGACCACTCTTGCCTCTTGCTGTCCCAATTAAACCCTATTATGACTCCATAGCCCAATGGACTAAAACCTGCAATTATCTATCTTTTTGGCCAAATTTTACTCTGATTTCTTGCAACTTCTCACCTTTGAAACTCTTTGCATTAAAGACTTTCCACCTCAAACAGTAATCATGCTCAATCACCCAAAAAAAAAACAAACCCTTGGCCTTCATAACTAGCCTAATATTATTACCCCAAATTTCAAAGACAAATACATCTTTGCACATATTGGAGAGATCCCTCTCCGAATTTAGGAGGGCTAGATCCTAGAATCCCAAAGTTGGTTGAAACTATGTTGTTTCTATGATCAGACTTTTCCAATCTTGCTGATTACAGATTCCTAACAGTAAGGTAGAGGAAAAAGAAGAGCTATTGATGCGAATTGTGGTTTATTAAATCTTTTTGGGTTTTTGGGGAAGGACTCCTATTGGCTGTATGCGCAGAGATCCAGAGTCCTGCTATGTGCGGACCCTGCTACTGTGTGCATAGGCTGGGATGGGTATTGTAAGGGGGAATTGATGAATTGATGAAGAACAAAGGTTGTTTTAGAACTGAATCCATGTATATTATTTGTGTGAATCATTGGTAATTGATGTATTATGCGTATTCTATATTCAGCTGCTTAATTTCTGTGTAAGTATGTTTACCATATCTGGATCTATTCTATTATGTTTTATGCAATGATGTGCTACTGTCGTAGAAGTATATAATTATAGAAAACTGTAGATATGGTTCACGTGGATCTGAAAAGAGACCTATAGATCCTGTGTAGAAAGAGGTGGTCTAGGTAGCACAGGGCCAGACACAGCTCTTCTTGCCTTACCTACCCTTTATCAGGGTGTGGAAACCTGGTTCTAGCACCCACCCATACTACTTCGGGTGAGACTTTGACCTACGCAAGCGGGTCACTGCCAAAAGGGCCAGTAGTATAGGGGTTTGTTGGCAAACCTTGAACTCCGAACCTTGGTCAGGACTCCTCAATCCAACATTCCTACAAGTAGGATTTTTCTGGCCCACTTTATTTCGCAGCTACATTTTAATAGTCAAGAGATGTGAGAAATGTCAACGCTTCGCTCATAAGGCGAGAGCCCTCCCACTCCCCTGCACCATGTCATCATCCCTGGTCCCTTTTGTAATTGAGGGATTGACTTCATGACTTGCAACCCTATGTCATCGGGTAATCACAAATACATCATTGTGGTTTTTGATTATTTCACCAAGTGCGTAGAGGCTATGCCCACATATGACAAAACCGCAAAAACCGTCACACGATTTCTGTTTAACCATGTCATTTCTTGGTTCGATGTGCCCCAAGAGTTAGTCTCCGACCATGGGAAACACTCTGAAAATGATGTTTTCTAGGATTTATCTCACCATCTCGGATTCACAGATGAATTCGCATGACTATACTACCCCTAATCTAATGGACAGGTAGAAGCTGTGAATGAAGTCCTCAATACAATGTTATAGCATATAGTGAATAACCTCAAAATGAAATGGAACCACATTCTTTTCTCTACCCTGTGGGCATACTGCACGGTCATGAAAAAATCCACGGGGTTCACACCCTTCCACTTGGTATATGGGGTCAAACCCATGATTCCCATAGAACATGAAATTCTGAATTTACATCGTGCCATCGAAATCCTCTATGACACCCAACCTCTAGAGTAACGTTTAGTACAACTAGAGTTCGTTAATGAATACAAAAATCGGTGGCAGTCGTTGCAACACAATGAGGCCCACAAGAAACAGGTCAAAGCATCATTTGATCGCCACATGAACCCTTGTTCATTGCCGAGGGAGAGTTACTCCTCCGCTACAATGTTGTAAAAGAAGCCCTAGGGCCAGGAAAGTTCGGAACCTTGTGGAAAGGACCCTACATCATAAAACATTTTCTCCTCAAGGGGGAATACATCTTGACAGAGCTGGATGGAAAATGCCTCAGCAATCTCGTCAACAACCTTTACCTCAATAAATTTTACCCATAAGGGCCAAGAGGTCTCACCCCTAGAGTCAAAGTACACAAACCAAAACTTTAAATTTTTTACCAAAAAACTTGTCACAAAATATGATCTAGTGTCACAATGGATTTTCAACCCTACCATTACTTTGGATTCTCTGACGGAGCATCATGATGGTCTCAAATTTTAGCAGCAGCCGCCTGCGTCAATTATCACCCTCACCGATCACCATTCTTCAACAACAGTGTATTTATTGGCTCAACAACAAACAATCAGGAAGAATATGACGCTTTCATTGGAATTATGTGCGACATCCTCAATAAAGGTATCCACCATTTGCATATCTACATCGATTCCTAGTTATTGGTGTCATAATTAAACCAAGAGTTTGAGGTATGAGTTTTTCATTTGTTTAGAAAATATTTTCGTGCAAAAATATTGACCCGAAAATTTGATCACATTACATTCACACATGTGCCAAAAAATCAAAACCAAAATTCTGATCACATAGCTAACCATATCCTAAACTGGAATGCATCTCAGATAAACCATCATACATAAAAAACATAAAAAACATAGATATGCATTAGCAGAACACATAATCCATAAACAAATATCAACACGAGCCACACCATGTAGAGCCGCAAAAAATTATCTTTGTCATATATATCAAAAAATATGTGTCTTAGTACAAAAAACATCGCGTCTCTGACCCATAAGTGTTATGGGTCAATTTTGGCATCATTCCCAATAACTGGTCAAACTGGACATCATCTCCATAACCAATGAAATACGGTCTATCATCCCCTATCATTTTAGTTGCTACATGCCCTAAGACAAGAATAAGAACAAATCATCCATGACTTCTATTGCAAGGTTTCCAAGATTTGAAGTTTATGTTATATCACTTGTGAGATCACCAACACTGCCTCTCAAGGGACTAACTGCTTTGCATATGCAGCTACCCCCATTGAAGGGTGCTCTGCAAATCATTTCCCGACATTCAAGTGTGCGTTGGTCAAATGGGAGTGAAATTCTCATTGTTCTGGAATCTCCACATGTCCAGTGCCTTCTAGAAGAGTCCATATGTGTCAAAATTCTAATCCACGTGTCCATATAACACCTCTGAGCTTGGGAAAATGTATTTCCTATTACTATAAATTCATTGATTGAGAAACTACCATCAGTTTCCCTATAAATTGAGCATGGATCCTAGTGCTAGAAAAGGAAGAATTTTGATAAAGAAATGTTATTGGATTCTCAATTGAGTGTGTGAGAAGAGTGATATGCTGCGGGTGAGATGTTTATTGTGATGACACTAGGATGAATGTTGGAGTTGGTGACATCAAATCGATCATTGGTTGTAACCTCCCCCTTCTATCCATTAATAAATATTGTTGTTCATTTTTCCATATATGTATATGTTTTTGTTTCTATTTCTCATGTGATGAATTCTTAACTGATATATATGTTTCATGTTCAATCGATTTAACTGATTAAGATAATTAGACATTTGTATATTGCAAATCATTTTTTGTTTAGTGTTTATACTTGCAATAACTAGTCTTGCGATCAAAGTTCGATTGGAGCCTACGACAAAAGCGACAGAAGGAGAATAGGAAGCGCTTGGATCATAAGTAGGCTCCTTAATCTTCTTGCATGTCTATTTACTCTTAGAGAAAGTGTCTACAAAGTATTTGATTTGTTGTTCTAAATGCATAGCACCACATTTAGGGAATTTGATTTATCCATAATTCGGAATTTCGCATAACAATAATTCAGCCCAAAGATACACATATACAAGTTGAAAAAAATAAGGGAGGCATCCTCATAATGGGTGCTTTCCCTATTTATAATAAGCTTCTAGGGTTTTTCCCCTCGAGGTGGGACACCTAGACCCATGACCACTCCCAGAACCAGCACTGGAGCTATTGTCAAAACTGAGATCGCCACCTTGTGCAAATTTGACTGAGCCCCACTCATGTTGTTGGACATAATTGTGAATTACGGATAAAACACACTTCCTTAGAGAGGTGTTAATATATAACAACAGATTAAATACTATATGAATACTTTTCCTAAATAATAATAGACACACAGAATAGATTACGGGTTTACTTTGGATCTAAGCACTTCCAAATGGTTCCTTTTGTCACTTCTGTTGTAGCTTCAAATTCCAGCCAGCTATGAAAAATATTTCCTGCAAGAATGAACACTAAAAAACAGAAGATAACTATAATACAGATGTCTATTCAAGCTATTTTGCTAAATCAATAAAGCATAAACCATATACATCAACTAAGATCTTGCAATATGGAAAATCAAAGCCAATACAGATGAAAATAGGGAAAAGTAGGTTGTACTCTTTATTAATGATAGAAGGAGAAGTTAAAACCTAGTGACTGATTTGAAGTGACCATCTTCAGCAACATTCCTCAACCTCATCACAGTATAAATCTCTCCAACAGTTGTTACACAAATCTAACTCAATTGAAAATCCACCAGCATTTCTCTACTCCAACTCTTCCTTACCAAGATCTTATATCTATGCTCAATTTATATAGGAGCTGAAGGTATTTTTACAATCAATGACTTTCCAATGATAGGAAATACATGTTCCCAATCTTGTAGATGCCAAATGGATATTTGGATTTGAAGCTTGACACATGTGAACTCTTCTAGAAGGCACTGGCCAAGTGGAGATTCCGAAACAATGAGAATTCCTCTCCCAATGTGACCAACGCACCTGTGAATTTTGGGAAGTGCTTTGCAACGCAGCCTTGCATGGGCCTACCTACGTATGCAACACAATTAGTCCCTTTAGAGGCAGTGTTGATGAGCTCTTATATGCTATATAATAAACTGCAAACCATGGAAACCTTTGCTTGATGAAAGTCATGTATGATTTGTATTGTTCTTGTCTTAGGGCATGTATCAACTTGAAATGGTAGGGGATGATAGTCCCTATTCATTTTTCTTGGAGATGATGACCAGTTAACCAGGTCATTGGGAATGATGCCCAAATTGACCTATAATGAATTTCCCCTAAAGCATGATGTCAAAATAATAATAAAAATTTATTGAGATGCTTCACACTATGATCGGCTGGAGATGAAGTGGAGTGGTCACCTGCATCAATATTACAATACGTTACATCATGATATATCCTCTTTGATCATAATTGCTAAGGGTAGGCATTCCCATATTCAACACATAAACAATCTAATAACATGTACATAATTTTGAAACTCGTCTTCATTAGAATGTTTCCAAAATGCAGACATGCCTACAGATATAGGCCCATGTTTCGATGACAATATGTATGTAAGGTCACTGTACATATGATGTGTACAACAATCTTGAAATCGTTGCTCGGATGGCTGAAACTAGATCTGGGGTCTTCTTATCTCGTTCACTCGATCATTCGGGTACAAGTCTAGCCATGGGAATATATGATTTGTAGTCGAACATGGAAAGACATCATTTTATTACTAGCCAATGATGTGAGTTGTTAACAAACGCGATAGAACCACCATTAACATCAATGTCCCTTAAGGTACTGTAGTACATTTTGTAAGGCATGAGTAGATGATTTAATGTCGAATGCCAAACAAAATATTTCGGTCAAATGTCCGGAAGCGAGGATCTTGTCGATGCTGTAACAAGCCTCATGGTACTGGAATATGATGTTTCTAAGTGAACTTCTTGGATATTGAATTTTTGTCGACAGGAAGTCACCTTATTGCGAAACGGGAGCTACTGATTTCAGAGACAAGGGTATGACTTGATATAGCACTTTTCAGGGATGACGATCATGAGAATGAAGGTTTATGAGTATTGTAAAAGGATGAAGTATTCACCAGATGACTTCTCTTGAACATATCAATGACACTGTGATGAGTTGGCAGTATTGACCCAAAACCGAAGTGAAGGTATGATGAACCATAGGTATGAATGAACCGTCAAGAGGATTACCCAGCCCAAACAGTCATAGACATGGAGTGAAGGAAGTGTGATGTTCAAGAGGAACTTGCTACCATAAATAATTCTTGCTTAATTTTCCTAAATTTTCCCTGGTCATTTGTCAACCAGTACCCCTTTATTTTGTAACAATATTGAGGAGGATAACATTTTCTTAATATATAATTCAACCCTTCGGATGAATAAAGTATCGCTATTTAATAATTTAACGAGTCTACCGATGAATGAAACTCAATTTTTGCCATGATCAACAAGCCCGTCACTACTTTATGTTTTAACGAGCTTATAGATAGTGATAACCCAGTCCTTTTTAATATTTAGAGGGTTTGAAAAAGAGGACAACAGAAAACTCCATAAGTAATTTTTCGTAGATGTGTCACTTAGACCCGAAAAAGTGTAGAATAATATCTGAGAGAACCTCTTTCGTCATGTTTAACAAAGGTACTCATTTTTCGTAAATAATATATCTCAGTCTGGAAAAGGGTTAAACTTATACTGAGTAGATATCCATTCATTTAATTTTACGAGCTCATAAATACAAGTGCTCGACAATATTTTCACATTATTGGAGTCTGAAAAGAGCTGAAAGAAAACTCTAGGGGTTCCTTTTTCACTGTTATTGAAGCTCGAAAAAGAGATAAAAGTGTGCTTCAAATCCTTTTTCATTTTTAACAAAGCTCGAAAAATAAGGAGAAAAAGTATTCTTTTTTGTAAAATCATTCTTAAAATAAATATGCATGACTAATTTGTTCATCAGTTGTGAAACATGTTCAAAACAACATGAAATGGATTAAAAATACATGTTTCATGATAAAAATATAACAAAACCATAGTCACGACAATAAATATTGTTTGCAAATAATCAAATGACTAATCAAAAGAGTTTTACCTTTCATTTTTACCATTTTAAAGTTACCATCTGGATTTTTGAGCTCTGAACCAATTTTTCCCCTGAACTTTAGTGATCAATTGCGTGCAATTGGTAAGAATTTTTGGAATGCCCCCTGCAAGAGTATATGTTGAATGCCCCTTGCAAGAGTAGATGCTCCCCAAGCTTCATTTCGTTCAACTAAGTAGAATAATAGTTACTAATAGATGGATATAATTAAGGTTCATTATAGGGGGAGATTTGTTTCATTTTTTAACGAGCTTGACATAGGAAAATAACTATGCTCATGACCTGTTTCATTTTTTAACGAGTTTGAGACAGTAAAATAACTTTCCTCAAATGCACTTGTTTCATTTTTTAATGAGTTTGACACAAGAAAAAAGAGCTATCCTCAAAACTTAATTCATTTTTTAATGAGGTTGACACAGTAAAAGAACCATCCTCATAATATGTTTCATTTTTTAACGAGGTTGAAACAGGAAAAGAACCATCTTCATTGTGCAGTTGGACTAGTGAGTGTGTGATGGAAAATATGTAGTTTAACAGAGTCATAATTCAAGGATTTTTATGAACACCACAAATGATAAGTTATAACATGCATTGACGGGTCTTCTCCAGGGTTTCCATTGAATTTTGGAATTTATGAGGGTAATTTCTGTGGTATCACCAGCCACCAAGGGGAATAAATGATGGGATCGGTTTTATATTGCATTGAAGATGTGAATAAAGGATCAATCCGTTCAGTACTCATAAAGTAGAAACCAGATAGGAGTCTAGATGATGACATGGGTGAAGTTAATGGACAAAACATCGAAGATAAAGAAACAGTAGATGTTGTCGCAGCTGAAATAGATGGTTCAGTCTAGGATTCGATTTCAACCATGGTCAAAATGACCCAGTATACACCCTATATAATCTATAGGAACTCAAAGTAAAACATGATCAACAAAAGAAGAGGAATGTGATTGAGGAAAAGACTCGTATAGGTAAAGCTCTTACCAAAAATGAGTTGGAGTTAAAGGTGTCTCATCGTGTGATATTTCTTCAATCAAAATCAAACCGGGTGGAAGAACTTCAACGTCAGGCCCAAATTATATTTTAGTTGGTTGAATGCGTGATATAGGAGACTCAATGGCAAAAATATACTTTGGAGTGACCAATACAGGAACAACTTCAGGTTATTTGACTTTGGAATCAAGATTTTCTCCACTTAGGGAATATTACAACTGAAATGTAAGGGGATGATAGACCATATTTTATTGATCCTGGGGATGATATCCAGTTTGACCAATAATAGCTGCCCCCTAAAGCACAATGGGATCCAAATCAACTTCCAGTTGAACAACGTCGAGTTCGGGAGGTATGGTCTCACAGATTGGATGGATTGTGACCACAGGTAGTTGTGAGAACTCTATCTCGGTAATAGTAGACAAACCGGGATTTGTAGAAACAACTTGTGTCGACTTTGGTATATGGGAATATGATGCTTCACTAGAGGTAATGATAGTACTGGTTTCGGTAGAGTGATGTCACCTTCATCGTCTAGAAGTAACTTCTAGTGGTAAATGTGGTTTCAATGCTAATCTACGCGAACGACGGGGGAAAGGATTTTTTTCTTCAACAATTACTGATTTATTTTAACCAAAAACAAATAAAAAAAATAAAATGGTATTAGTAGGAGAAAGGGTTACCAAGAAACTGTGAACTCTAGAATACCTCCTGGCGAACCAAGAAATATGGGTAGGTAATCTCCCCAAATGTTGTGTTTGGTGTATCACAATTTATAAGGTGGCTGACTCGGTTTAATATGGGTGGATAGCAACCTAAAGTTTTCCTCCCAAATATACCCAAAGGTATGTGGAGGCCCAAGTCTATTTTAGCATTGTCTGATGTGAAACTGCACAGTGAGAGCACCTCTTTATACTTTTCGTACTATAACACCACCCGATATACCCGAAAGTATGTGGACAAGCTATGATATACTTACGTACGTCGAGTGAGGTATCACACTTGGAATGTATCATAGACAATTTAACGACAGCTGCTATGTTTTACGACGCCAAAACACATCTCTAGCCTAGACCTTTTAAATGTTATCGTTATGGTTCCAATGCTTTGTTAGGTAAATTGAAATTAATTTTATGTTGATCTTGCTTTAAAAATTTCCTTTCAAAGGTTCAACGTGATGATGTATTGGAAATTCCTAAAATGCAAACTAAGAATGATAACCAATCTTTCACTTTTGGTTTTTCAATGAAAATCCTAGCTACTAAAGGGAAAGAGCAATCAATTTACAAGAAAACAAATCAATGAGCACAAAGTAAATGAAGATTTCATAACTGTTCATTTTGAAAAACACACAAACAACTACATGCAAATGCAAGTTTGTATTTTCAGTTCCTTTAACGTTATGAATGCAGAAAAGAAAATAAGTGTGCTAAACCAAAAAAAAAATCTTTTTCTTCTGAGAAATGAGGAATAAAAACAAAAAATTCTCTTTTGAAGGAAAAATAAGGAATTTAACAACAATTTTTCCTATCAGGAAATGAAGATTTTACGACAATTTCCTATTTCAAAAGCAAATGGTCCTAATGTGATAATAAAAATACTTTGAAACGAATCTATCAATGATAAATAAAAATGTTTTAAAAAAACATTGAACGGATTTTCTTTCAATGGAGGAAGGAGTAGATAGATTAATTGGTCGATATGAGGTTCAAAATTTTTAAAACACAGCATAAAACAAAATGAATCAATTTTCAAAGACAAATTCAAGGGAATTTGGATGGTTTCAGGAGGCAACGCAGTCTCTAAGGGGATACAGTGCTTTGCAACGTAGGCCTGAAAGCGAGAGAGTGCTATGAAAAGCATTGTGTCCTATCCAAGAGTGCGTTGGGCGTAGTGTACAAAGAAAAACATGGCATTTTAACACACTTCTTTTGCAAATTAAGATTTCAAAAAGTTTAATATTTGTGAATAACAACTACTGGGTGAATAAACAGAGAAAATCAGAGGCTAAAACACCTAGAAGAAAGAGAAATTCTCCCCAATGGAGTCGCCAATTTTCCAGATAGAATTTTTAATTACAAATAAAACACGCTTCCCTGGACAAGTTTTAATATATAAAAATAGATTAAAGACTATACGACTACTTTTTCTAATGAAGAATAGACACACAAAATAGATTAGAGGCTTACTTGGGATCTAATCACTTCCAAATGGTTCCTTCTGTCGCTTCCGTTGTAGCTTAAAATTCCAATCAGCTATGAAAAATATTTCCTGCAAGAATGAAGACTAAATAGTAAAAGATAGCAATAATACAGATGTCTATTCAAGTTAATTTGCTAAATCAATAAAGCATAAACCATATAAATCAGCTAAGATCTTGTAATATGGAAAACCAAAGCCAATACAGATGCATATAGGGAAAAATAAGCTATACTCTTCATTAATAATAGGAGAGGTTACAACCTAGTGACTGATTTGAAGTGACCATCTCCAGCAACATTCCTCAACCTCATCATAGTATAAATCTATCCAGCAGTTGTTACAAAAATCTAACTCTCAATTTAAAATGTTCCAGCATTTCTCTACTCCAATTCTTCCTTACCAAGCACTCAGATCTGTGCTTGATTTATAGAGGAGCTAAAGGTAGTTTTACATTCAATGACTTTCCAATAATAGGAAAGACATGTTCCAAATCTTGTAGATGTAAAATGGACATTTGGATTTGAAGCTTGACACATGTGAACTCTTCTAGAAGGCACTGGCCAAGTGGAGATTCTGAAACAATGAGAATTTCGCTCCCAATGTGACCAACGCACCCGTGAATGTCGGGAAGTGCTTTGTAGATCAGCCTTGAATGGGGCTGCCTACTTATGCAACGCACTCAGTCCCCTTAGAGGCAATGTGGATGAGCTCTTATATGCTATATAATAAACTTCAAACCTTGGAAACATTTGCTTGATGAAAGTCATGTATGATTTGTCTTGTTCTTGTCTTAGGGCATGTAGCAACTTGAAATGATAGGGGATGATAGACCCTATTCATTGGTCCTAGAGATGATGCCTAGTTAACCAGGTCATTGGGAACGATGCCCAAATTTACCTATAACACCTCGGACATCAATTTCTATAGCCATGCATCATCGAGGTCATCCAAAAAACCTTGGGTAGGCATCCCCTAGGTTAAGCGGTCCACTTGACCCCATGCATCCTCCAAAACTCAAGCCCTGAACTCCAGAGCAGCCATCTTCTTTGTCACCTCTATGACGCGAGCCTCCACCACCTCGGTGCGAGAAACCGTTGCAGTGCAATCGATAAAAACTGAGCTACTACCCTCCTCGGAGGGGCTAGCCTCCCCGCGAGGTGCTCCACCCTGAGGTTGCACTAGAGCCCCTCCCTATCCCCCAACTACGTGTTGAACACCTCGAGGCCTCTCGATTGGATCATGTCCCACCAACCAAGCCATGGAACACCTGATCTCGCCAACATCTGCAAGAGTAACAAAGCTATATTAGTGTCATCATAATACACATATAGAGAATAAATACTCAATTAAATGCATAATAAAACTTAAAAATATACCTGCTGGACCCCATGAATATCCCACAGCAAGACCCATGTGTGGCTCTCCATGGAAATCCATCCTCTAATAGGGGAAATGCAGGAACATCTAAGGATTGGCCTCAAACCAAGCCTCTATAGTGGCATTGCAGTAACGCCCCACTCAACCTCCCTCACCGTGAGGCATCATGAGGGCCCACCTCCTCATGCAACACTCTTGAGGACCCCCAGTAGGCACGACTACCGTAGGCCTCAATAGCACCACTCTCTCATACATTATGCTACACAAGATACTAGAATTTTTAAACAACTGAGATCCATCATGGACTTTGGAGAGCTAAGCCAACATCCTATCATAACAGTGACGGGCAAAATCAAAGAAATTATCGGCCCTCAGTTGGCGTAGAACACCAATCTACAAGCCTAACTCCCAATTGGGTGTAGAATACACTATCAATCTCACAATTTCTGCCAGAGTACACCACTCAACCAGGTTAGTAACTGAGGCTATCTAAATACACAAATTTGTGAGAGGCACCCCACCATAATGGCTCACCAAGAACCGCTGAAGATCCTTTCTCCCAAGGGGTAGTGGATAAGGAAGTGCCTCACCCTGTGGCAATAAACTAGTCACAAAGTATATATCTGTCTTTGGACGGATAGCAAGGTCACACCCCCACAACACCATAACCTTCCATCGCCTGTTCTAGTGTTCGATCAAGTAGCGCAATAAGAGATCATGTGATCACAAGAGGACATTCTCCAAAAACTTGAGAAGACCCCACCTAGATGTCTTTTGGCGTGCATTGGCAGCACCTACTAATGCGACCTAGAGTTTAGGCCACTTCTTCTCCCTCCGCAACATCCTGTCGTCAAATAGGCACATATCAATGATCTTAAAAGGACCAAAAATTGACAAATTTCCAAAAAAAATTCAAAAAATTGCTTTGGATTTTTACTTTCCTATTTCTTAGACAGGTGCGAAATACGCATGCTTGTTTCTCACACAAACGTGTAAATGGTGCGCTAAAATATAATACAGGCGTGAAAATTATGCGCCTATGCCTTGACCACCTGCCCGGCCAAGCAAACAATTTGTCTGGGTTCCGTACAAGCCCAGTTTTTATAGACCCTAGCCCAGGAATACTAAAAAAAATATAATACAGGACGTCATGGGGCCTACCTAGCTCAAGAATCATGAGTCCTGGGTACTTAAGTTGACCACAACGACAAGAACATCTCCGAAAAATCTTTGACCTCTCAAAACCTCAAAAAATCAAATGTCACAAATGAACTGAAATGAGCCATATTGACCTATATGTCGCTCTTTTCATATTGTTTGGAGGACCATAACGAGAGCTTATATGGCCCAATTGTAGAACTGAAAGCAACACAGTGATCAACACCTCATAATTCCCAAAGGAGGCTCCACACATTCAAACCTCTGAAAAAATAATTTTCAGTGCCGGTAGGTATGCCCTCTCTCATCTTCCTTTCATTCAGCACATGTTTTTCAATAATATTTGAATGAATAATATGCTTTCATTGGGGTATTTTGTTGCAGGTAACCATCCATCACTCCATCCACTGAAAGTACCAGAGCAGGTATCATTCTACCCTCAGCATGATAAAGTCCCAGAAAAACTTTGCATATCCTCACATCATTTCTCCGCAATAAACTAATCGTATCTTCCAAGCACTTGACCATGTCTATAATTTCCCCACCTTACACATGATAAACATCCTTGTTTGTCAGTAGAGCCTCCCATCCATGGCACCTGTCACTCAAAGTAGACCATATATCACAAAAAAAATCATGACGCCATGGCCATACCACTTCAGCTCGGGAAGAACTTCATGCCCATTCACCCACCATGCATCAAGTCAAGTTTTACCATACAAAAATAAAACCCCTTTCCAAAACTACCAATTTTTACAAGAATATTGAAAGCACACGATCGCGCCTCACATTTGGCCTACCATACCTCCATCAACGTAGCCCATCTGCAATATCTTCCATCCACTTCATCACCTCCATACAAGAGACCAACCAATGGGGCCCCCACCCTCAGCAAAAAGACCCTCCTCACATCATCAGTGAGAGAGCAATTTCCTATTTTGGGGCACTCATCTCAATGTTTTGTACAATCCAATCCCATTGTTTCATTCTTTTGATAATTGTACAAAGACCGCAAATGGTTAACAATTTCCCCCACTCATCCATCCATTTTTAGCCAATGGCAGCAGTCCCTCATCACCCTTGGTCAGAGTATCACACCTTTCATGCATAAGCCACCATGACATTCATAGCCAACATACACCCACCCTAGACATCCTACCCACTCTAGAGATTTCCTCATCAAAAATAGTTGTGATTGCCACCAAGATGCTTTCTATACTCCAACCTTGGACCACTGAATCCCTATCAACTACCTTCAGTCATCCCTTGTCATCATGCCTATGTTAAACCTATCAAATCCAAGGTCCTGATCCCTTGCATCAGTGACTCTTGTTTGGCTAAGGCTTCCTTTTTGTCGAATTCAACTCCTATTTTCCAAAAAAGGATGCGGTACCTTGGATTACCCCTCACTACAATAGGGACATCCTTGGGTGGCATTGTGGGATTCATCATTGCCCAAATATGTCATCGATCTTCCTGAAATTTGACTATAACACAAGATTTCATGTCAATATGGTATTGTACGTTACAACCATTCCACTCTTCTGAAATTCGTCGAAGACCCATGCCATTATAAGAATATCTTTCAGCAATGCTTACACAGGAATGTCCCAGTCATAAACCCATGTGTACAATGATAATTTATATGCCATACCAAGCTGATACATGTGGGCACCACTTTCCACCTATTGTCAAATAAAAAAATTCCCTTAAGGGTGTTAGAAATCATCTTCATCAACCAAATCAGCAGATCACTACCATACTAGTGACACAGAAAAAATCTATATCTGTCAGATAGATTTTTTTTAGCTAGCAAAATCATCATGAGCATCGAACATCATAGAAAAATTTTATTTATTCTATCATACTATTTCTTGCATGGTTCCCATGGGACATGGTCATTATCCGACCCATTGTAAGGTGTTTCCAACTTTTTTCTATACGTAGGTCTCTCTCTCTCTCCACACAATACACAGAAAAGAAACTATAATTTATTTCGTCTATATATTTCCTCCTAGACGTCACATATTACGGGGGAATTTTTATCACTGGAAAATCAGACAAGTAAAGCTGACATTACTAAATGTGAGGCAAAAGTATTTATAGGGCTGAGACACAGTAGAGGATCTGAAAATTTTTAAAAGTCCCTAAGGTCTAGAAGAAAATTCAAATTGGGCACGAAGCACTCTGGAAAAATGTGCCTTTATGGGCATTTTTCTTCGATAAGCGAACCTTTGTGCAGCTTTCCCTCGAAATGCCACGCAGTCCTGGGAGTGGTGGAAGTCACTTTCCGATACCACAAGGCACACTCCAGGGAAATGATCCCACACTTGAGGTCGCCCAAGGACAGCTGCCTAAGCCTCCTTGGACCTCAAGGGCGCACACAAAGGAATCAAGTGCTACACAATGGACTCAACGCCCTCTCTTTGGTCACCATCAATCAATGTACCAAGAAAGGGATGGAGAATTTGAATTCAACTATAAAAGGCCAGCAAGAGATGAAAAAAGGAAGAGAACATTATTATGTTGGCCAAAATTTCTTTGAAGAAATCTGGCAGTGTGCAATCCAGAGCATAAGTAGAGAGGGGATTTGGTTGTTGGCCATCCAACAACTTCAATCCTTTGGAGTAGAGAGAGAGACCTTGCACCAAGCAACTATAAGGTAAAAAATTCCTTGCATTAGGTCTTAGAACTCCATAGTTCTAAGGGCCCCTTAGTACCTTTCTTCCTAACAACAAGTAATAAGAGGGGATATTGATGCCACTGTTAGTATTATTGTTGTGTTTGACTCTTTATGGGATTTCGTGTTGATTTTTATTTTAATCTTGTTTTCTCTCTACATATGCATACTATATCATTAGTTAGTGTGTTTAATGTTTTATAGCATTTCCACTAACCTGCTAACTCTTTTTTTTATCTTCCTGTGACCAAAGCTTAGAGGAAACAACCAATCCTCTTAAGAAATTTTGGATTGGTAAAATTGTGCACCTAAACCACCACCACACTACCAAATATACCAAAGGAGGTAAAATTAGGTTTTGGAGGTTGACATACTTAGCACACCTCAAGTGAAAACCCTCTCAATTGTTAACATATGTCACACAAAGAACAACTCCACTTGCTTAAGTACTACACAATGGAACCATGAGACAAGAACCCGTACCTACCACAATGATAAATACTAAATGGAACCATGCAAAAAATAGTAGCATGAATCCTAGAAGATAGGAAATATGGAAAATGAAGGTAACTCCAACCATTCTGGGAGACTCATCCCAACTAGATCATGCCTAGATGTAGAAACATCTTAAATGTTGAAAAAAATAGCATCATCAGACTCATTGCAAACCCAAATATATCCTCAAGATCAACATGCAAACCCTAAAACTAGAACTGCTAAAAGCCAAAAAATAGCAATGTGATGAAAATGTTTGTGTGTCCCGGAAAAAAATTAGTTGCAACATGAGCTCACAAATACCAATGATACATGCTCAATTTCCACAAGCAGAACTTGGAACTATGCCTCCTAAAATTCAAGAAAAATACTACTAACATCATTTTCCTCAAAATTTGGTGAACGTGCCTCTATAATGAACTTTGAACACCATAACACCTGATGCACCTATCACTGAAAACCTGCCTAATGAAAATGAATTGGGTCCTAATGCTCTAATTGCACAGGCTAATATGGGGATTAATTGATCTAAATGTGGGAAAACGTTTTAATTCTATGAAACATCCCTCATCAGTATTAAAAGTGTGTTTCTTATGTGCATAGGAATTTTTACTGAACTTTGAGATTATCACAAGGATTTATTTTTAGTGTCTTTCAATATGTAATTCCATGAGTAGGTTATAAACATGAAACCATTAAGCACATGAAAGGAAAATACATCATACAGCAAAGCATAAGGCATTTGATGAAGGAGTTTGCCCCGTTTGGGCTACATCTCCTTGAATCATATCTAAGGCATGATTCATTGCTAGTATGCTCCAATTTCAAAATGGTGAGTACATCAATGCTGATCTGAAATGGTAAGTTTCTCCTAAAAATAAAAAACTCCTGCAAGTCCCTTTACCATACACCTACTGTCAGCAACACATGGGCATATTACCAAGATCCCTTACTCTAATATGAAAGAGCATAAAATTTATAATTCAATAACTGTAAGTACATCAACAATCTCTTTCTCTAAAACACATAAAGAGAAAATATGAGAAAAAGTCTACAACACTGCTGCAAAGGCTACTGTTGCATACATATGGAGGTTGCAAGATCCCTACAAGATCATCTCCATCTCAAAGTCATCAAAGAAATGGCTCAATATATAAATGATCCATACACCCTCTAGGCTTCAATAAAATTCTCCTTTTCCTTCTGCAAGTTGAGTCCTTCCTTCTTGTCAGAGGCCTTTTTGATAAATGGCTCCACATTAGCCTTTGCTCCCTCATCTCCTCTAGTGGCAGCACCACTGCATGTAATTATGTTTACACCTGTATGATCATCGTGTGGTTCCTATTTACCATTTGTATGTTCTACATAGGTGTCTATTGTTACGTTTCCTACATTCTAGCAATTAAAAGAGGACAATCTTCAATTACATGATCAAATTATTTATAGTATCTGCAATATTGTTGCACAGGGTTCGGAAAGTTGTGCACATAGTGTCAATAATCTCCATATTTATAGCAGATTAATTGCCCTCTTCCCAGACCTGCGCATCAACCTCTTCCCCCTCCCCTTCCTCTTGCTGGGGATCCTCCATGTCTAGAGGGAGATGTAGGTGAATATGTGTCAGCCTACACTCTATAGAGGTTAGCACTATCCATCATTAGGTTGAACGTATGACAATGGTGCTCATAATGACCAAATGAAGAGAAAAACCTGCAACATTGTTGCTTTAGCTCCAGGACATATCTTCCAAATTGAGGGAAATGTTGTCTCTCATGTCATCTAGCTACCCTACAATCAATGCGCCATTGTGTGGTAGTACCACTTGACCCAACAACATCCCTGGGGCACAATGGATTCAGTCCCCCCTGCTTGCATGTAATATGAGAACAATGTACACTGATATTTGGTGTGGTCGGAACCCTTACAACATATACACCAGAAATCTGTGCCAAATTCATTTCCTTGTTCTCTGTGTAGGTTCTAAATCTACATGTGCATTGCCTCTAATTGATTTTTGATTTATAGAGTACCGAGTTGATCATCTACTCTGGGCGCAGCTTCTAGTTTCCTGGAAACTTCCAGAGCTTTGGCCTGAGAGTTGATCTTATACTGATTCATAGGACCACACAGATGTGGCAAGATAATATCAATAAAACACTCCTTATGTTTCTTATCATCATAAAAAAATCCTCCCTCGTTGATGGTGTCCTTCAGCCGTTGATCAGCCTCCCAAACAGACTCATTTGGATCTTGTTTGATATCTTTTAATTCTTTTACGCATTGTGAGTAGGACATCGGATTATTGAATTACTGTGTCAAAGCATCCTTAATATGTACAACAGTGGGACCAACGTTTTGAGTTAGATATCCTATAAACCAATCTAGCACACGACCTTCAAATTCCATAGCCAACAATGCTCTCTTGATAGCATCAGTGTTAACATTTTTTGCAGTCCCCACTACATTGGAAACAAACCAAAAACTTTCCATATATTTGTATCCAACACCATTAAATGTGGGTACCTTCATATGCACAACCATATCCTCTTCTAGTGGTGGCAGTGGCGGGGTAGGAGATGTGTTACCCCTACATGAGTTCGTATGTGGCGTAGAAGGAGGACTATCTCCGGTGCATGTAGCCTCACCACTCTCTATCTCACTGTCAAGAAAGTTTCTCAGAGGGTTGTATATAGATTTTTCCCCTCTCTGATTAACCCGATAGTATTTTATGCTACGCGTAGTTATTTCTAGCTTATCTAGGGTCATTCACTTAGTGTGGCTGCACAAAACACCCTTTTCACAGAATAGCATATTAATCGGCAGATGAAAAGAGCATATGAAATTACCTCTTAGTCTCTTGAAGAACATCCTTTCAGCTTCAGAATATGACACAAACTGATCTACTACAAATTCTGTCAAAAACCCACCCAAGATGTTGTCAACCTAGTGATATATAGTCTGGGTGATGAAATTATTCATATGCTCTAACTGTTGGATCAATTTAGGTGTCGAACTCTGCAGCGGGTTTGGAACTCTGCTAATCTTGAAAACCACTCCTATAATTCACATGTAAAGGTCACAAAGAAGATCTCATGAACCTCTGTCAATATATACTTCTGTTTCCAATCTTCAACAGACAGTTTCTTACTTCGGTTTTCCTTAAGGGAAAATTCTTGAATTTTATTCTCAAACCAATCTTCTAATTCATTCTTTGAAGCCCACCACATCACCCAATCTCTCTCAAAATTATCCATGTCTGGGAAACGGAATCATTTTTTGTCTTGAGGGGTCCCGACCCACATTCAAAGTTAAGGTTAACCAACAAAACCCTCTTACTACTGGCCATTTTGGGAGTGACCTACTTACGCAAGTCAAAGTCCCACCCGAAGCAGTATGGGGGGGTGCTGGAACCAAGTGTCCACATCCTGGGAGAGAGATTTAAATTATGTGGGTGTCCTCAAATCTAAAACAAATGTGATCTGACCTTTGCAACAGAAGCCCTAACCATAAACCCTAACCATGCAGATTTAGGTCAATTTACACATGTTATCTTGCGCGCGCACGGATACAGATCCTGTAATCCTTTCAATACATAACATTTAATTTAAACATCAATAGATCCATTCATTTATAATTGATCTAAGGAAGAATACAGTTGTGCAACTGATCCAAACACAGATAACAGAGTAAACAGAAATAACATGCAAAAATATATCATAAGGCAGAATACAGATGCATTTGATACTCAGATTTCTTCCAAAACATTTTTTATTCATTCATAGTTCAGATCTTCCTTACAATCCTTTTGTTCTACCCGCCCAGATAGCCAATGGAGTCTACACACAGCCAATGAGGTCTACACACAACAGGATGAAGGTCTCTACACGCATAGGCAGAAGGAGCCTTATAAACCCAAACAAGTTCACCTTTAAGTTGATAACATCATATCAAAACATATTAGACTTCTTACTTTTTATCTACTCCACTTGATCTAGATTCCTATTTATATCTTTAGTCTGCGCTCATCTAAGGTCCGCAAACTGTGTTATGTGGCCCCTAGTTCTACCCTTTTTCCCATTATAGCTCATGAGGGGCTTCGACCCACCCCAAAACCCATTGACCTATTCTTCACTTAGTGCACACGATTAAACTTACAAAAAATATTATATTTTTATCCAAAATCTAGTCCTAACGGACCCTGCTCAACCAATGACATCGGTTGCATAACTAAAAGTGCATGTGGTGAGGACAACAACGAAATGGATAGAAAAGTTGAATATCATTTATGGGCACCCAAAGCACTGTAACAAGACACAACTATTCAACCACGAGACTCAAAGAGTTATAAAGACTATTGTCATCTCACTGCTTTGACCTAAAAATGGTGGAAATAATTCTTATTATTATTTCCTCAACTCCAAAGTAGTTGGTTTTTAGATGGTACACATACTATGTAGGATGAAAATAGGCTGCTACAACGTTGTATCACTAAACAGTTTTTCTACTCACTGATAATTATGTAGGAAGAGACTTCTCCTCTCACCAATTCAAGAATACACTCAAGTATATGAAATAACACACTCTAACATCCCTACACATAGTTGCTGATTGGACTCCAATAAAATCACGTCCAAGGGATGTAAATAAACCAAGTTGTCTTTTTGAGGTTAGAAAAGTTGCATGCATATTTCAAATGCTATTTTCAGTCTTTGAATTCATGTTGCCAAGAATAAAACAACTCATTGACCATCCTTGAATGATTGTGCCTAATGTAAACTTTCAACCAAAATTTTAAATATAAATAAGGCCGAACTAAGTTTTTTAAGGATAGTGCAAGTCAAACTTGGATTTTAGTTAGCCAAAGATAGCAAGTCAATTTGCAATTTTAGTTATCCAAAATAGCACAAATACCAATGAAATTATCCTTTCCAAAATTGGTACAAGGTCACCTACTAGTAAATTTAGAACTCAAACCATGAGAAGAGGATATATATAAGTTGGAGAAACATACAAAACAACCAAATATACCAAAGGAGGTCAACTTAGGTTTTGGAGGTTGACATACTTAGCACACCTCAAGTGACAACCCTCACAATTATTAGCATATGTCACACAAAGAACACCTCCACTTGCGTAAGCACTACACAATGGAGCCATAAGACTAGAACCCATATGTACCACAACGAGAAATGCTAAATGTAACCATGCCAAAAATAGTAGCATGAATCCTAAAATATAGGAAAGATGGAAAATCAAGGTAACTCCAACCGTGCTAGGAGACTGATCCCAAATAGAGCATGCCTAGAAGTAGAAACATCTTGGATGTTGATAAAAATAGCATCATCAGACTCATTACAAACCCAAATATATCCTCAATATCAACATGCAAGCCCTAAAACCAGAACTACTAAAAGCCAAAAAATAGAAATGTCATGAAAATGGTGGCATGTGCCAGAAAAAACTCATTTGCAACATGACCTCAAAAATACCAATGGCACATGCTCAATTTCCATAAGCATACCTTGGAAGTGTGCCTCCTAAAAATCATGAATAATACTTCTAAAAGCATTTTCCTCAAAATTTGGTGAACATGCCTCTATAATGAACTTTGACCACCATGAAACCTAAAGCACCCATCACTGAAAACACGCCTGATGAAAATGAATTGGATCCTAACCCTCCAATTGCACAAGATAATATGGGGATTAGCTGATCTAAATGTGGGAAAACTTGTTAATGCAATGCAAGCTCCCTCATTAGTATTAAAAATGTGTTTCTTATGTGCATAGGAATTTTTATTGAGCTTTCAAATTATCACAAGGATTTATTTTTAGTCTCTTTCAATATGTAGTTCCATGAGTAGGTTATAGACATGAAGACATTAAGAACATGAAAGGAAAATACATCATACATCAAAACATAAGCCATTTGATGAAGGAGTTCACCCCGCCTGGGCTACATCTCCTTTAGTCAGCTCTAACGCATGATTCATTGTTATTATGCTCCAATTTCAAAATGATGAGTACTTCAATATGGTGATCTAAAACGGTAAGTTTCTCCTAAAAAGAAACAACCCCTGCAAAGTCCCTTTCCCATACACCTAATATTAGCAAAACATGGGAATCTTACCAAGATCCCTTAATCTAATATGAAAGAGCATCAAATTTTTACTTCAATAACTTTAAGTGCATCAACAGTGTCTTTCTCTAAAATACATAAAGAGAAAAGATGAGAAAAATTCTACAACACTACTGCAAATATTGCTACTGCAAACATATGGAGGCTAGAAGATCCCTACAATATCATCTCCATGTCAAATTCCTCCAAGAACTGGCTCAATCTTTGAATGATCCATACACCCTCCTTGCTTCAATAAAATTTTCCTTTTCCTTCTGCATGTTGAGTCCTTCCTTCTTGTGAGAGGCCTTTATGATCAATGGCTCTGCATCAGAATTCGTTTCCTAATCTCCTCTAGTGGTAGCACAACTACGTGTAATTATGTTTACACTTGGATCATCATCGTGTGGTTCATATTTGAATATTTGTATGTTCTATGTAGGTTTTTTTTGTTGCTTTTCCTACATTCTGGCAATTAAAACAGGACAATATTCAATTGCATGACCAAATTTTCTACAGTACCTACAGGATTTTCATGTAGGGTTCGAAAATTCACGCTCATAGTGTCTAGCATCTCCACAGTTATAGAAGATTAATTGTCCTCTTCGCCGACCTGCGCCTTCACCTCTTCCCCCTCCCCTTCCTCTTTCTCGGGATCCTCCACGTCCAGAGGGATATGTTGGTGAATATGGGTTAGCCTGCACTCTATAGAGGTTAGCACTATCCATCATTAGGTTGAACATATGGCAGTGGTGGTCATCATGACCAACTGAAGAGAAAAACCTGCACCATTGTTGCTTCGGATCTAGCACATAGCTTCCTAATCGAGGGAAATGGTTTGTATCGTGTCATTGAGCTACCCTACAATCAATGCACCATAGTGTGGGAGTACCCCTTGACCCAACAACATCCTTGCACTAGCACATTTGGCCAAATTTCCGACGACAAAAATTTCTCTCTTGCAACAGATAGGCATCCCAAGAGTGACATTTTGAGCCAGGGAAAAACGTTGGTTCTCTTAAATTCAGAATTTCGACACTTGAATTAAATGTCGGTAGAGCAACGCTATCTTTGAAATTTTTTTATTGGTGTTGAATTCTGACGTTTCAAACCTTTCTTCGCTCTTCTGAAGTTTCATGAATCGTCGTGCTTTCGATGAACATAGGCATCACCAGTCCGATGCTTATAAAGGTCATTAGAGTGACGGTTGTAATCATCGAAATACCAATGGCAGAATTTTTTTTTTTTAGAAAACTAAACATCGCTATACCGATGGTTATAAAAGTTGGAATACCAATGAAACAAAAAATTATTAAAAAATAAAAAATAAACGTCGGAAAATCGACAGAACAAAAAATTATTTAAAAAAACTAAACGTCCCTATACTGACAGTTCTAAACGTTGAAAATACCAATGACACCAAAAAATATTAAAAATAAACTAAACCTCGCTATACTAACAGTTGTAAACATCGAAATACTGACGCACAAATTTATTTTTTTTAAAACTAAACGTCTGTATACCAACGGTTGTAAACATCGCTATACTGACGGTTGTAAATGTTGGAATACCAATGATACAAAAAATTATTTAAAAAATAATAATCACGACCATTCTATTTCCAAGAAAAAAATATAATTTGGTACGTTAAAGTGAGAAAAAAATTTAATAAAACAAGAAATTATCAATGCTTCAATTCTCCTTATTGAGAAAAAGAAACATTAATATATAAATTGATTGGTTCTAATATTGTCCTAGGCAATTTTCCAATAGGTTAGAAATAATTTATATTGCTATTAAATTAGAATTAAAATACGATGGAAAATTTTATTATTTAACCATCATTCATGGCTTCTAAAACTGGCCACACTAATTTTCAAAATGCAACAGAAAATCTAGCAATCCACTTTGAACTTTGTACCATCTATATATGTCACATGGCTCTAGGTTATGTCTAACAGTTCACTATAATTCTTCTTGGAAGATGTGATAAAGGGTAACTTCTATTGAAAAAGTTACTCATCATTGAATTTGAATACATCTTTCATTCAAATTCAAATTCTAATGAACCAACACATATAGTTAGATGGCTCATAATGTCCTCAAGTCTTTAACACTTACTGTTTGCTTCTTTGGTCTTGCATTCAGTCTTTGGTATCGATCAACAATTCTTTTGCTACCTTGTATTCATTGTGATTTATGCTTAAATTTTATATAATGTTCCCATGAAAATTGAACTCATTCACACATTTGACTAGGTTTTGATGTGAAGTCCAAATTAGAAAGAAGCCAAATATGACACAGCCATCAGGACAATAGCTTCAAAAGTCAGCAAGAGGCTAATACCAATCCCATCACAAAATATATAAGAGCAACATCAAAATTATCAATCAATGAGAAAAATACACCAACCAAATTGGAATCCATGTATATTTAATATATTTTTTTATTTCCAAAGGAATTCATGTGCCTTAACACAAGGGAATATACAAGACTATTTTGCAATAGTCAACTTCAGATGTGGAACCCAAGTAAACAAAACCCAACATAAATAGTTCACATATTATGTAGAAAGCTCTTTTCCATGCACAAACTTCAATCTTCCTGTTGACATCTCTCGTATATATAATAGACACTCAACAATATTCAAAAATTGACAAATAAAATCATCTGAATGAACTTGCAGTGAATCCATTAACCTATTTTCAGATGTCTCTTCTGCTTCCAGTCTCAAGATTTCCATCCTCTAGATTAATTACCAGAGTAATTTCAATTGTGCAAAAGCTGAGGACATTTAAAAATAGATGTATATGACTAATTTTCATGCACAAATTAATCCCAACCTAAATTTTAATCCCTATATACTTGAAATGGAAATCACACATTGAAATTCACGAAACAGAAACCATGAATCATTATGAATTACTTTCAATTTATGTCTAAAATTCGATAAAATGTAGTTCCTTTATTTGTTAAATATACAAGAAATAATTCATTGGCAAATTAACCATATTTTTAAACCTTGGAAAGTTACTTGATTGTTTGAAATTAAAAGGGTGAAATAATTATAAACCTAATTTCAACTATAGTCCTCTAAATTAAACATCGATAAAAGTGGATTCCAACTACACATATCGTTACAACTTTTCGAAATCTCCCCATAACAGGGAAATATGTACCTTAGGCCACCAAAGTCAGTATACTTGATTTTGTAATCCCATGTTTCATTTGTTGATACATGCTTTGTACGTAGAAAAGAACTATTGGACAGCGCCCTAAACTCTCTTCCATTCTCCTTGCCTTCCAATGTAGAGGATACTAGATGCAGATATAGATAATTTTTTTGTCATCACATGAAATATCCCATGTTATAGGTCCCAAAGAGTACAAAGGATATGGGGAATTAGTTCCGAGATACTACCCCTCACCTTGTGCCTAGATCAACCCAAAATATTGTAATAAATCCACCCTACAGGAGGTTAAAGTGATATTATAGGATCACCTCTATTGCTGAATATGAACGCTATCAGAGCAACAAGGTAAGCAAGCTATAACACTCCCACTTTACAAGTGTTCTCCACCAAGGCAATATACTATTAAAAAAACTTGAACCCCCTATCTGCTAAGGAAAACATCATCACATTGACCATCTGTGAACCTAAAGAAATATAACCTTAGACCTCTACTCCCTTCTATACTCTGAAATATCTTTAGAATCTTCAAAGGTGAATTCCTTGTTCAAAGAAGAATTCATCAACAACCCACCACTCTCTAATATTGTTGTACCTCCTCTGTTCTAACAATATCTAAATTGTTTCTATAGATAGTGTGCTTCTGTTGTTGAAACGTTACTAGTGTTGAAAAGTTACCGAGTGACATGCTAGTACTTTTTTTCACGTTTTTGGATCTATGCTAATGCATGCAAAAATCATTGAGGCCAGGTACAAATCTTGGACTACTTTGGTAGAATAGACACCCCATCACTTGCAGCTTCTTAGCTGAACATATCCAATCAAATGGTGCTAATGGCTCCATTTTAAAGCTATATATGGATGCTAATGGTTCTTGGTGTACATGTTGAGGAAAAGGGGTCAGATCAGGTGAAATTTTGGGAAATTTTTGATAGATAACTCTTCAGAATAGCACCTAAGCTAAAGGAAGTCTATGTTATGCATTGCAACACTGACCTTGGGGCATGTTTCTCAAAACAATTTCAAAAAAAGAATCCTATGAAGAATGTGGTCACATCTTGCACTTGACATGTGGAACATAAGGCATAATTGTACAATCCATGATATAGAAACACACACCAGTAGGGTTAGGTATGAAACCTATATAGAGACTCTCCTGTAAACAAGTATATTCTTCATTTCATTTTCATCATGTTATATCTCGTGGATAAGGCATTAGGGATTACAGAGGTTTCATATTCTCAAATTTATATGATGAGCATGCTGCTCCAAATGATCAAGGTTTCGTGTACTTTTTAAATAATAGAATAAAAATAATTTTCGATTTCTAAGTTACTTTTAGAGTTGAGGAAAAGTGTTTTGACATTTTTAGATTAGGCTTGGATTATGCGTCTCATGGAGGAAGGTAAGATATGTCGCAAGGAAAACTAAATGTCAAAATACATTAAATTACCTGGAAGTTATGCTAGTTTTCTAAAATATTTTTGGAGAACCCCTTGGAGGAAAATGGGTTTCGTATGCAATTTAGATTCACATATCATCTATATAGGGATGGTAAAAAAAATTTGCTCACCAAAGTATTGGTAACTTGATGAGAAGTTTATTTGGAGACACAATTGGTTAATGGGATTTGACTTTATCTCAAATTGAATTCATTTATATTGATTTAATGAATAGATACATCAACAAAAGTTCATTTTAGGGAGTAAATTTATGGTGGGGCTCCAAAATGTGTTGATTTGGTCAAGTTGTCAGAGACAAAGAATAAAAAGAGTATGATGCTCACATTTTTACAAAAATCCTGAAGGAAACTCATGAAGATATTAGAATGAAGCTACAATAGAGTAATGAAAGTGCCTTGATCAATAGGCCTTCTGGAGAAGAAGGAGAAGAAATACATAAGCTTGGATTGTAAAAATTTAACATAGTGCTGAGCACATCACTCTAGAAACATCCTTCTATAAAATTTGATTCTCAAATGATATTCGAGGCATCCCTGTTCTCCTATATTTTTTCCTGTTTCTATGGAATGGGCATGATAATGGGAATGGTATTTAAAATAGAGTATATCCCATTGGAAGGCTAAATACCTACAAAATCAATCCAGTTCCTTGTAGACCTAGCAAAAAAACCTCTAGGATTTAATATTCAATTTCAGAATGTTTAAACTATGTAATATTCCAAATTAGGAAAAACTTATGAATCATGCATCAAAAATGCATTTCCAGCAACATATGCAATAAAATACTGAAATGGAACCTTGGATCCCATAAAATAACAAATATAAAATATAAATCTAATATTAGAGCTCAAACAAAGCAAACTAGGTGGGTTAAACAGATCTCCCAGACCTAGGATTGCCAAAAAGTGCTAAAACCCCAAGACTGCAAAATGCCAGAGCAGTTGCTCAAGGGACTGTGCAGTCTAAGAGAGGTTTTACACATAAAATCATAGGAGAACAATATATCTACTCATTTATTGATAAATAATTTTGAAGAGCATAGATCTAGTCTCCTTATACAAAATACAAAAGAAACCAGCAAGGGTTTCTTGTTAAACACTCTGCATACAAAATAGGAAATTTAGTAATTTATTGAATAACCACCGAAACACTAAATTACATGAGTTTATAAGGCTGAAATATTTATGATCTGCTGTATATCCCTCAAGTGATTCCTCCCATGAAATGATGAACCTCTCAATCATAAGGAAACTCAGCAATTGAGCCACCAAACCATGTAATGAACACTGCCTCCAAAATAACACATTCCATAGCAGAAAAAGCGATGGGAATGTATGGGAAATGTGTGGTCTGATACCACAGATCTTAAATAAGCTCTAATATCTCTAAACAAATCTCTCAAGTGAAGGAAACCTTCCTCCAATGAGAAACTAGCTTAGAAGCTAGGATTCCAATCCCTTCCACTACTGCACCCAGCAACACTGCACAATCTCTGACAAAGTTGTGATGATGAAGATATATGAAGCTTGGCTTGAAAACCTGATGTGGAATGATGAATTAAAACTCTCCCAATGAGGCTCCTCAAAGGAAAGAAGTGGGATTCCTACCCGGGAACACCTAGTGATAAACAACACTACAACTTTGCTAAGAAGCAAAGCAGCAACAGGTCTTGGTAGACAAGAATAATAGACTAAGACATGGAGAATAATGCTGCCATCCTCTTCCTTATATAATACATGTGTTTTATTTCCATTTTCCCCACTCAATTATGTTACTTCTATCCCAAGATACATCTCCCTCTAAAACTGCGTTATTCCTCTTTGGATTCTTTCTCCACTAAAACTGCATTGTTGACTTAGTCAAAGCAGCTTGATTTTAACCCTGTTCACACATGGAGGTATCTTATTGAGCTAGAAAGAGTTTCTCCTTTCCAATTTGGAATATTTAATTCTTCCTTAGGAGACTTATGGGGTTTTCTTCTCATTTATTCACCGACTAGAGATACTGCCAACTCTGATGTTCCATTTAGCTTGGAGGCTAAAATTTTGGAACATTACAGTCCTCCCCTCCAAAATATTTTCTTGTCCTAAAGAAAATGCATAAGGAGAACAAAATATCTACCCTCTTTCTCATGTGGCCTCCATCAATAGCCTCCATCACTACATCAAGAGAATCTACAAATATACTGTCATCCAATGCTCCCTCCCAAGTGTGCAAAACTAAAGTGTCTGCATCAATCAAAGGTGGAAAGTGTGAATGGAAACCTGCTAGCTATTTCATGGCATCCACAAGGTAGGAGTGATGATCATCATGGTGAATGAGTGCCTCCCTCACCCATGCTATCATCCAAATGAAGTGAGTCACCCTCAAACATGGTAACTCATGAAAAGTATCCTCCACCTGTGGCTCCTGAAATGTAGGTGGGATGAATAAGTGAACATGATAGGAAAGAGGGCCTATCCCACGCTATCCTCCTCTCCACTTATGATAAGTGTATAAGGCATGTTTATCTTGGGCTGCAACATGATTGCCCTCCAATTGCAAGAAGAAGATTGAGCCTCTAAGGACTCTCCCTCCAAAGTCATGAGACATGTCAACCCAAACCATTCCATCCAAGTTGAATGGGGCATCATCACCATTTGGCCTCCAAATCAGAAAATGGCTGAAAGTTAGGTGAAATTTTGGATGGTACCAAAGGTTCTCCAAGTGGATTTTACGTAGTGCCCCCAACTATTGCTTGAGAATGTCATATGGCAAGTGGTCCTGCAACAAGTTACAAGTTGTATATGTTTGTTCTCCCAACATGGGGAAGTAAGCATCAATTTCTATCAGTTTTACATAGATAAAATAAAAATACACTTGCCCAAAGTCATGTATAGATGGGCTACTATCATCATCATAAACATTGGCCCTAAAGTGACCATGAGACCCAAAAATGCTCTTGCTCCTTTGAGGAGCAATGCACTATTCAAACATGGTGGGAAAGTACAAATACTCAATGGAGTAATCAACAAGTAGAGAAATTCATTTCCTACCATACATAGTGAGTAGGCTAAAAGTGAGGTCCATGTATAAGCTGCCCCATAAAGATTCCCTCACCAAAATCTGCAAGAAGGGATACACATACTCTTTGGAACACTCCATCAATAAGAACACACTCCCATGTGACAGCGCTGTAGGCCTGAAGAATAAGGCTCCATGACTTCTCCCTTTGACATTCCACATAACAAAGCCATCCACCATCATGCTGCTATGTGAGAAGGTAATCTTCTGACATGGAAGTCTCTCATGATCCTCCAATACTGAAGGGTAGCCTCCTTGCACCATGAATGTGCCTTTATTCTCTTCAAAAATATCATGAAAAGTATGGGAACAACTTTGCCCATACTCTCCCAAGTGCAACCATAGCAACAAAAACTTTTGTTGTTGCCTCATCTCTCCCTCATACAAGCCATAACGTAAGATCATGAAGGTCAACTTGTATGATGCCCCATACCAACAAGTCTTCTTCTGCTCTATCATATGGGTGAATTTCCATCCAATTGATTTCTCTATCCATACAAAGCTTCCATTGAACAAAAACACATTAGCAATACATGGAAGAAAAATACAATAAAAAAAGTTTCCAAATGACAACCGGAGAGTGAATCATGGTTCCTCTCATGGAACCAGCGCAGTGCATCCTTGTCTTGCATCAAAATAAGAAAGAACAAGTGCTTTTCTAGCCACTTTTTTTCTACCACAGTCATCTCATAAGATGAAAACATGAAGTTACAAGTTGGTTCCAATGGTGAACACCCAGATGCATATGGCTTCCCCTAAAAACCATCAAAATGATAGGCAAAGTAAATGCTACAAGTAGCTACAAGTACATCATCATATAATATGCAAGAAGAGATGATCCTTATTGTTACATCATGATGATCAAATAAGGAAAATAATTACAATAAAAAATATGAAATTATACCTCCTCCATCATGTACTTCAGGTCTTGAGCTGAAATGGGTCAACTGGAAATTCTTCCTCACTCCCAATGAGTAGGAAGGTGACTGTGACATCCTCTTTATCACCATCCGGGCTATGCATCTCTCCATATGCTGAAATATTTCATGCTAAATTCCCTCCCAAGTGAATTCCTCCATCTAATGGAAATATGCATCAAAGTGCATAGAAGAGAAGTCCTCATGTGCTGCATGTCGCAGCTTCTCCTTGAGACTAGAAGATCTAGTCAAGAATATCCTGCCATAGGAATAGATGACCACATCATCCACCATGTGTCTATCATATCCATCCAATTCATCAAGAATCATGCATGCACCAAGATCCTTGGAGTACTCTACCAAGAGCTGAGATCTCCAATAAGGATCAATCCTCCTACGAGACAACGCTGGTGATCTGGCATGTGAAGCTCTCCTCATGCTATTGCCTACTACTTTGACATCCCTCGTGCCAAATTTATCCTTCGAGCCCTTCATCTCTCCAAAACCCAAGAGTGGTGAACCCCAAGACAAGATATCTCTCATCAACTGCAGATCTGGTGGCCTCCTTGGTGGAATGCCTCTATGTAGTGAGACATCAATGTCAAGAGTAGACTGTACATATGATTGGGAAACCTTGCCCTTGCCCTTACAGTGCAAATCAGTCTACCTCTTCATTTCATTGGCTCTCTGAAATAGAGAAGGGTGTGTACCTCTCATCAAATGATGTTGCTCTTCCTCCTCCTTCTAGCTGCAATGTTGCACACTTATGTTGCTCACTGATTGTGCTTGGACCTCCATGTATGAGATCCTGGGAACTTATTGCAAAAGAAAAATAATCCCTCCTGTTGGAGCATGTGCTCCTCCCTCCTCTGCATGAGGCACTGGATGTGCTCTAGATGTGACAACGTTGTTGCCCTCATCTCCCTTAAGGTGTGTGGGCAACATCTCAACAATTGGATCCTGTTCTGAAAAAGAGATCCCTATGCCCTCTTGTACAAGGATATGAACTAGAGGCTTTGCTTATGGTAATGTGTAATGCAAGATTTTTTTCTTCTCCCATGGTTTTCTGAAGTGGAGTTTCCTTCATCACATGCAAGGGTTTTTTTTTCTCAAGTTTTTCTTGCTCATGTGCCTTAGGGAGTTTTTCACCAAACCTTCCCATCAAATTTTCTATGAATCTTGCATAAGAGTAAGTGTTTGAATTTTTTAAAGAACAAGACTCAAAAATCCACCATGCATGAGCCTTACCTTTGAAATGCAATGTTGCAAATCTGATGGCTTCATCTCCGGAAATATGGTGCAGCTGCAAATAGGAGTCTAGCTCCTTCACCCAAGCTCTAGTTGAACATGTAGGTGATCCGAAAAAAGTAGATAGAATAAATCTATCTTCATCCTGTTGCTTGCTCTTCTCCACCTATATCTTTCAAAACACTTGGAAATCAGTATGATCTCTAAACTTCTCAGTTTGAGATTCATACTCCTGCAACAAAACACTAAGAGTTCTCCTCTTAGGCATTTTTCCTCGTCCCATCCATCTCAAGATAGCTCTAGGTGCTTTAATGCACTGTGCATCATGGAGTGAAGTTGCATGCTCACACTAACCATTTGAAAATCTAGATTCAACTCTATATTCAACCTCCTTTGGAGATCCCATCTCCAATCTCATTTTCTTCAACTCTCCTTGAAAGCTCTACATAGATTTTGGAAGAAGCTTTGTGAGCTTGTCTTCCATTCTTCCTACACATACTAAATATTTCTGGCTTCTGTCCATCTCTCCTTATTCTGATAGCTAAATCTCACAGGCTGAGCCGAAGATCATGCTTTGATACCACTCTAATATTCCAAATTAGGAATAGCTTATGAATCATGCATCAAAAACGCATTTTTAGAAACATATGCAATAAAATATTGAAATGGACCCTTGGATCCCATAAAATAACCAATATAAAATCTAAATACAATATTATAGCTGAAACAATTCAAACTAGGGGGGTTAAACAGATCTCCCACACCTAGGATTGCCAAAAAGTGCTAAAACCCCAAGACTGCAAAATGCCGGAGCAGCTGCTCAAGGGACTCCGCAGTCTAAGAGAGGTTTTACACATAAAATCATAGGAGAACAATATATCTACTCATATATTGATAAATAATTTTGAATAATAGAGATCTAGTCTCCTTATACAAAATACAAAAGAAACCGGCAAGGGTTTCTTATCAAACACTCTGCATACAAAATGGGAAATTCAGTAATTTATCAAAAATCCACTAAAAAACTGAAGTACATGAGTGTATAAGGCTTAAATATGTCTGATATTTTGTATATCCCTCAAGGGCTTCCTCCCATGAAAGGATGAACCTCTCAATCACAAGGAAACTCAGCAACGAAGCCACCAAACCATTCAATGAACACTACCTCCAAAATAGCACATTACCTAGCAGAAAAAACGATGGGAATGTATGGGAAATGTGTGGTCTGATAAAAAGATCTGAAATAAGCTCTGGAGATATCCAAACAGATCTCTCAAGTGAAGGAAACCTTCCTCCAATGAGAAACTATTTCAGAAGTCGAGATTCCAATCCCTTCCACTGCTGCACCCAGCAACACTGCACAATCTTCGGCAAAACTATGCTGATGAAGATGTCTGAAGCTTGGCCTTGAAACCTGATGTGGAATTATGAATTCAAAATCTCCCAATGAGGCTCCTCAAAGGAAAGAGGTCGGATTCCTGCCCGGGAACACCCAGTGCTAAACAACACTGCAACTTTGCTAAGCAGCAAAGCAGCAACAAGTCTTGGTAGACAAGAATAATAGACTAAGACATGGAGAATAATGCTTCCATATTATTCCTTATATAATACATGATTTTTCTTGACCTTGGCCCCACTCAATTAGGTTACTTCTATCCCAAGATATATCTCCCTCCAAAATTGCGTTATTCCTCTTTGGATTCTTCCTCCACTAAAACTGCATTGTTGACTTAGTCAAAGCAGCTTGATTTTAACCCTGTTCACACATGTAGGTGTCTTACTGAGCTAGAAAGAGTGTCCCATTTATCATTTGGAGTATTTTATTCCTCCTTAGGAGACTTATGGGATTTTCTTCCCCTTTATTCATCGACTAGAGCTGCTACTAACTCTAATGTTCCATTCAGTTTGGATGCCAAAATTTTGGAACATTACAAACTAAAAATACAGGTTTGAACATATGGTTGATATTCCTACATCATTATTAACATGTTGACCCTCTTTATCAAGGAGAATTAGTAAACTTGCAAACATATTATCACACTCGACTATGAGAAGCTAGACAATCATTTTTCCTTTTGTCTCTCTAGTTTCCAATTGAACTATAAATATGTAGAAAGGGTATTGATAGATTATCCTTGGAATTTTAGGACTGTGATTTTCATAGGTATTTATCAAGGAGGCTTAGAAAAATTCTAAACAAAACACAACCCTGTACTGTATTAGGAGATAATAAGCTCAGAATTTTTCAAATTTCCTACCCAATATTCAGCACGTCTATTTAAGCTTTACTATTTCACAAATAGCCAAGGACTACTACATGCCAATTATTGTTGTTTCATTTATGTACATTAGGATTAGTTGCAATCATTTTCACTTTTGAAGGGTGTTTCTATTCTAAAATTTGTTTCTATAAATTGATATAAATATATCACAATATTAGTGAATCATATGATGAAAACCAATGTCTTTATTGACAAACTCGCAAGCTTGATGACAATTATCTAAAATATATTTAGGCATCCCCATGACATATAAAAATTTTGTATGTCAATCCTGAACTTCACATGCCCTTACTTGTGCACTGCATCTGGAATTGAATAAGTGGAAAATTTTAGGGAGAGAAAGAAACACAAAAGGTAATAAACCTTGTTTAAAACATGCTTTGATATGTCAGTGGTGGCTTGTTGGGTTCATAAAATAAGGTAACTAATATATCCACCACCAAGGTTCAAGTCTACCGAGAGACATGCTAGTGCTTGTTTTCATGTTTGTGGATGTGTGCTAATGCATGCAATAGTCATTGAGGCTAGGTAAAAATCTTGGACTACTTTGGCAGAATAGACACCCCACCACTTTCAAATGCTTAGCTGAATATATCCAATCAAATGGTGCTAATGGCTCCATTTTAAAGCTATATATGGATGCTAATGGCACATGTTGTGCCTGTTGAGGAAAAGGGGTCATATCAGGTGAAATTTTGGGAAAAGTTTGATAGATAACTCTTCAGCCTAGCACCTAAGCTAAAGGAAGTCGATGTTATGCATTGCAACACTGACCTTGGGACATGTTTCTCAAAAAAAATTCAAAAAAATAATCTTATGAAGAATGTGGTCACATCTTGCGCTTGACATGTGGAACATAAGGCAGAATTGTAAATCCATCACGTTACTAGGGCTAGGTATGAAACCTATATAAAGAATCTCTTGTAAAAAAGTATATTATTCAATTAATTTTCATCATGTTGTATCCCATGGATAATGCTTGAGATTACCTAATGGAACTTTTACCTGACTTCACATTTTGTTGCCAATCACAATAAAATGAAAATCTTTCTAGGCTAGTTAAAAACATTGCATGACATTGCCATAGACTTAAACAAAGCTCAGAAGTAAGAAAACACATGTTCTCCAAACTAAAAAAGTAAGCTATTAAGAATCATCCCAAAGGCCTAAAAATTTTAATGGGGGTCTTCAGTTGGCTTCAGTCAAGACAATGAAATTCATTGAACAAAATAGGTAGGTTATTCCCAAAATATCCATGGTTCAAGGGAAATACCTTGATTATGCAAGAACGGAAACAATGGCTAAAGTTGCACCTTATGATGAGTAGGTAATACATATTACTAAATACAATTAACTATAAAAAATTAACATCTTTATATGTATTTGTATCATGTAAAAAAACATATTGATATACACATCATGCCTATAATTAGGGAAGGAATAGAGCCATTGGTGAATTATAATGTGTAACTGAGCGCGTGTAAAATTATTATTCTATACAAGTAGAAGCTATATTCATTTAAATTTCTAAGGTGCAACTGAGTTTACAAGCTACCTTTTCTACAGGGGAACTTTTATTCCATGGCACAATTAATGAAAATTGATTAAGAAGTTAATAATCTTCATGTTTCAAGATAATGTTTTGGGTTTCTTTAGCTCAGATACAAAATTTATTTAGCTTTTATCATCTTGCTCTACCTTTGGTCCATGATAAATTGGTATCAACTCCTCAATATTGATTCCAAATTTGAAAAATTATCAAATTCCTAGTGCCCAAGGAGTGAACTTTCTATCTTGAGTAGTGGAAGGTATGAAAATGGATTGCAATACCAAGTCTAATGAATATTAATTGAACCTTCTTATATTCAAACCATTTCTAGAGTGAAAGACCTAGGTTGGAATTGTCAGTTGAGTTGCTGGCCTCCACATGCACCCTTTATTGGGAGTGTCATTCCACACTTGATTTGCAATTCATCAAATCCATGACATTGTCTTTGGAAATTCAAGACATTACAGATTCATCTATTCGGCCATCATAGCTTAATTCTAAGCTTAATCCTTAAAAAAACATAGATATTTATCACCCTTTGTTGATTATATCTCGTCTAAATTTCATCAACATTTTCAAATGATCACATCTAAAACCCTAAGTAGTTCTTAAAATATTATTTGATATGTTAATATCCATCAAACCTTTCATCTATAAGACAAACATAGAGAAAAGGATCAAGTTTTGATCGAAATCATGACCCTATGCAATAAATGGTAACAAAATATCGGTGTTACAAATTTCAAATAAATCCTCAAGAGCACCACGACATTCTAACTCCAAACAATGATATGGGACCTACGTAAGATTAACTTGATTTTCTAAGTTTAGTACTTCTTGCTGAAGTAATCAACTAACTATCCACATAGAAAAGAGATGAGGTACAAACACCAATACCTCAGCTGTAGAATGAAAAATAAAAACCAATCAACCAATTCTCTATGAACCTCTAGACCCTCTCAAAGAGGAGGCTTCATGGTTAGCACCTACTCCTTCCAATGCCCATCAACTTCTCATGGATCAATCATATACCTCCCAGTTCACCATAAAATTATAAAATATCCTCAGAGTCTATATTTGGTAGATTGTTCCTGTGAAATTGGGCATTCCTATTGCCAAACATTTGGCACATGCATATAGTATTGTGATAAAAAGAGTTGCATAAATAGCACAGGTGGACTTAAATGCAACAAGAATCCATCTAATGTCAATTTTTTGCTACAAGACCTCTTATGTTATAACATGAAAACTAATATAGATGCTGATAAAATTTATTTTGAAATACTGGGACTCTATGATTCAATTTATATTTACTTGTAATAGTCACATCACCCTTCCGTCTTGTAGATTTACCCCAATAGTCACAACACCATTCCAACTTGTATTTCTCATAGAAAGAAGGTAATTTTGGTATCTTGGAGGCCTTATGCTAGAATTCCTAAACAAAATATATGAATCCTATTATAATGTACATGTAGGCAAGTGGGCAACAAGTCAGCTTTGTTAATGGAATAGCTACCATTAAAGGTGGTTCCCACATTGATTTAGTAGCAACCCAGATAACAACCCATGTGATGAACATTGTAAATAAGAAGAAAAAGACAGCTGCGATGAAAGCACACACGATCAAGAATCATTTATAAATATTTTTCAATTATTTGATTAACAATCCTGTATTTTAATCCCAAACCAAGGAGAGACTGACAACTCATCAGAATAGCTTTGGTTCAAAGTGTGAACTCTCTCAAGATTTTTTGAAGAAAGTTTCTAAATGTGGATTTGTTGAGAACATATTATCATGGGCATACTTCAAGCATAGCAAGGATCTTAATAAAACTGATGGAACCAAGAGACAAAGGCTAACTATTATAACCAAGATTGATGACACAAATGATATAGGAAGCAAGAATTCTGAGAAATACACTCTAATTTTAACTGAGGGAGATTTAGCCAAGGCCCTTGCAATGGTAGGGTTGGTTGTTTTTGGTTGAAATAATTATGGTGTGTTTCCCCTCAGAGGTAAGTTGTTGAATGTAAGGGAAGCCAACCATAAATAGATAATGGAAATTTTTTAGATTCAACATATCAAGCAAATCCTTGGTCTGTAGCGTGGAAAGGAATATGACAGTATCAAATTTCTAAGAGATTATTATAGATCAGGATCATGATGGTTCACACATAAAAGGATTGTTGATCAACTTCATACACTCTTTCTAGCCATCTCTACTCAATATTCCTTCATTTCTTGTTGAATTCATTACTCCTATTTTCAAGGTAACCCATAAAAATGGATGTGTATTTCATTTCTATACCATCCATGAGTATGAATCATGGAGAGAATATCTGGGTGGATCAACATCAGGATGGACCATAAAGTACTATAAAGGTTTCGGTACAAGTACTTATAAAGAGGGGAAATAATATTTTAAAAATTTGGACAAACATAAAAAATACTTCATGTGGATAAATGAGGAAGATGGAGATGCAATTGAATTGGCCTTCAACAAGAATAAAACAGAGGCTGAAAAGAACTGGCCAAGAGATTTTGAGCCAAGAATATATTTTCACTAGACTGACATGCTTATCAAGTACATCAACTTTGTAAACAAGGAACTGATCTTGTTTTCCATGGCTGATTTGAAAAGATCCGTCCCATCCATGGTTGATGGTTTGAAACCAAGGAAAATGAAAATATTTTTTTTCTCTTTCAAGAGAAATTTTGTTACACAAGCAAAGGTTGCTCAATTCTTGGGTTATGTCTCAGAGCATTCTGCTTACCATCATGGTGACCAGAGTCTTGCTAGCACAATTATTGGAACGGTACAAGATTTTTTTGGAAGTAACATCATTAACCACCTTGATCCACTTGGGAAATTCAGTACTAGAGCCAAGGGTGGTGTTATCCACCTATAAATTTTGATATACCAAATGGTGGCTAAGTTTGTTTTCAAGCCTTCAAGAGATACATTTCCTTTGAAAATATATCATCCTTGAAGTCTTATGTTTGCTCCATCGTGGAGTTTCATCTTAACTGGTGTTTCGATATTAAAGCCACATTGTTTCACCAAAGAAAGTTGCTCCAAAGGTCACTGAAACTGCCTGTTTTAACTTATTTCCCTTCATTTCCATGAAGATTTATTTTCATCTTTTAACCCTCCATTCAGCCTCTAAAAGCCTTAAATCCCATTCAAACCTTGTGAAATCCCTTTATGATTTTTAAAACCCCGTCTTTACCCCTATCGGAACCTCCATTTTCTTATAAAAACCCTTGAAAATCCTTGGAAATCTTCATTTTTACATTAAGGCATTAAGCCCCTTTCGACTGAGCCCTTAGCCCCTTTTCCACATGTGACCTATGCTATGACCAAGCAGTAAGGCCTAATCACAAATCATAATCAGAGCTTTCATTTCATCCTTTTCCTTTGTTCTTCAAAATTTTCCGATGTGATGAGTTTTTCCCCTGCCGATTGTCGTTTCAATCTGGACCATTGATCTCCCAATCCAACGGCCAGGATCACATCGTGCTCCATCGCAAGCCTTCAACCTTTCCCCCTCCAACTTAATCTTGACCGTTAATCTTTCAAGATCTGACGGCCAGTGCTCAATAGCATCGCGCTAATCCAGTCTTCTCTCTTTTCTGTTTCCCCGATGGCTGACTCCCTAATTTAATCCTGACCATTGAATCCAAAAGAACCAATGGTTAGGATTCGATTGTGCTTTGTTCACAGAGCCCATCACATGATCCTACCAATTTTATCTGGACCATTGAATCCACAAGAACCAATGGCCAAGATTTAATCACGCTCCATACATATACCTCTGACTGTTCGCCCTCTGAGTTAATCCAAACCGTTGATCTTTCCTGATCTAATGGCTAGTGCTCGATCACACATCGCAAATCCATAATTCTCGATCGCTTGCCTCCTCTGATGCCGATCATGCGATTTTATCTCAACTGTTGAATCCAACAGAACCAAAGGTTAGGATTCAATCGCGCCCGTTCACAGCCCCTCCACCATCTCATCCTCAGATTAGATCTGGACCATTGAATCCATAATAACCAATGGCCAGGATCTCATCGTGCATTGCTCATAGCTTCTCATCACCCTGACCTCCGATTAGATCTCAGTCGTTGATTGAGCTTGATCGGATGGTCCACACTGATTCACTCTTCAAACCCTACCCTGCTCATTTCTCTGCCATCGACCGATCTTCACAGTCCATTTCCAAGATCCAATGGTTAGGATTTAAACCACCATTGACCCTACCCATATGTTCCGCCCGTGCATCTTGCCTCCTACCACGTTTCTTCCGCACCGTTGGATTTGAGGTCCCAAATCCAATGGTCACCATTGTGTTTCGCATTTTTTCTACACCCAAGGTTTAACGTTTCAAAAAAATGTGAAATGGGCAGTATTGAAAGGGACAAGTGTCAGCAAGTGAATGATATCGTGTTTTTTTTGCTAAAATCTCAAACCACTTGAGCACTTCGCGAAAACCATCCCGGTTTTCCGCCTTAACGCCCTCTGCATCTTAACTTCCCTTTTAATCATAGTCATTGATTGATCTGATCTAACGACCTACATTATATCATAACCCATCCATTTTTTTATTCACTCAATCTTTCAAGTGACTTCACCGAAAGATCTTGACCGTTGATTATTCTGATCTAAAGGTCCACATCTATCCTCGCGCCCAAAACTCCAAAGCACCTGGTTAGCTACTCTACCAGTGTTTTTTCCCCATTTTCCATTGCAATCACTTTTTTCCTCACTCCTCCTCTGCCACCCCAGAGCCTTTGCAGTAGTCTAAACCTAGCCTGCAGGATTTTCTAACATGTTTTCGTATGTTTGCAAGTTTCTTCATGGCCGATGAAGGAACTAATATTTTACAGTCACGAAGGTGACACACGAGTCCAGACGGCAGTCTTAGGACCAGGAAACAAAGTCAAAAGGACTAGAAGCAGAAGGCGAAGGCGTGTCAATCAACAGATCATACCCATGAACCATTAATGACCCTCTAGCTCAGTAAAATCCTCCACCTATACACAAAACACTTAGAAAAGATGATGATCACATTTCCCGGTGATAGGACACACAACATAAGAAGACCAGCATTAGTACATAATCATTTTGAGAAATCATCAAAGGAAAAGCATAAAAAAAGCTTATGCAGGTTTAAGTACAAAAGAGACAGAGCAGTTAGTGATGTAGAATGATGACTAACACAGACATGACCTTTACCCATGTACACAAGTCTGCCAAGTAGTTATTGCACCAGGGAAGCTACTACAAATTTTTAGAGGCATTTATTTGGAAGTATGGGGGTCCTCATAGCCCATTCTTCACTTAACTCACATCGAGAAGATGATAGTACCTCTCCAGATGATTTTCTTCTCAAGGACACCCTGCGGGTGGTTTCTGTCATATCAAAATGGTCTCAAATGAGCTGCAAAGTTATTGATCTTGTCTAGAATTCAATGAAATGTATAAGGCACAGAATGGAGCGTTCAAAATATCTTTCACTATCTCTGATGTTCATTAAAACTTTCCTCATATACTTTTCTCACTTTCTTTATAAAGACTCTTCAAAGTCTCATTGTAAAAGGTTGGCATTTTGTGATTTCTAAAGTAATACATATTGCTGCTTTGAAGAAGCTTTTGTGTTCTGAAAGAGTGTGAAGATTTGTGTTTTTTCTGTTGATGAAGGAGGGTAGACCATTGGATCCCTGAGCCTGGTTTCGATGAAGTACTTCTTATTGTTAATGTTATTTCCTATTTTTCCACTTTGTTCCATCATGCTTTGCTTACAGTAGGATAAAACGTGTAGGCAAAGAAATGTATCTTAGAAGCACCTCTAACCTATTTATCCTTCCTTGTTTACATGTTTTCTGCTACTAAATGTGATTGGGTAGTCTGATAGCTCTCTTTATATTTAGTTTGTTTTATTATTGAAATGGTTAACTCAGTTGTGTTAAATACTGTCTAGGTGTTCCCTCTTTCTTTGCCACTGAAAGATGTATCTGAAATCTCGCTTTAATTATTAATAGTTGCAATTTGACAGAGAGGTTTGTTTCAATCATACCCTTTGTTCATTATTGTAACTATTGTATTAAAGGTCCCTACAATTGCAGTCTTAGATGTCTAAGGTGTTCCCTCTTCTTTGAATGCAATTGTATGTCTTTGTTGGTTAAACTCTCAAAGGTGAACTTATAGGAGGAAATAGGGCGTTCCCCGAATCCTATAATTCATTTAGAAGGTTTAGTCTGCACTTCTCCTTTCTTTGAGTGTTTATATTAATTAAGTCCAAAGCAGTGAGCTTATTAGAGGAAATAGGGCATTCCTTGAATCCTTTAAGTCATTGCGAAAGGGTTTAGTTTGTTTTTCACTCTTAGTTCTTAATGTTCATCCCATCTCACCTATATTATTCAAAAAATCCTCGACCAAGTTAGATTTTACCTTTGGTTTCCCTTCCTTCTCATCATAACTATTTGAACTTTCACATGACTCCATTGCCCAATGGCTTGTAGATTCCCATGCTTTATCTATACCACATGAAACACACTTTTCCAACCAAACAACAAAACAAACAACCTTGCACCTCATAACTAACCTAAAATCAACTTCTAAACCTTTCAAGACACATCTTTATAAACATACTGAGAGATCCCTCTCTGAGACGAGGAGGGCTAGATCCTAGAGCTCTAAAGTTAGGTTTGTATGTTGCCTTGTCTTTTGGTAAGCCAAACTATCAAAACACAGGACCCCAACATAATGGCGATCACGGTGGGACCTATTGAGTATATGATAGTCTAGCAAACTCTTTTAGACTCAGCAAGTCCTTAAATAACCATATAAACTCAGAAAAACCAAAAAAAAATTCAGATTGGCTTCATAATAAACATGGTGGTGGAACCATAATACACTTTACCTTCACAAAAAGTTAAAGATTTTCCACCTGGCGACTCCACTGGGAGACTAGTTTCATCACCACATCATCCATACTTAAGGAAACTCTGAGGATCAAGATTCTTTGTTTAAGGATAGTTTGCCTCTTAAAGATTGTCATATCTGGGTAGCTTTCCCCTTTATTGGATCTGAGACTTAACATACTAGCTTCAAGAAAAATCCATATCAGTGCTTATCCTGATCCAAATCCTCCCGAAATAGTTGACAATCCATAAAGCATTCTTCGAAATCCTCTCACATCTAGGGATCCATTGATTTTCAAACCCATTTATAGAGCTAACTCAGCACCTGAAAACCTCGCAGCTCTATCAGATACCCAAGCTGATTTAGACTTAATAAGTAATTTACTTAGAACTAAGTCATTCAGTGGTACAGAGTAGACAAATTTTGAGCCTCCAATCTCACCACCACGCAATGGTAAAAATATTAGTGACAGAGAAACCCCTCCATCAACACCTCCTGATATCCATTTCATTCATAACTTGGGTCTCTCTCACCCTAGATCTACTCAACAGTTTGTTTCCAGACCAAGCAATTCTTCCATCCATATACCTGCTGCTCAAGCTAATCCTTTACCTCCAAAAAACACTACCATGGCAGAATGGTATGCCCCACTAGTGTTACCGCAACCTTTGGTTCCCTTACCAAATGACTATCAATCTAAAATTCCCCATTTCACCAAAAAAGAATTTACCACAGCTCAATAACATGTAAACGGAATGGGAGATGCATTTGATTACATGGAGATATATGATGAGACTATTAAAATGAGAATATTTGCTCAAATTTTAGGAGGAGAAGTAAAGAAGTGGTTTAAAGGCTTAACTCCTAATAGCATCCATGACCTTCCCTCGCTACATCAAGAATTCATAAACAAATGGGAAGTCAAAAGCAGCCCTCTCCAAATACTACTAGAGTATCAGAGACTTAAAAGGAATCAGGGAGAGAGTGTCCATGATTACTCCACCAGGTTTAACAGTGTCTACAATGTCCTTCCACCACACATGAAACCACCCCAAGGCATGGCCTTGGTAAAATATCCTGAGGGCTTCGATGCTGATATGGCCTATCAGCTGAGGGAAAGAGATTATGCAACTCTAGAAGACATGCAGAAGGGAGAAGTGAGTGTGGAAGCAAAATTAATTGAAAAAAGAGCTAGGCTAAGATAAGAGAAGAGGGTAACTTATAAAGATGATTACGCACCCTCAACCTCATCCTCTGATACCAAAATTGACAACCTAGTGAAGGTGATGGAGAAAATCCTTGAGAAGATAAACATAAATTATAGAGTACCACCAAGAGAACCTCAAAACAATCTCCAAAATAGAAATAGAAAACAGAACTTTAGAAGAGAAAACAACCAAGATAGACAACAAGATAATGACCAGCAAGTTAGAGCTCCCTTCCAACAAAACTACGTGGATCAAGAAGAAGAAAGGGAGATTGAAAATTTGGGAGAAAACCATGTAAATTTGATTAGATCAGATAGTGGGGAGGATTTTTTCCTCACTGAAGAAGAACAAGGTTTCTTCTCTTCAGAACCAAAGGAAGATACACATGAGGAGTCTGAATATTATAGATTGGGTTTTGAAAATGCAATCATGGAGGTACAAAAACATTATGAGATAAGAAGCAAAGGGAACATAGATAGTCCAAATGACAAAACACTAGCTCTACTGTTAGGAAAGGTACAGAAAACTAGACTAAAAAGATAGCAAAAAAACTATCACAATAGCCAAAAGAGCTGATTTAAACAAAGAGAAAGGCAGCCAGCCAGACGTTGAACAGAGTTGCCCTAGTACCTCTGCTATTGGCCCTAATAAAACAAATCAGATTGACAGTCCTAATAAAACCTAGAAAGTCAAAATTGTTGAAAGAAATATAAGTGAGAAAACACATGTAAATACAACAAAAGTGATAGTTCCTTTCAGCCTTGAGGAGAGATTGCAAAGATTAAAATTAACATACCTCTAGCTGAATTAGTGACCCAAGAAGTGTATAGAGACCAGGTCCTAAAAGCTCTGAATATTCATGTTGATACTGCTACTTTGAACTTAACAGATGATAAGCCAGAGTTTTTTTTTGGTCCTAAAATTCAGGGAAAATATCAAGAAGGGGATGTGCCTCCCTTCTATGTCAGTTTAAACATGCATGACAAAGTCTTACACAATGCCATGCTAGATTCAGGAGCATCACACAACCTTATGCCTAAAGAAGTAATGGAAAGCTTAGGCTTAGAGATTACTAGACCCTACAAAGACTTGTACTCCTTTGACTCCAGAAAGGTCAAATGCTTGGGATTAATTAAATATTTGTGTGTTAACTTATCCCAAATTCCTGGTAAGAATCTTGTAATGGACGTAGTAGTAGCTGAAATTCCCCCAAAATATGGCATGCTTTTATCTAGATCATGGGGAGCTAAGATCCAGGGCAACCTTCAAATGGATATGTCTTCTGCCACCATACCAGTGTTTGGTCAAACCAGAAGATTGTATAGGGAAACTCTCATGAAATACATGGTGAGCAGCAAGGACAAACCTTACAACACTCCTATTTATTCCACCCATTCAGATCTGGATTCCTTTATTTTATACAATGAAGATGAAGTCACCCAAACAAGGGAAGAAAACAAGTAGGACATTAGCGTACCAGACCATTCAGAATTTCCTTCCTCTCAACCTTTAGATATCTCAATGCCCAGCAGCCTTGAGCAACACAAAAAAAATGAAAATGAAACAGAAACACTTTGGAAAATGAGTTTCAATGGCTCTTGCAGCAAAAATAGTGCAGGGGTTGGTGTATGGATACACAACAAAAACAAAGGACATGCTTGCAAATTAGAATTTTCATACACTAACAACATTGCAGAGTATGAAGCCCTTCTCCTTGGCCTGCACATACTTAAAGATTTAAAGGCTAAAAAGATATCAGTACAGGGAGATTATGAGTTAATCATTAGACAAATCAAAGGGGAATACTCAACCAAGAACCCCAGACTCAAAGAATATAGGAACACTATTTTAGACATCCTGAAAAATTTCGAAAAATATGAGCTTGTGTTTATACCAAGAGCCCAAAATCACCTGGAAAATGAACTCGATTTTGCTGCTAGTAGTTGCCATATACCACAAATCGAGGAACAACTCATTATAAAGGTAAAAACAGACCAGAAGTGCCTGATAATGAAGATCATTGGCAGGTTTTTAACAATGACAAACATATAGAGGATTTCCTACAATAAAAAAATGAGTTTTCCATAGCATCACCAAGTTGCAGTCATGAGAAAGAATGTCCAGATGGGGAACAAATCCTTGAAACAGAGCCCCCCTCTCCTACTGATATAAATCAGTTTGATCATCTTTTCAAAGCAAATTTATTTGATGATCCAGATCAAAAGGACCTTGAAATTCTAGAGTGTAAAGGTGATACCATACCCAAAGGCCTTGCGCCATTAGAACAACTCTTTGATTTCAACAATGTGGCTAAAGAACCAAAAACAAAACCCGTGGAAAATAATGTGGAAGAGCACAATATAGGTATCCCAACTGAGCCTAAAATGATTAATTTATCTAGCACCCTTCCTGCCCACATCAAACAACAATACATAGCACTCTTCAAAGAGTTTATAGATGTTTTTGCATGAGAGTATAAAGATTTGAAATCATATGACACTAGCATCATTCAACACAAGATTCCTCTGAAGGAAAATCAGAAACCTTTCAGAAAAAAATTAAGGAGGATAAACCCTATCTTACTGCCTGTAGTAGAAAAATAAATTAAGAAGATGTATGATGCAGGGATCATTGTTCCTGTCAGATACTCAGAATGGGTCTCCAATCTGGTATCTATCAGGAAGAAGACAGGGGAGATTAGGCTGTGTATTGACTTCAGACACCTGAATAGAGCCTCTCTGAAAGATAACTACCCCTTGCAAAAAATGGACCACATCCTTCAGAGGGTATTTGGATCAAAAAGTATATCATTACTGGATGGGTTCTCGAGTTATAACCAAGTGTTAGTCCTCCCAAGTGATCAGCATAAGACAACCTTTACCACACCTTGGAGGACATTCATGTATGTCAAAATGCCATTTGGTTTGATGAATGCAGGAGCCACCTTCCAGAGGGCCATGGACATAGCCTTCTCAGAAGACATAGGTTATTTTATAATCATTTATCTTGATGACATTACTGTTTTCTCCAAAACTAATGAAGAACATTTGGAACATTTGAGGAAGGTTTTTGAGAAATGCAGAACATTTGGCTTGTCTTTAAATCCCAAAAATACACTCTTCGGCCTCCAAGAAGGAAATCTTCTTCGTCATATAATCTCTGAAGAAGGGATCAAGATAGATCCTAAAAGAATTGAGGGAATATTGAATTTCAGCCACCCTATAAATCTCAAAAAATTACAGTCTTTCATTGGAAAGATTAATTTTCTGAGGAGGTTCATCCCCAACCTTGCTGAGCTATTGAAAAAAATCACTAACATGCTTAGGAAAGAAGTAGGTGTCAAATGGACAATGCAAGCTAAACAATAATTTGAACTAGTAAAGCAAGCCCTTACTCAAGCACCAGTCTTGATCAGTCCTGATTTCACCAAAGATTTTTATATTTTTTCCTTTACATCTAAACATACAATAGCTGCAGTATTGTTGTAGAATAATAACTTGGGGCAAGAACAACCTATATCCTTCTTCAGCAAAGCCTTAAGAGACGCCACACTCAAATACAACATCATGGAAAAGCAAGCTTTGGCACTGGTAAAAGCATTAAAGGATTTTAGGGTGTACATCTTACATTCACACATCATTGCTTTTGAGCCACACACCATAGTCAAAGACATTCTAATTTAGGACCCCGATGGAAAAAGGGGAAAGTGGATTGCCAGTATTATGGAATACGACTTAGAGATTAGGCCTACTAAACTCATCAAGGGACAAGGATTATCAAAACTCATGGCTGAGTCTAATTTCAAAGCTCTAGACATGAATATGGTCGATGCCTTAGAAGAGATAGAAGAGTTCCTAGCACCATTTACTGAAGAAACATTCACGAACTCTCCATGGTACGCTGATATTATTTATGTGCTGCTTTACTTAAATGCTCCTCCTTTATTGTCAAAAACAAAAGCTAGATTCGTAAAACATAAGCCTTTAAAATATTGCATGATATATGGAGCTTTATATTGGAAAAATGTTGTTGGGATACTGCTAAAATGTTTACTTGAGAATGATGCAGGAAAAATCATGCGTGAAATGCATGAAGGAGAGTGTGGAGGGCACTTAAATTGGAAGACCACAGCAAACAAAATCTTCGGATCAGGTTACTATTGGCCCACCCTTTTTCTAGACACCCACAAACTAGTAATGTCTTGCCACAAATGCCACATTTTTTATGGTAGAAGAAAACTCTTGCCCGTGCCCTTGAAACCCATCATTGTTGAAGCACCCTTCCAACAGTGGGGTTTAGACTTTATAGGGGAAATACATCCACCCTCCTCAGCCCAACATAAATGGATCCTCACAACCACAGATTATTTTGCTAAATGGATAGAGGCCATACCCACTAGGAATGCTACTGACTCTGTCATTATTAAATTCCTTGAGACCAACATATTGTCCAGATTCAGCTGTCCTAGAAAAATAATCACAGACAATGATGCTGCCTTTAAATCCAAGAAGATGGTTGATTTTTTCCATAAATACCATATCACCTTGGGATATTCCACTGCCTATTACCCCCAAGGAAATGGACTTGTTGAATCATCAAACAAGAGCCGAATCAACATCATCAAAAAGATGTTGGAGTAGAACTAGAAAGCATGGCACAACAAGCTTGTTCATGCCTTGTGGGCCGACAGGTTAACTACCAAAAAGTTAATCAACATGTCCCCTTGTCAGATGGTCTAGGGATGGATGCTGTTTTCCCAACATATTTGGGAGTTCCAGTCATGAAACTCCTTCAAGAATTTCAAGTTGAAGAAAATGACATACAGAGAAGGATCAATCATACCATCCACTTGCAGCAAACCAGAGAGGAAGTTTACCAGAGAACTCAAGCAATCCAAGAAAACATCAAAAGGTAGTTTGACAAAAAGACTAAAGCAAATGACTTCCAAGTCGAGAATTTGGTTATCAAATGGGATTCAAGAAGGGAAGAGAAAGGAAAACATGGTAATTTTGAAAATCTTTGGAAAGGGCCCTAAATTATTCATTCCTTAAGAGGGCATAATGCATTTTTCCTATAAGAACTAAATGGTGAAGAAGTGTTAGGAGGTCCTGTCAATGGCAGGATGCTTACACTCTACTTCTGTCAAGAGTCTTAAGTTTCAGAGTTTTCATCCATTGTACATACCACTTGCATCAAGAAAAAGAAATAAAATACAAAAAATAATAAAAAATAGAAAAGAGGGAAAAAATCAAACAAGAAAGGTATAGCCCCATACCAAAAACAGAGGTTCAAACATGCTGAGAATATGAACCTATAAGCATAAGAAAATCTGGCTCTAATTCTCTCAAAACCTGAGCCAAAAGAAGAAGAAGCAAGACTGGTTCTAACATGCTCAAAACTTGAACCAGCAAAGAAAAGTATATAGCTCTAACAAGATCAGAACCAGAGCTGAAAGGAAGAAAAGGTGTTTCTAGTTTTCAGAGCTTCAAGCCTTCCCAAATTTGTTGTAATTTCTGTTATTTTCAGTTCATGTGCAACTTGTCTTCAAGCCATGGACCCACAGCAATCCAGACAGTCTAATCTTGGTTTGACTATGTTTTTTCAATTTTTATCTTAGAATGTGGAGAATGAAAATCTGTCAGACTGTCTAATCCCGACAGATATTAGATTAGGTAGAGAATTAAGAGTCCAAATATTTAACCTAGGCTCTTGGAAGAAATAAGGGTAGCATTAGATAGGGTTATTTTTCTGTTTGCAAAATAAAATGTTGAAAAAGATTTTTCTATTCCAAGTGCACTCAAAAGAAGAAAAAAAAATGCTAGGACAGTAGGAATGGGTAGGTAGAAATGTTGTTTTGAAGAATGACAGTTTTTCAGGTTGCTGCAAAGGTTATTAGATCAAAAGAAGACCAATCAAGGAAATAAAAACTGCTGCCGAATGGAAAGGCATGGGTCTGCTAAATACAAATATTACTGAGGTTCTGGACACCTAAAGGGCAAGCTGTCCTCCCCAAGTGTAGCCACTGTTAGCCATCTATAAATTCTGATATACCAAATGGTGGCTAAGTTTGTTTTCAAGCCTTCAAGAGATACATTTCCCTTGAAAATATATCACCTCTGAAGTCTTATGTTTGCTCCATCCTAGAGGTTCATCTTCACTATTATTTCCATCTTAAAGCCACGTTGTTTCACCAAAGAAAGTTGCTCCAAAGGTCACTGAAACTGCTTGTTTTAACTTATTTCCCTTCATTTGCATGAAGACTTCTTTTCATATTTTAACCCTCCATTTAGCCTCTAAAGGCCTTAAATCCCCTTCAAACCTTGTGAAATCCCTTTATGAGGTTTAAAACCCTATCTTTACCCCTATAGGAACCTCCATTTTCCTCAAAAAACCCTTGAAAATCCTTGGAAATCTTCATTTTTACATTAAGGCATTAAGCCCCTTTCGGCTGAGCCCTTAGCCCATTTTGCACATGTGACCCACGCTATGACCAAGCGCTAAGGCCTAATCGCAAATCTCAATCAGAGATTTTGTTTTGGCCTTTTCCTTTGTTCTTCAAAATTTTCCGATGTGATGAGTTTTTCCATTGCCGATTGTTGTTTCAATCTGGACCGTTGATCTCTCCCGATCCAACGGCCAGGATCACATCGCACTCCATCGCAAGCCTTCCACCTTTCCCCCTCCGGCTTAATCTTTACCGTTAATATTTCCAGATCTAAGGGCAAGTGCTCAATTGCATTGCACTAATCCAGTCTTCTCTCTTTTCTGTTTACCCGATGGCCGACTCCTCGATTTAATCCTGGTCGTTGAATCGACAAGAACCAATGGTCAGGATTCGATCGCGCTTTGTTAACAGAGCCCATCACATGATCCTGCTGATTTGATCCGGACCATTGAATCTAAAAGAACCAACGGCCAGGATTTAATCATGCTCCATACATAGACCTCTAACTGTTCCTCCTCCACGTTAATCCAAACCATTGATCTTTCCTGATCCAACGGTTAGCTCTCAATCACACATCGCAAATCAAAAAGTCTTGATCGCTTGCCTCCTCCAATGTCAATCATGCAATTTGATCTCAACCGTTGAATCCACAAGAACCAATGGTTAGGATTCAATCGCGCCTGTTCGCAACCCCTCCGCCATCGCATGCTCTGATTAGATCTAGACCGTTGAATCCACAAGAACCAATGGCCAGGATCTCATCGCGCACCGCTCATAGCTTCTCATCACCCCGACCTCCGATTAGATCTCAGCCGTTGATTGAGTTTGATTGGATGGTCCACATTGCTTCGCTCTTTAAACCCCACCCTGCTCATTTCTCTGCCATCGACCGATCTTGACCGTCTGTTTCCAAGATCCAACGGTCAGGATTTAAACCACCATTGACCCTACCCATATGTTTCGCCCGTGCATCTTGCCTCCTACCGCATTTCTTCCGCACCGTCGGATCTGAGGTCCCAGATCCAATGGTCACCATTGCGTTTCATGTTTTTTCTGCGCCCAAGGTTTAATGTTTCAAAAAAACGTGAAATGGGTAGTATTGAAAGGGGCAGGTGTGAGCAAGTGAATGATATCGCGTTTTTTTGGCTAAAATCTCAAACCACTTGAGCACTGCGTGAAAACCATCTCGATTTTCTGCCTTACTACCCTTTGCAGCTTAACTTCCCTTTTAATCGTAGACGTTGATTGATCTGATCTAATGGCCTACATTATATCATAACCCATCTATTTTTTTATTCACCCAATCTTTCAAGTGACTTCACTAAAAGATCTTGACTATCGATTAGTCTTATCTAACAATCCACATTTATCCTCGCACCCAAAACTCCAAAACACTTGGTTAGCTACTCCGCCAGTGTTTTTTCCCCATTTTCTACCGCAATCACTTTTTTCCTCACTGCTCCTCCACCACCCCAGAGCCTCTGCAGCAATCTAAACCCTACCCGCAGGATTTTATAGCATGTTTTCGTATGTTTGCGGGTTTTTTCATGGCCGATGAAGGAATTAATATTTTACAGTCATAGAGGTGACACACGAGTTCATACAGCAGTCTCAAGACTAGGAAACAAATTCAAAAGGACCAGAACCAGAAGGCGAAGGCGTGTCAATCAACAGATCATACCCATGAACCATCAGTGACCCTCCAGCTCAGCGAAATCCTCCACCTATACACAAAACACTCAGAAAAGATGATGATCACATTTCTCGGTGACAAGACACACATCATAAGAAGACCAACATCAATACATAAGCATTTGAAGCAATCAGCAAAGGAAAAGCATAAACAAAGCTTATGCAGGTTTAAGTACAAAAGAGACAGAGCAGTTAGTGATGCAGAACAATGACTAACACAGACATGACCTTTACCCATGCACACAAGTCTGCCAAGCAGTTATTGCACCAGGGAAGCTACTACAAATTTTCATAGGCAGTTATTTGGAAGTATGGGGGTCCTCATAGCCCATTCTTCACTTAACTCACACCGAGTAGATGATAGTACCTCTACAGATGATTTTCTTCTCAAGGACACCCTACGAGTGGTTTCTGTCATATCAAAATGGTCTCAAACGAGCTGCAAAGTTATTGATCCTGTCTAGAATTAAACAAAATGTTTAAGGCACAGAATGGAGCATTCAAAATATCTTTCACTATCTCTGATGTTCATTAAAACTTTCCTCACCTACTTTTCTCACTTTCTCTATAAAGACTCTTCGAAGTCTCACTGTAAAAGGTTGGAATTTTGTGATTTCTAAAGTAATACATATTGCTGCTTTGAAGAAGCTTTGGTGTTCTGAAAGAGTGTGAAGATCTGTGTTTTTTTTGTTGATGAAGGAGGTTGGACTATTGGATCCCTGAGCCTGGTTTCAGTGAAGTACTTCTTATTGTTAATGTTATTTCCTATTTTTCCACTTTGTTCCATCATGCTTTGCTTACAGTAGGATAAAAAGCTTAGGTGGAGAAATGTATCTTAGAAGCACCTTTGACCTATTTATCCTTCACTATTTACATGTTTTCTGCTACTACATGTGATTGGGTAGTCTGATAGCTCTCTTTATATTCAGTTTGTTTTATTTCTGAAATGGTTAACTCAGTTGTGTTAAAGACTGTCTAGGCATTCCCTCTTTCTTTGCCACTAAAAGCTGTATCTGAAATCTCCCTTTGATTATTAATAGTTACAGTTTGACAGAGAGGCTTTTTAAATCATACCCTCTATTCATTATTGTAACTATTGTGTTAAAGGTCCCTATAATTGCAGTCTTAGATGTCTAAGGTGTTCCCTCTTCTTTGAATGCAATTGTATGTCTTTGTTGGTTAAACTCTCAAAGGTGAACTTATAGGAGGAAATAGGGCGTTCCCCTAATCCTATAATTCATTTAGAAGTTTTATTTTGCACTTCTCCTTTCTTTGAGTGTTTATATTAATTAAGTCCAAAGAAGTCAGCTTATTGGAGGAAATAAGGCGTTCCCCGAATCCTTTAAGTCATTGCGAAAGGGTTTAGTTTGTTTTTCACTCTTAGTTCTTAATGTTCATCCCATATCACCTATATTATTCAACTGATCCTCAACCAAGTTAGATTTTCTCTTTGTTTTCCCTTCCTTCTCTATTTGAACTATTTGGAATTTCACATGACTCCATTGCCCAATGGCTTGTAGATTCCCATGCTCTATCTATACCACATGAAACACACTTGTCCAACCAAACAACAAAACAAACAACCTTGCACCTCATAACTACCCTAAAATCAACTTCTAAACCTTTCACAATGCATCTTTATAAACATATTGAGAGATCCCTCTCTGATACTAGGAGGGCTAGACCCTAGAGCTCTAAAGTTAGGTTTGTATGTTGCCTTGTCTTTTGGTAAGCCAATCTATCAAACACAGGACCCCAACAGGTGGAAAATATCATGCAAGCACTAGATATTTTTTCACATGCCTGTCACCAATAACACACTTCTTGTTCCCAAAATATGATGATGTACTCTTGGACTAATTGAATGAAGATGGCCAAAAATTTAACCTAATGTGGTATGTGCCAATTATTCAAATGGTCATTGTAACTGGAAGTGAAAGAATTGAAACTAGTTGGAGTTCCGTTGTACCTAACTACAACCCAAGGGAATGCAATAATATGGATATGATACAATGGTGGCTATATCACCATAACTATAAAAATTAAGAATTTGGAACCTATGAATCCAACTACATAGTGCTAATACTACATATTCAACATGCAATGGAAGCTCAGCTTATTATGGATAATAGTAACAAAACAATAGTAACTAGTATCACTATTATTTCTTGTATGTATAAGCTTCTATCATATCCATAGGAGTTACCAGCCCAACCTAACTAGTACAATATGGATATGATTATATTCACAGTACATAGAAAGTACTCGTAAGATATCATGTTCAAAGCTTATAACAGGTTAAGTAATCACATTATTCTCATAATTATGGTTACTAATCTAATATCAGTCATAATCAATCCTTTATAAGTGGATCATGTTACATAGTTATCATGTTGGTTATGACATTACTTATCACCATTTCATGAGTACTAGTAAGTGGAACTTGATTACAACAAGTAGAGTTCAAGCCTGATATTGAATATGAACTAATACCACATCTTCATCATATCAAATATTAGGGAGATACAGTATCCATGTACAAAAAATATACATAGATTAAGAACCATGTGTTCAATAGAGTGATTCCAAGTGATCAAGTAACATAGTATTCCCATGATATATGTAGACCTTACATATGATATTGCTCATATTTCACCTATTTCTTAAGCTTAGAGCTTGAGTATCTTCTATATTATGGATAATGCTTGGACATGTATAAAAATTATATAAATCTTAGTTGTAGTTATAAATGGGTGTATATTACTAATATAACCATAACCTGCTTAGTAATCATAATAAGGAGAGTAATACTCGTAGCTTAAAGTGATCAACATAGTACGTGTATTAGTTGCAACTACTCTGTTCTATCAAACTGATGAACATGTTATATATAAATAGTAATGGTTATAGCACTATGTAACATGAAAATAATGAAACCTAACTCCATATATAGCACGGCTTAGCTTAGATAGAACATGTAGAATGATAACCAAGTTGTTGTATGTATTCAAATTCATTATGCTTACTCAATTACACATAACACATGCAATATCACTAGTACCAACTAAGTGTGTTAGCTCTTTTATTACCCTGGGATATAAACTATGTTATAATTCCATTTTTTATCATTAATATTAGGATATGAATCACATAAGAGTCTGAATTCAATTACTAAGCTTATATTGATCAGTATAATAACTTGAATATGGTTGAGATATAGCTTATATAATCTTGAATAGGGAAACATAGACTGCTATAGAGATCAACTTCATATGGTCATGACACAGGTAGAGAGATTTCACTATTGCTTATGTAATGGTTCACTCAAATCAATTCTAAGCTTAACCAATCATACAATATTAGCTATTATATAAACATTAGCAATCAAACTATGTTTCTACTCAAGGTTTAGATACACATGTTGGCATGATACAGCTAGTAAGGCTATGTACTTATTACTATGATTCCGGTCAGTGTTAATAAGGTATGAAATGAACAGGGAAACATAGATCATTACATCATAAAAACAAGCATATTAGCTTGAATATGGATTTCTTAGTCTCTATAATCCAAGATCTGTATTAAGGATATCATGTTTATACGAATATGTGTTATTCCATTATGTGTAGTTGCATCAATAAAGCATGGTCACTGATTCAATGGACTTTATTCATTAGTACTAATAACATAGTGAAATCAATAACCTTATATATTCAATAGAGTTTACTACTATCTTAACTAAGGTGATATAGTGATAGTTACTAAGCTTAAGATGGGTATCATAGGTACGATATGGTCTCTTATACAAATCTGCTTTAAGTTCCATATAACTGTTATCGTTGTATATAATACATGGGAATCATAAAAGAGAGATAAGGTTGAATACATTACTTAGCTTAAGGTAATCCAACTCTATTCACTAATCAAAGTTGGAAAGAGCGTATTCAATGTTATCGAGCTAGACTAGGAACAATCATATCTCAGTATTGAGCTTACATTACACCTATGACCACAATAGCTATTAGAATACAATATCATTTATTAGGTAGAATATTGTATGTTATTACTCTATCCTTAACCTGTATGATGAATATGGACATTGTAGTATACACTAGAGTAACATTGAAACGTACTATTTATAAACGACCAACATGCAAAAACGTAGATTAGGGAAACACTATACTCATATAAGATATACAAGCTTGCGGATCCGTATATGATCTCAAACTATGCTATGATATGGATCTTTTTTGTCACTTTATTATATATTGATTGGCCTAGGATTAAGGGACATTTCAACAACCCAGAGCACTAGACATTACACCATTGGATTGGTACCTTCGTACAAGGGTATTAAGGGTACATTTGAAAAAACAATTGTAAAGGATAAGTGTGTGTATTACATGATTAGTGGCATGATAGAGGAAATTATTGAGACAACATTAATAATTACAGAGTTGCATGTTCACAAGTGTACTCAAGATTACAAGGAATTTCTGGAAGCATTGATGACTGGGAATGGTAATATTAAAGAGCCATTCATAAGGGACTACAAGGAATACAATACTAATACCAGAATCCATTTAGAGGTGTCATTGTTTGAAGAGAATATGAAGATTGCACTTCAAGAGGGCCTTTTAATGAAATTCAAACTGACTACTACAATTTGTACAAGTAACATGCATATTTTTGACTCAAAGGGAATCATTCTTAAATATTAACCCTTGAGAAAGTTCTGGAGGACTTCTATCATATCCGTCTTGAATTTTATGAAAATATGAAGAAAGTCCAATTGGACAACCTTCACCTTGATGTGCTGAAATTGGACAATAAATTCAGATGGCAATCGTAGAGAGGAGCAAGGGAATAGGTCATGGTACATTAGAGCAATCTCTACTAATACTCAAAGACGAATGAAAATAAATAAAGATGTAATGGTGCCCAGAGGAGGAGCTTAGGAAAGAACTAGACACTCTGTTGCATTGTTTTTGTAAAGAAGTAACCCGTCACTAGTGTTTAGTGGACCTTCAAAATCTACTAGTAAGAGATCTATTCTGATGATGTCTATAAGTTGTTAGGGAAGGGGAATGGTTTTTCAAGTCCACACCAATCTAGATTTCAAGGCAATGTTACTATTATTCTATCTCTTAGATCCCCTAGCTGACGAAAGCATTCTAAAGAAAGATATATCCCTTGAACAAGATCTAGTCTAGAAGAATGTTGGAGAATGTGAACACGAAGTCTGGGGGCTTCTTGTATGTAAAGTGATAGACATATTTGGTTAGGTATCAGAAGAAAATAAATAGGGTCTGGGTCCCTCTAAATACGCAATGAAATCTCCCATGGATCTCATAATAAATGGGGCAGCAAAAGATGAAATTCTCCTCCGTCTCAATCTCTCGAATATGGCACAGTTGGTGGATCTTTTCTAGTCAATCGATATAGTGGTTAATATCAATCCACAATCTATGAGAGCCAACTCTATATTGTCCCAATGGGATTGGTGTTGAAGAATTTAACTAGTGTTGGTCTTCATAATTGTAATTGATTGATGATGATCCTTAATATCCTTACCATCCTTAAAGGCTTCAATACCGTCAAGAGAAGACCATTGGCTAGGACTAAGCTCCTAGAAGTAATAAATCAAAATTATGGGCATGACAAGTAGCAAGCATACCACCTACCTCCTCAACCTCCTGGCACTGGTATTTTATTTTCTCCACATGCACTGGGTTAGATTATCATCCCAACTAATAATGGGTGGCAGGAGGTTTGTGCTTCATTTAAAATAGCTCGACCTGCTGGGAGTACCTTTTTGTATGATTAAGAGACACCTAAGAAGTAGGCCCTAAGTTTGGGATAAATTTGGATTTACCATTTTATAGGGATTTCGATCCTCCTGTCAAGGAGGTTGTTCCCTACACTTTGTATAAGAAAAAAAGTGTACTCAATCTCATATTATAGGGACACCATACCATGATGACATGATGTCACCAGATTATTTTCTTAGTCCTATACTAACATTTGATGGGGACATGATTCTAGCATCATTCTTCTTGCACATTGTCCAAACAGGAAGAATGCATGCTGCTAATTCAAAATATGATGTAAACCACCAAGATGGTGCTAAAACCTTACACACTCTAAAATATTAAACTATAATTTTAACAATATGTTATTTATTCACATGAAACTTCACATGAAATAATAGTATATAAAAAAAAACGTTTCAATGTTTAAAATCATGTTCAAACTTACAATCAAATAGAGGAAAAAACACATACAAAAAACTAGATAATAATCATCAACAAGCTTCATCTTGAATTATGAATTTTAAAGGAACTTACGAAATGTCACACTACGAACATGGTCAAGCACACAGGAAAAAATATCCTGGACATGACCCTGGTTGACAAGTTGTATTGCTCATGATGAAAGAGGATTTGTACATGCGTTTCCAAGTCATTCAAAATCCACAATTATCTATACAATAAATACAAGTAAGATTTGTAGTATTTTTTACTCTGGGATGCATTCTTATGATAATGTTAGAACATATGTTGAAAATTTCGAAACATACATTAATAAGTTCATCTTCGTTTCAAGAAAAAATTATTGGAGTTGCCTAAACTTGGAACAATTCTCCCATGATCTAAAAGACTAGCAACTAAGTCAACAGTGACTTTTTTCCTGCTACGTTGGATGAAGGGAGGTTTGATCCAAGATTAAATAGCTTCAATAAGTTATTCTCTACTAAACAGGGTCAACCATATGAAGGTGGAAGCTTTTATGGCCCCTCCCCCCCACCCCCACATCACTCTCAATTCCCCAATACCCAATCTATATTTCATTTTTTACTTTCATGAGCACAAAAAATAATATTCAATAACCAATTAAAAATCAATTCAAAAAAAGGTACGCAAGAAAACATTGAAAGTGATTGACATAAAAATAGTATGATAAATGATTTTTTATATAGCGCAAAAAAGGTTCCAAGTATGGTAACATTTTTCTTATAATAATACAATATTTTACATTATCAAATTCTAAAGCTCCTAACTACATCATCAATATCATTGTTCTCAACTTATGTTTCGTGCCTTTCCCGCATAGCTCACCTAGTTGGGTACTCACGATGTTTGGTCTCATGCAGTAATGACGCATTGCCTACAAAAACAAATAATATTAAATTTTAATTGCTAGTTTATAAATTTCATTGAAGTAGTTCGGTAATATTAATAAAAAAAATTGCAATGACATTATTTACTTAGTGCACCAGTTGTCACCATTGGAATAATTGCCATGTGTTCCTCTCTCATGGTAGGATGCTCAAGTACATAATTCTCTATTTTTCAAACAAAAAATGTTATAAGGACACAACCCTCAATGTATAACTAGAAAACATTATAAGTAGAAATTAATTATAGTCATGGGCCTCACTGATAATAGCATTGATGACCAGGCCTCCGCTAGAATGATCAAGTTTCACGTGAGGACCATGTTCTAGCAATATTTCACTCTCAACGCACTTCTCTATAACTGGGTTATTTGGCTCGTTGAAAGTGTTTCTCCCTTGATTTAAACAAATTTGTTAGAAATTAAATTTATGGATGAAAACAAGCATGTTGAAAGGTTAAATTTTTACCTTATTAGGCATTCTAGATCTTGGGACCTGTCCCAAGCCTTAATGACGTTCAAATACGACATGATAGCTAGAACGGAAAGCGATCTCTTTATCTTCCCTTGTGGTTTTCATTCCAAAGTCTTCACCCTACACTGCATATGATTTTGTTTTTAATTTTATTCGATGGGATTACAAAACTGTTTGAAGGCGATATAATTAATTATAAGATGTTTAGCTACTTAAAATTCTTGCGACTAATTTTAAGTAGCTACCCTGGCCTAGCCTATGCTAGCATTTTTTGTCAATCCTAGCTTTGGTCACCTTCGAGGTGTCAGGAAACCTATTATCAAAAGCTTGAAGTCAGTTATGTAGCACACATTTATTTTATACATAGAGAATTTTAAAGCTATTGAATTAAAGTTGTAATTTACCTTGTGTGTCTAGTTAGATTTTTTCCTTCTTTCTTGCGATTTTTCTCTTTTCCATCATCGATGAGTGCTCTCCACTCCCTCTTTGGAACTGTGAGAAGGTGCTAGTATCTAGAGTTAATTTTCAAGTGCGTGTTATAAGTGTCCCACATATTTTTCAGATATTTTCCAACTTCCTGGGTGACCATTGTTCTATCAAATGTGCTCGTCCCAAAACAGCCTTCTAGATAATCTAGAAGTTATTTTTTCATGTTGGAATTCTAGGAATTCCACCTTGTGCGTATGATTGGGCCAAAAATTACCAAAGCCTTTCTCTCCAAGGCCCTGTAGAAATCATTTTTTCCTACACAGAAAAATATATTATCATTAATTTAAAAATAATAATCATGATAAAACATGTTTTAGATAGAGTACATGAAACGGTTAAAATATTAAAAATTACCTCAGAGTTGTACTTTATTTATAGGAACACCTTCTTTTTTCACCAAAAACATGCCTGGAATGGTCCTCGTGGAGGTGACACGTGTAGCTCCAGGAAATCCAATATTAAATTTGGCCATATTAGCCTCATCACTGCCACCACGTTCAGCGGTTGGTTGTGTGTCTTCTTGGGGGTACGTTTCGTGGCTACTACCTAAAGGCGTAGGAGGTGTATAGAGGGTTCCTCAGGAATATCTTTCCTTTGTGTCCCATTACCTCCAACAATGGGGACAACAGGTTCCAAAAAATGCTAAATATAAAATAATTTTTTTTGTTACTTTAGTCAATGTAAAAATTATAAATCAACCTATCACAATTTATGTCATGAAGAGCAATAAAAATATCCTTCTGATTTTTTGTTATTACCTTATATGTAACTAGTTGGATTATAACTTGTATTTTCCCTTTTTCTAATTCATGTGTTTAAGACACAGTTTCTGCCAAACAGTCAAGTTCCTTGTTTGGGTTTAGCACTTTTTTTTGCAAAAACATCAATTGACATGGGGATGAATACTCAAATCTTCCTTGTTGATGGAATCATCACGTGCACCATGGCTAGGAGTCTTCATATTTGAATAAAATTAAAATTATTTCAATTATGTAAAGAATTAAAATACCTGAAGATAGAGTAAGGTTTTCACTTTACATGTTCTCCAGTTGGCCCCTTTCCATGATCATCCTACCACGTTATAAAATAATAAGGACCATGAAATATATATAAAAAAAAATGTTAAAGATATAGAAACTAATATGAAACTGAAATTCTTATTTATTTACCTGTCCTGGGGTTGTTCCTGTGCCATGATCAGTCTGCCACGTTGAAATAAAATTAGAAATGTTATAACTTCAAAACAATATCTAACTTCAAAACACAACATGAAAGCTAAAATGATTTCTAAATTTACCTTTCTAAGACATAAAATTTGTGCATTAAAGAGTACAAATTTACCATCAAATGACATTCAATTTAAAAGAGAATAAACAATAAATTAGAAATATTAAGACACTATCTTCTCTAAGTTTTCAGATCAGCATACAACACAACAAGTTAGAGGCGCATTTATAAGGAGAGAAACCAATATGGCCACCCCTTGGCTCCACGACGTATGATTCTTGAAGTACCCAACCTGTAATAGATGATAGTAGAATCTCTGAAGAGAGGGATTGAAAGTGTAATATCCCAAAATGGGATCTGCTAGCAAGCCATGACTAGAAAATGCATTTTCCATGAATGGCTGCTACACGATTTGAATCCAAGATCTGTATCCATTAGATCAATGAATCTAAGACTGAAATCCAAGAGTTGGCTCAAAATAAATCCCTGTAGGTGGGTTAAAAATATCTCCCACACCTAGTTGTCTTCAGAAAGTGCTTGATGGAGGGACTGCAACCAATGTATGAACATACAATAGAGAAAAAACATTATTTTATTAGCTGTGAGACAAGAAGATATATAAAGCCAACAAGTTATGTTATAGCAGTAAATAGATTTCAATTCCTTGAGGAAAAATTCACTCAAGAAAGGCAATGCAAGCCTCAACAACACATGTACAAGGAAATGAAGAATATTCCTACACATAGAAAGCCCAAGGCTATGACTGTGCAGTCTATAATGAGTGAATGCTGCGAAATGGTTTCAATACATAAATATGACAATATAAAGCTCAAATAAAATAGGGGGGGCAAGATCTCAACCCCGGGAAACAACAATACACAATCCTTGGAACGATTGGCTGAAGTATGCACAAAATAACAAATCTACAAAAATGTCGGAGTAGCAGGGTAGCAGCTGCAACTCAGAAACTGGAAATGCATGAAGATAGTTGATGATGCTACATGTGATAGATGAATATTATCCAATGGATATCTCAGATGAAAGTCTGATCCAATTCCTGAAGATATCACCCTCCAAGATAGTGGAGCAAGTCCCCATTGCAATTGCACTCAAAAATAACGCAGTCTAGGGAAGGGATTGTGTTTTTGGTGATGGTAAGTTCTTGGCCTGATGCCAAAGATCTGCAATAAGCTCTGGAATCTCCCTCACTAACCTCCCAAAATAATAGAAGCTCCCTCCTTTGAAATATGAGCTAAGGAAATGGTGTTGTGGAACCCTCACTGTAACACCCTACAACACAACATTATTCTGCTTCAAAAATAAAGTTGTAGCTGAAGGAGGATGCTTGCCTCAAGCCTGGATGTGAGAAAAATCATTAAAACTCCTTCAAGAGGCCTCTCAAGAAAGGAGAAGGATTCCTAAATAAGAAATCCTTGTGCTAAGCAGCACTACAACTCTGCTAAACAACAGGAGAATGCACAAAGTCTAAACACACAAGGAAATCAATAATTTGAATCATGAAACACAATGGCTGCCTTGACCTCCTTTTAAAAAAGTGAAAGCATTCTCTCCATGGGTCCCACTCATTATTGTTTCCCCCACCAAATAACCCTCTTCACATTCATACTGCGATGTCTATCAAAGTGTTCTCCACCTCCTCTCCCAGCGTTGTTGACTTGGTCAAACTTGACCTTGTTGCCATGCAAATGTCTTCTTTCACACATAGGGGTGTGAAATCCAACTCTTATGATTATCCCTTTGCACATTTGAGGGATTTTATTCATGTTTTAATAAGCATGGGCCTCCTTACCCAATTATTTAGTTTCTAGGTGATAAAAACAAAATTTTAATACCATTTAGCTGTGTGCTAAAATGGGAATATTACAGTCCTCTCTTCCCAAATGTTGCTTGTCCTCAAGCAACTGTAAGGATAGAAATGGGAAGTCTCCACCCAAGGTATGGAGTCTAAAATGTGTTGAGGAACATCTTCCCCATGTGGATCCTCCATCCCCCAAGCAATAATCCATACAAAATGAGTTACCTCCCAACATGGTAACTCCTGAAAATCATCTTCCACCTTTGGCTCCTGCAATGTAGGTGGGTTGAAAATCTGATCTTGGTAGAAAAAATAGCCTACCCCACACTGTCCTCATCTCCACTTAGGATAAGTGTAGATTATATTCTGATCTTGGGCTGCAATGATATTTCCCTGAAGTGGCAAGATGAAGACTAGACCTCCAAGGATCTCTCCTCCAACATTATGAAACATGTTGGCCAAAATCATCTCATATGTGATGAGTTGGAAGTCACCATCATATGGCATCCAATCAATCATATGGCTCACCTCAAATGGAAACAAGTGTTTCGCTGTAGTGGCCACATACTCTCTCATGCTCCCATTAGAACATGCAATGCAAACTATGTGGGAGATCTCTCCCCCAAGGGACACATCCAACCAATGTGCCATTCCCCCAATCTTACTCCCAACAGATATAAAAACAACAATAACATAATGAACCATAATGAGAACCATGCTTGCTACCATATGTAGCAAGGGAGAAGGATAATGGTCCCTCAAGTGTAACCAATGCAGTTTTTCCCTCAACTGCAAAAGAGTGTGACAAAAATTGTGGTTTCTCAACCACCTGCTTGCGGTCCCACTCTCCTCATATGTTCGGAGAAAGTGAATGATGTATGGTGCAAAGTGAGCATGTTCTCCAAATTACATCTCCTCTCGAAGTCCTCCTATGTAGTGGCACCAACACTGCTCATGGCCTCAAGTATACCATGAGGTCTATAAAAAAGAATTCTCCTCCTTGGAGCATCATCCTGCACATGTATGGTTAAGGGATGCATATACAAATCATTGTGCAAATAAACAATACCCTTACCATATTTCTTTCTCATGCAAATGGAGTGGCTCATAGATGAGTCCCCTCTCATCCTCACATGATCCATGCATCTCCTCATATGCTGATATATCTCCTCCTCAAACCCCTTCCAAAAATACCCCTCCATGATGGTGTGGTATGCTCTCAAAGAAAAAGTGTGGCTGAAAAGGAAATCCTCATGAGCTGCTTGTAGAAACTTCTCCTTGAGCTTGGAAGCTCTAGATAAGAATATCCTACCATGATAGTAAATGACCCTATCTCTGAATTAATATCCCTCCTCATGCAACTAGTCATCCAATATCATGCAAGTGAAAAGATCCTTGGAATACTCCACCAACATCTGGGAGTTACAATATGGATCTATCCTCCATAGTGACAACGTTTATGATCTCTCATGAAGAACATCTATCATATGGTCATCCTCTCCTTTGAAATTTCCCATGCCAAATATGCAAGTTGGAAGGCTTATATCCTTCCCCTGCTGCTTCTACCACAGCACAGAATCTAAAATGAGAGTGGGTAAAGATGATGTTGAGAGAATGCCTCTCTCCTCCTTGAGTCTACCTAAAACTCTCAGGGCTATAAAATTACCTCCCAAGGTCTCCACTCCTCTGAAATCAATGAATGGTGCCTCAAAATTTGAAGCATCTCTCATCATCTGCTGATCTGGTGGTCTCCTTGGTGAAATGTCTCCATGCAATGAGACATCATCATCAAGAGTAGACTGCATACATGAATGGACAGACTTGTCCCTTCTCTCATTGTGCAATCTAGTCTCCCTCTTAGGTGCATCAACCTCATGAAATAGACAGGGATGTGTGCTCCTCATCACATGATGCTAGTCATCCTCCCTATCTCCTCCTTGTATCTCTATAGTTCCACACCTTATCATCAATGGCACATGTAGAACATGAGTTGTGCCTTGATATCCACACATGAGATCCTGGGGAATTCCTTGCAAAGATTAAAGAATCCCTCTAGTTGGAGCAAGAGATCCTCCTTCCTCTCCATGAGGTGCTAGATCAACTTCAGATCTGACAGCGTTGTCGCCCTTAGCTTCCTCAACATGAATGGGCAACCCTCCAATGATTGGATCCTCTTTTAGAAAAGGGATCTCTTTGCCTTCTTGTGCCAAAATACAAGGTGAAGGTTTTGCCTCCAACAAATTATAATGCAAGGTATCATCCTCCTTTATGGTTTTCTGAAGTGGTTTTGAGTCTATGGTTTCCACCATCACATGCAAGGGTTTTGTTTGTTTAAAAGTTTTTGTTTCCTCCACATGTGTTTCAGAATTATTCCTACCAAATCTTTCCATCAAAATTTTAATGAACCTTGCATAGGAATAAGTGTTTTCATTCTTTAAAGTAAAAGACTCAAATATCTACCATGCATAGGCCTTACCTCCAAAGTGTAGCGCTTCTACTCTGATGGCTTCATCTTCATAAATCTGATGTTGTTGCAAAAAGGTGTCTAGCTCTTCCACCCAAGCCCTGGCTGAACATGCAGGGGAGCCATAAAAGATAGATAGAAGAAATATATCCACATTATGCTTCTTTCTCCTCCTCACCTTGACCTTGAAAAACTCCGGGAAAGTGATATGATCTCTAAACTTCTGAGTTTGAGAATCATATTCATGTAAGAAATCACTAAGAGTTCCCCTCTTAGGCATTCCTTCTTCCTCCCTCTTTCTCATAGTAGAAATGGACATGTGACTATGTTGTACATCATAGGGTGTGGCTGCATGCTCACACTCCCCATAATAAAATCTAGATTTTGACTCAATTTCAAACCCTCTTGGATATTATGTACACATCTCCCTCCTTACCTCCTTGAAATCTTCATGAATGCTCTGTACAGATCTTGGAAGAAGCCATGTGATTCTATCTTCCTTCCTTCCTCCATAGAATGGAGTCCTCATCTTCTCTTTGCTTAACATCATTATGGTTGATATCCACAGGCTGAGCGAATATTATGCTCGGATACCACTGTAATATCCCAAAATGGGATCTGCTAGCAAGGCATGACCGGAAAACGCATTTTCTAGGAATAGATACTACAGGATTTGAAACCAAGACCCGAATCCCTGAGATCAATGCCTATAATACTGAAATACAAGAGGTGGCTAAAAAGAAATCCCTCTAGGTGGGTTAAAGAGATCTCCCACACCTAGTTGTCTTCAGAAAGTGCTTAATGAAGGGTCTGCAACCAATGTATGAACATACAATAGAGAAACAACATTATTTTTATTAGATGTGAGACAAGAAGATATAGATATCCAAAAAGTGATGTTATAGCAGTAAAGAGAGTACAATTCCTTGAGGAAACATTCACTCAAGCAAGGCAATGCAAGCCTCAACAACCCATGTACAAGGAAATAAAGAATACTGCTACACATAGAAAGCCCAAGGCTATGACTATGCATTCTATAATGAGTGACTACTAAAAAATGGTGTCATTACACAAATATGACAATATACAGCTCAAATAAAATAGGGGGAGCAAGATCTCAACCTTGGGAAACAACAATACACAATCCTTGGAAGGATTGGTTGAAGTATGCACAAAATGACAAATCTGCAGAAATGTCGGAGTAGCAGGGTAGAAGCTGCAACTCAGAAACTGGAAATGGATGAAGATAGCTGATGATGCTGCATATGATATCTGAATCTCATCCAATGGATCTCTCATGTGAAAGGCTGATCCAATCCCTGAAGATCTCACCCTCCAAGATAGTGGAGCAAGTCCCCACTGTAATTGCACTCAGAAATAATGCAGTCGACAGAATAGACGGTGCTGTTGGTGATGGGAAGTGCTTGGCCTGATGCCAAATATCTGCAATAAGCTCTGGAATCTCCCTCACTAACCTCCCATAGGAATAGAATCTCCCTCCTCTAAAATATGAGCCAAGTAAATGGTGTTGTGGAACACTCACTGCAACACCCTGCAACACAACATTATTCTGGTTAAAAAATAATGTTGTAGCTAGAGAAAGATGCTTGTCCTCGGCCTGTATTTGAGGAAAATTAGTAAAAATACTTAAAGAGGCCTCTCAAGAAAGGAGAAGGATTCCTAAACAGGAAATCCTTGTGCTAAGAATCACTGCAACTCTACTAAACAGCAGGAGAGTGCACAAAGTCTAAACAAACAAAGAAATCAATAATCTGAATCATGAATCACAATGGCTGCCTTGCCATCCTTTTAAACAAGTAAAAGCCTTCTCTCCATGGGTCCCACTCATTAGGGTTTTCTCCACCAAATAACCCTCTTCCCATTCATACTGCACTATCTATCAAAGTGTTCTCCACCTCCTCTCCCAGCGTTGTTGACTTGGTCAAACTTGACCTTATCTCCATGAAAATGTCTTATTTCACACATAGGGGTGTGAAATCCAGCTCTTATGATTATCCCTTTGAAAATTTGAGTGATTTATTCATGTTTTAATAAGCATGGGCCTCCTTACCCAATTATTTAGCTGCTAGGTGATAAAAACAAAATTTTAATATTCCATTTAGCTATGTGCTAAAATGGGAATATTACAGAAAGATCTATGCACATGTGCCTCACATATTTTATAAGGTGTCCCTTTGCATTTGAGATATGGATAGGGGTAGGCCATATCATTAACATGAGTGTATCATGGGATAGGTACTCTATTGATTCCTTCCTTACACTTTGGTTTTGGGGATATAAGTCATAAAAAGCACTGTCATTCTATGTCGTATGTGGCATATCGAGAGCGAGAAACGCAACCATCATATGGGGATATACAAAGTGAGAAACATTGTTCTATTTGACCGTACTATTCGAGATGTGAGGAGCACCTCCATTAAGCTTGTGGCATTCTTTAAAGAGATGTCCTATTATTAGGGAATCATATGATGACAACCAATGTCTTTATGAACACCCTCACAAGTTTGATGACAATTATCAAAAATATTTTTAGGCATCCACATGACATCTAAAAAGGTTTTAATTCAATCATGAACTTCACATACCATTACTAGTGAACTGCATTTGGAATTGAATAAGCAGAAAATTTGAAGAGGAGCAAGAAATACAAAAGGTAATAACCCTATTTAAAACATGCTTTTATCAATCAATGGTGGCTTGCTGGGTTGACAAAAGTAGATAGCTAATATAGCTACCACTAAGGTTCAAGTCTATTGAGTGACATGCTAGTGCTTGTTTTCATGTTTTTGTATGTATGCTAATGCATACAACAGTCTTTGAGGCCAGGTACAAATCTTGGACTAATTTGGCAGAATAAACACCCCACCATTTGCAGCTACATAGTTGAAGATATACAATCAAATGGTGCTAATGGCTCCATTGAAAGCTATATAAGGACTATAATGGTTCTTGTTGTGCATGTTCAGGAAAAGGGGTCATATCACATGAAGGTTTGGGAAATTTTTGATAGATAGCTCTTCAGCCTAGCACCTAAGCTAAAGGAATTCTATATTATGCATTGCAACACTGACCTTGGGACATGCTTCTCAAAAAAATTTCAAATAATAATCCTATGAAGAACGTGGTGACATATTGTGCTTGGCATGTGGAACATAAGGCATAATTATACAATCCATCATATAGGAACACACACCACTAGGGCTAGGTATGAAACCTATACAAAGACTCTCTTGTGAACAACTATATTCTTCATTTCATTTTCATCATGTTGTATCCCATGGATAAGGCTTGAGATTACCTAATGGAACTCTTACCTAACTTCACATTTTGTTGTCAACAATGATAAAATGAAAATCTTTCCAGGCTAGTTAAAAAAATTGCATGACATTTCCATGGACCTAAACAAAGCTCGGCAATAAGAAAATGCATGTTCTCGAAACTGACAAAGTAAGCTATTAGGAATAATACAAAAAGCCTAAAAAATTTAATGGGGCTTTTCAAATGGCTTCAGTCAAGACAACGAAGGTCATTGGAAAAAATAGGTAGATATTCCCAAAAGATCCATGGTTCGAGGAAATATGTTGATTATGCAAGAACGGAAGAAATCGTTGATGCCGCACCTTATCATGAGTAGATAATACATATTACTAAATACAATTAACTATAAAAAACTAACATATTTAAATATTGGTAGAGATATGTCACAATATTATGGAATCATTTGATGACAACCAGTGTCTTTATGGACACCCTGGCAAGTTTGATGACAATTATCTAAAACATTTTTAGGAATCCACATAACATCTAAAAAGGTTGTATGCCAATCTTGAACCTCACATGCCCTTACTAGAGCACTACATTTGGAATTGAATAAGCAGAAAATTTGAAGGAGAGCAAGAAATACAAAAGGTAATAAACCTTGTTTAAAACATGCTTTGATCTATCAAATGGTGGCTTATTGGGTTGACAAAAGCAGGTAGCTAATATAGCCATCGCCAGGGTTCAAGTCTACTGAGTGACATGCTAGTGCTTGTTTTCATGTTTTTGGATGTTTGCTAATGCATGCAACAATCATTGAGGCTTGGTACAAATCTTCTACTAATTTGGTAGAACTTAGCTGAATATATCCAATCAAATGGTGCTAATGGCTCCATTGTAAATCTATATATAGATGCTAATGGTTCTTGTTGTGCATGTTTAGGAAAAGGGGTCGGATCAAGTGAAATTTTGGGAAACTTTCGATATATAACTCTTTAGCCTAGCACGTAAGCTAAAGAAAGTATATTTTATGCATTGCAACACTGACCTTGGGACATGTTTCTGAAAACAATTTCAAAAAAATAATCCTATGAAGGATGTGGTAACATCTTGCACTTGACATGTGGAGCATAAGGTAGAATTGTACAATCCATCATATAGGAACACACACCACTAGGGCTAGGTATGAAATCTATACAAAGAATCTCTTGTAAAAAAGTATATTCTTCATTTCATTTTCATCATGTTGTATCCCATGGATAATTATTGAGATTACGTAATGGAACTCTTACCTGAATTCACATTTTTTTTTCCAACCATGATCAAATGAAAAGATTTCTAGGCTAGTTAAAAACATTGCATGACATTGTGATAGACCTAAACAAAGCTAGATAATAAGAAAACACACATTCTCCAAACTGAAAAAGTAATCTATTAAGAATCATCCCAAAATCCTAAAAATTTTAACAAGGGACTTCAATTGGCTTCAGTCAGTACAATGAAGGTCATTAAACAAAATAGGTAGGTTATTCCCAAAAGATCCATTTTTCAAGGAAAATACCTTGATTATGAAAAAACGGAAACAATGGCTAAAGTGTCACCTTATCATGAGAAGGTAATACATATTACTAAATAAATTTAACTATAAAAAAATTAACACCTTTATATGTTGATAGACATATATCACAATATTAGGGAATCATATGATGACAACCAATGTCTTTGTGGATACCCTGGCAAGTTTGATGACAATTATCTAAAATATTTTTAGGCATCCACATGACATCTAAAAAGGTTTTATGTCAATCCTGAGCTTCACATGCCCTTACTAGTGCACTGCATTTGGAATTGAATAAGCACAAAATTTGAGGGAGAGAAAGAAATACAAAAGGTAATAAACCTTCTTTAAAACATGATTTGATCTATCAATGGTGGCTTGCTGGGTTTACAAAAGAAGGTAGCTAATAGAGCCACCACCAAGGTTCAAGTCTACTGAGTGACATGATAGTGCTTTATTTCATGTTTTTGGATGTGTGCTAATGCATGCAACAATCGTTGAGGCCCAGTACAAATCTTGGACTAATTTGGAAACATAATCACCCCACCACTTGCAGCTTCTTACCTGAAGATATCCAATCACATGGTGCTAATGGCTCCATTGTAAAGCTATATATGGATGCTAAAGGTTCTTTTTGTGCATGCTGAGGAAAAGAGGTCAAATCAGGTGAAAGTTTGGGAAAATTTTGATAGATAAATCTTCATCCTAGCACCTAATCTAAAGAAATTCTATGTTATTAATTGCAACACTGACCTTGGGACATGCTTCTCAAAAAAATTTCAAAAAAATAATCCTATGAATAATGTGGTCAGATCTTGCACTTGACATGTCCTATTAAGGAGAAGATGACAAAGAGAAACTTGTCTAAATTTTTGAGGGCTAGAAACTATTTTTATTTGAAATGGTTTAGTGGAAAAGGATCCAACTCGAGAGTTGAGCTCCTTACTTTGTGGAGCATCCTCTTTTGTGCCAGATAGATGGAAATATCACAGATTGATGTATGGTGATTTAAAAGTGATTGTTGAGTCGGAAGACTAGAGACGTCCTTTAGAGGCTCCAACACTGATGAATTGGATGGGAGGTACTAAGTCATTGATGATGTCCTTTAATACATTATCTATCTCACACATCTTCAGGGAAAAAAAGCATTTGGCTATTCAAATTTCAAAAAATGGTTGTAGCAAATTGTCGAGTTTGATCAGATACTCTATTTTTAGAATGAAATTTTTTAGAGATCGGGGATTATCAAAATTTGAAGCGTTTCACCAGATTTCAGTGTCTTTTTTATGATTATTATGTAGGAAGTCATATATTTCATTTGATTTTTTCTTGTGTTTTAGTTGGCCATGATATTATATGGATATAGTAGATAGGGAAAGCTCATTGTAATAGAGATGTGGAATGATGCTACTGGCTATTCCAATTTTTTTTTGTATTTTGCTCAAGTTTCAGAAGAAGTTGTGTACAGATGTAAACTTTCTCATTTTCATAATGTGGTGATCAAGAAAGTGAAATATGTTAATCAAGGTTGTCATCGATGTTAATATCGCATTGGCTGAGATGGAAAATATTCTTGTGACTTCAATGAACCTCATGCAATCCCTAGGTGTTAAGGCTATCGTTAAGGAAGATGCTAAGTTTTCTCTAACCTTATGAAGATGTCAAGATATTAATGATGCCATTATGAAGATGTAAAGCCACTAATAAATAAGTGTTGTCCTAAATATCCATTGACCATAATGCTCTAGTAATGAAAGAACTAATCATGACTATGTCAAGTGCCAATTATGTGTCTAATATACAAGCCCTCATGTGAAGACACCCTAAAATTTGTCCTAGACATTTAAATTGATGATGGCATGAATTATGGTACACCTTATCATGACTTGAATTGATGGATACTTGATCAAGAGTTCATAAATTTTGCTCAAAATTCAAATTTACAGGATTGGGTTGAAACTAGGATGGTTGCATAGATCTCGTCTTCCTAATTTTCGTGTCATGAACGGTTCGAAAAACTGATGTCATATGAGGGAGATATCACGTTCTGATCGAAATGTCAAACAGGTAAAATTGCGACAAGTTTGACTAGGATGCCTAGTAAGCAAGGTGGATGTACAGTCAGCAAAAGGAATATTCTAAGGAATATTCCAACTACAGGTTGACAAGTTTCAACTTATTATTGGTCGAATGAGTTTGTACATCTGTTTGGAGGGCCAATAACAGGGTGCCACATGGCAAAGCCTGAGGCCGTCACATGTCTCTATAGTCATGTATTCAAATTTTAGTGAGGTCCATAGGGCTCAACCCCACGACCTTCGGTAGAGCACACATAGGTCTCTACTGTCTGCACTACAAGTTTTTTCTTAACCCTATGGTTTGCAAGTTATATTTAAATTTTGTTACATTTACGTTTGGGGGTTGGAACCGTCGACGGTCCCAACCCGCCAACGGTTCTATGGTGGTTCATGTCACATGGAAATGATTGTTGTAACCATCGTCTCCACAGTCGGTGTTAATCGACAGCCAACAAATTTCCATGGATCCCAACATCAATTCACATGAAAACATTTAAATGAAAAATCTACGGCTAATGCTAAATCATGACTTCAAATCAGAGTTTCAAACCACTCAACTGTAGTTATATGCGGAGTTCCTCTCCAACAGTAACGGTTATGAAACCCGTGGATTGGGGTTGGCATGTGCCACCCCAACTATTAAGATAAATTCCATAGTTAGATATAATGGCAGTTTTGAAAAAACATTCCTTTTTGAGTAGAAAGTTCAAAATTAACTCCAGTAAAGTGGAGTTCTCCACTTTTAGTGGAGTTTTTCTAGGTGTAACTGGGAAAAAGAGTAGGAGACTCAATTTTCATCCATTCTGAGTAAATGAAGAGTCATTTTTGACTAATTGGAGCATTTTGGAGCCATTGGTGCAGACAAAACAACCATTAGAAGCCTATAACTACATTTAATCGCAAAATTTTGAGCATAATGAAAGATGGACATGCCATTGGGAGATGGACTAGTAGATGTAGCCCAGGAGGGGTGAACTGCTTCATAATTCTTGTTGTGTAAATTTCATGTGGTGTTTTATTTCTCTCTTTTACACTAATGTTTAGTGTTATTTTTGCTTATTTCAAGCTTCTAATTCACTAAAAAAAAATTACATTTCATGGTTAAACACCTCAATCCTTAAGCAAATCAATGAACTGATTATGCACACGTTTATAAACTGAAAACATACTTAGCATAGAAAAACTAATACAATCATTTCAGATGAGTTTGGTATTAGAGCTGGAATTTACTCTCTTGTGTTGTTTTGTGAAAATAATTGTTTAACTTTTTGCAAGTTTTAGATGCTTACAAGGCTCAAGCTCAAAAGTGGAGAAGGAAAATTATTGGAAGAAAAAGGGTCTCAAGAAGAATCAAAGAAAAGGAGAGAAATATTGCCACAATATCCACCACCTATTTCACCTCCTAAAGAAGAAAAAGTGCTATTAAGCATGTCTCATAGGGTAGGATAAATCCGTGAAGAATTTGATCCCAAGGAGGAAGAAAGATCATCCAAGAAAGCATTCCTTGACATGAATGAGATGGTTAGAAGCCTTTACCAAGAAAGGAATGAGAGACTGGAAGGAGAAGGATCTAGACTTCACAACAAAGTACAAGGATATTTAGGAGGTCACAATGATGAAGATAGGTCTAAGAAGGGAATGGATGAAATGGAGGCAGTGGAAAGCCACCATCTTCACCCTCATCCTCATCATCATCATTCTATACTTCTTCAGTACATCAGCCACACAAGGCAAAGAACATTGGTAAAATCCCTTTCTTAAAACTTGATGTTAAGTTTGGATTGCTAATGTGTAATGGTGAAGTCAATACAGAAAATATAGATAATTGGATTAGGCAATTGGAGGTCTATTTGAGAATCCAGAACCTTCAATATGATGATATCAAAATTCAATTAGCTTTATTGAGAATGGTAGGTGCAACACTTGTTTGGTGGGAAGCCAAGACAAAGGAGGAAATAAAAAAACATGGTAATGTTATTCTATCATGGTCATATTTCATTACTACTATAAAACAACAATTTTATCCATTAGCTCATATGAAGAGAGCCATAATATATTGGCATAACTTTAGGCAATTGAAGGGACAAAATGTGCAAGAATACACCCAAGAATTTAGTAGAAGAGATCTCTTATTAGGGGTAGATTTGCATAGCCAAGATACGTTTCTCAAGTACATAGGAGGCTTACATAGATACCTAAAACATACTATTCTCATGTTTAACCCCACAATTCTAGATGAAAAATGTGTTCAGGCCACACATCTAGAAGCTAGAGGGAAAAAAATTTTTGAAGAGGGTAGAAAGAAACCTTTTAATCGTAAAAACAAAGAAAAGAGCTAAAAAGGTAAAAGCAAAAAGAATGCATCTATTAAGAAAGAGGGAGAAAAATTGGTTTGTAAACATTGTTCAAAATAATTCCATTATGAAACTCATTGTTGGTAATTACATCCTGAAATGAGGCCAAAGAAACCCAATAACAAAGGCAAACAAAAAATTGTTGCTACAACTCAACATGATTTAGGAGATGATTCAGGTGACGAATCTAAGATTATAGCCATGGGATTGAAGAAAATGAAGGGAAAATAAATTGAAACTAAACCCGGTACCAGTGCATCAAACTTTCATATAAACTCTCCAAATTAAGAAGAAAGAATAGAATTGTTTCATGTGAGAGTCATATCCAAGCGTACCAAGAATGACACATTGTTTGACAGTGGGTCACAAGAAAAATTAATCTCTGAATACTTGGTCAAGAAACTTAACCTTGAGACCATGCCACATCCAAAACCATATCCATTAGGTTGGATTTTTAAGGATGCAAATCTACAAGTTTCAAAGAAATATATATTCCGGTTTGCAATCACTTCAAATTTTGTTGACACGGTTGAATTAGTTGTGATTCCACTTGAAATAATTGGTATTGTATTAGGGAGTCCTTACTTGTATGATAGGAAAGGGATATTCTATCACCATGAGAAAAAATTTCATTTATTCAAATATGGCAAGGAGTACATTGTTAGAGCACATCACATGAAGAAAAACATTGTTATGGTAAATGCTAGATAGGTAAACAGGCTGGTAAATTGAACTAAGAATTTTGTTCTTCTTATGATTAATCCTAAAGCTGATGTTAATCATGAATCATTTGAGGGATGTAATCCTAAGTTTAAATCATATTTATATGATGTGGTTAATGCAAATCATGAGATGTTTTAGGAGCTAACAGGATTTCCTCCAAAAAGAGAGATTCAACATGAGATTCAGTTGCAACAAGATTGTCCACTTCCAAACGTTGGTATGTATCACATGTTGATAATGGAGAATGTTGAAATAAAGAGGAAAATCAAAGAGATTTTGGACAAAGGAATCATAAGGCCAAGCACCTCTCCATGTGGTTCACCCATAGTATTGATACCAAAGAAAGATGGGACTTGGCACACATGTGTATATTTCAGAGCTTTGAACAAGATTACGGTAAAAAATCGTTACCCACTCCCAAGAATAGATCATTTTCTTGATCAGCTAAAAGAAGAAATTTTTTTCACTAAGTTAGATTTATGAAGTGGATATCATCAAGTAAGAATTGTAGAAAGTGATATATGGAAAATTGCATTCAAAACCAAACAATGACTCTTTGAGTGGCTAGTTATGCCATTTGTTTTGTGTAATGCACCGACAACTTTCATGTGTGTTATGAATAGTGTTTTGCATCCATTCCTTTATGACTTTGTGATAGTGTACTTAGATTACATTTTAATTTTCAAAAAAACAAGATAAGATCATGTCTTGCATGTGAATAGAGTGCTTGATGTTTTGAAGAAAGAGAAATTGTTTCTTGAGATGTCAAAGTGTGAGTTTGGAAAGACTTATTTGGTCTATTTGGGACATACTGTAGGACAAGGAGAATTGAGGATTGATCCTTCTAAAGTGGAATCCATTGTGAATTTTCCCACACCCAAAACAGTAACCGAGGTCAGAATTTTCTTAGGTGTACCTCAGTATTAGAGAAATTTTATTGCTAAATTTTCTTCCATCGCAACTCCTATGCATGCAGTGACAAGTGTAAAGAAAGACTTGCAATGAGGAGGAAAATAACATAAAGCTTTCAAAGCTTTAAAATAAAATATCAGTTCAGCTTCGTTCATTGCAATAGAAAATTTGAGACATCCATTCAAGATTCAAACTGATGCTAGTGATTATGTCATGGGCGCAGTACTTTTGCAGCATGGTAAGCCTATTAATTTTCATTCTAAAATATTTAATGGTGCTGTGAAAAATTATCCTACATATGAAAAAGAACTATATGTGTTGGTACAATGTGTTAGGAAGTGGAAACACTACTTGATGGGTAAAGAGACTATTGTGCATAATGATCACCTACCATTATAGTACTTGCAGTCACAAACAAAATTGTAGCAATCAAGACATTTTAGGTGGATGGGATTTCTTCAACAATTTCACTTGGTTATAAGGTACAAGAAAGGTATTTTAAATAAATTTTCTGATATGATTTCAATACCAATCATTAGTGCATCTACTTTACTCAAAAATGATTTTGTTGTACATGGGAGTTACATAGAACAATATGCACATGACATTGATTTTCAACATGTGTATGCTAGTTTGAGTGAAGGGAATCAAGTTGAAGGAAAATATTATCACATGCATAACAATTTTTTGTTTCATTTGGGCAAGTTGTGTATACCACAAGAGAGGCTAAGTTTCATGAGAGAATCTCATTCATCTCTTATTGTTGGACACTTTGGGGTAAGAAAAACAATGGTGCATCTACAGAGGTATTGCTATTGGCCTTGCATGGTAGATAGTGTGTCACGTTTTATAAGAGTTTTTTCTATGTGTGCAACAAGTAATCTTAGTAATAGGAAGCTTGGGTTGTACATGCCATTACCGGTACCATTAAGGCCATGGGAGAGTGTCTCCATGGACTTTGTTGGAGATCTAACTCTATCAAGAAAACAACATGATTATATTTATGTAGTTGTGGATAGATTCAGTAAAATGTTTATACTTATGCCATGTAGGAAAACCGTTACTATTAAACGAACTACTGAACTTTATTTTCCACATGTTTGGGTTCATTTTGGATTGCCAACATCTATTGTTAGTGATAGGGATTCCAAGTTCATTGGGAATTTTTGGTCCAATCTATGGAAGACGATGGACACAAAGTTGAAAAAGAGTATCGCTTTTCATCCACAAATAGATGGAAAAACCAAGGTGGTGAATAGAACCATTGTGCATCTATTGAGAGGATATTGCAGCAAACATCCTAAGTGGTGGGATGATAAATGCATTAAATTGAGCATGCTTAAAACCCGACAAAGCACTCTTCTACACAAACAATACCTTTTGAAGTATTCTTTGGGTATTTTCAGAAATCACCATTAGACTTCATCTTTGGAAAGGATGTTGCAATTGATGGCCATACTGATATTGACAAGGCTCGAAAGTTCATTGAGGAAATTCAGATTATACATCAACAAGTTGAAGAACAACTTCAGAAAAGTCAAAGCAAATACAAACAAAGGCATGACAAACATTGAGTTTATCACAAGTTTCAAGAGGGAGATGACGTATGGTTACACATTAGCAAATAAAGGTTCCAAGGGGAAGGTAAAAAGCTCAAACCCATTCGATATGGTCCATTCAAGATCATAAAGCAAGTTGGTAATAATGCATTTCAACTTGACTTGCCTTCTTATATGCAAATGTATTCAATTGTTAATGTTGAAAACTTACACTTGTATGAGCCACCTTTGATCAATGAACAAGGAAGTTATGTTCAACTGCATTCTATTGAATATTTCTCACTAGAATTTTTAGATGAGCTCAAAAAATATATAATTCTTGACAAGAGGATGTTGATCAGTGGTTGCCATTGATGTCAACCCAATCAGCACTAGAGTCTAACCCAATATTGCATGGGATTTTTTACCTACCAAATTACTATATTATGGTTCAAGAATTCTTTTTATGGTTTCTACTTATCGAGATGTTTCTGTTGATATATGACACACCACGTAATTATTCACGGTTTGAGAGATATACATGTTTGAAGTTTGTACCCCCGGTTAGTGGGCTAAAACCCCATGGGGTTGTGGCATGGGTCATTGAAAAGTCATAATTAATATTTTTTAAGATCCTAAAATCCCTCCCACATTCACATTTTGTATCCCCTCTCAACCTAAGCATTTATATAAATTGTGATCCTCATATCCTCCTCATGTAAGGGATTTCGCCATCTGAAACAGGTCATTGTGGAATTTTCGCTCTAACGTTTTTTCTGCGAAGGTTCACAAGTTGAAAATTTTTATGAGGCAAAGCCAAAATCCTGAGGATGTTTCTGTCAAAATTTTAGATCAAGGTGCACAATATTTGCAGAGATATGATCTGTGGAAGTCAGTGTTTTTGCGCGCTCCTGAAATTCATCTCAAGGAAGTGACCTTGGGAAAATTGTCATAACTCTCTCTCTTAGTATCGGATTAGAATTCTGTAAAATGTGGAAGATAGTGCACGGAATTTAGTTTTTTCTCTATCAATTTCAGAGTCGAATGAAGAAACAATGACACGTGGCATGTCGTACAAGTCCACTCTGTTGAAACAGTCCATAATTAGGGCATTGTGAGAGATTGGGTATAACTCTCCCTTGAAGAATCAAAATTGGGTCAGACCTGTGGCATCAAAATTTAGACTTAGAGGACTACTATAGGATGAAAAATTAGATATTGGGGATCTGAAATAGCAGAGATACACGAGATTCAATATCGAGCTCCTAGAAGGCAAGAAAAAGCTAGATCATGTGTTGTCAAGGGCTGCAAAGGACCAGACTTTCTAGGGCAACAAAGCAAAGAAAGGTGCAATAGAGGGTATCATGACAAGAGAAGCAACCAAGGTGTGGAACAACAGCAATAATTTCATCACATGAAGTCTTAAAGTGGGCAGCACTGCATACAATCATTGTAAAGGTATTATTGTACTTAGTCATTGTAAATACATTATTGTACAAATTGTACTAGTGTCTATCTGCCAAGAGTTGAAGAGGCAGTGTTAGGGGGTCTAGGATCATTATTAGGTTTTTGTGTCAAATTTGGGGTTATTTTCTAGTGTATCTTATTCTTCTACATCATTCTATATCATTGTAAAGTGGACCATTTTCCCTGGTACAGGAGTCCATTCTTCTTTTCTTTTATAGGGTGGTAGGGTGGTGCTAGGGTGAGTTGTAGCTCATTGGGTGTTGGGGCATCCATTCAGTTTACTATTGAAGAATCTCAGGCGTTGGAGCGTCCATCTAGTGGGAGCTGGAGAAGAATGCTTTTCTAGATTCTAGGAAGTTGGAGCTTATTTTCAATTGGAGTTGAATATTAAAGAATTACTAGAAAAACATTAGGTGGTTTTTGTCCCGAAGTGGGTTTCCACCTTAAAAAATTTGTGCATTTTTTTCCTTTTGTTTACTGTTATAATTTTACAAACACTGATAATAATTGAATATTAACTAAATCTCTGTAATATCCCTTTTTCAGGATTGCTCATAAATCATACATGAAAAATGCATTTCCAGCAATGGAGGCAACCGGATTTGAAATCAGGACCTGGATCCCTTAGATAAATGTATTTAAGAATGAAATACAAGAGATGGCTCCAAATAAATCCTTTTAAGGTGGTTAAACATATCTACCACACTTAGATGTCCTCAGAAAATTCCCAATGAGGGACTGCAACAATTATAAGCTCATGTAAGGAAAGGATAGCGTTATTCTTGTAGCTGTAAACACATGAAGAAGTAGATAGCCAAAAAATATGTTATATAGAAGCAAATTTATACAATTTGTGGAAGAATCAATCACTCCAGCTAGGCAATGGAAGCCTCAATAGAGCATATACAAGAAAATGCAACACTGCTATACATGGGAAAAACCTGGATAAAATAACGCAATTTATAGAAGATATTGCATAATACAAAATGAGAATAGAATGATATGACAATGATAGCTCAAATAAAAGAGGGGGATCAAGCTCTCAACCCTTGAAAATACTAATACAGCAAAAATACACAATCCTTGGAAGGATTGGCTACAATATACATGAAATTGGAAAACCTACAGAAATGCCAGAGTTGTCGGGCAGCAGCTGCAACTCAATACTGGAAATACATGGAGATGGCTGAAGATGATGCTCAAAATAAAACAAACCTCCTCCAATGGATCTCTCAATGCAAGGCTGATCCCAGCACTGAATATTTTGCCCTCCAAGAAGCTGGTGCAACCTCTCACTGCAAGTATGCACTCAAATAACATAGTCTTGAGGATGGACTACGCTGTCTATGATGGGAGATGTTGGCCTTGGTGCAAATATATGTCAATCAACTCTGAAATCCCTTCCATTGATCTCCTGGAGCAAGAGAAACTCCCTCCTCTGAAATATAAGGCAAAGAGAAGTGTTGTGGAACCCTCCACTGCAATGCCCTGGCTACACAACGTTATCCTTGAGCAGAAATAACGCAGTATCTAAAGAATGGCTTTGGCCTTAAGCCAATATGTGGAGAAGATGAAGTGAAATCCTTCAAGAGGCCTCTCAAGAAGGAGAGGAAATTCTAAATAGGAATCCCTCATGCTAAGCAGCACTGCAACTCTGCTGAACAGCCCGAGTGTGCAATTTTTCTAAATAGAAAAATAATCAAATGATCCAAGATGATCCCTCTATGGCTGCCTCCTCCTCTTCTTATACAAGTGAATGCTTCTTGGCCATGGACCCCACACATTAGGGTTTCATCCACAAGGAATATTTCTCCCTCCAAAACTGCGTTGTCTTCTTATGCAAGCTACACCTCTTTAGGCAACACTATTGACTTGGTCAAACCTGACCTTGTCCTCATGCATTTGCCCCTTTTCACACTAGAAGGTGCAAAAATAAAGCTTCTCCATGGATACTTTTCACACTATGAAGGATATTATTCCTACTCATGGGCCTTTTACCCATTTTATTCACCTCCTAGATGTAATAAAAATAAATTAATGTTCCAATTTTGTTCATGAAAAATTACGAACATTACAGTCCTCCCCTCTCAAAGATTTATTTTCCTCTAGAAAGTGCAAGGATAGACTGAGTTCTCTTCTTCTCCTCTCCCTGTAGCATCTGTGTATGATGATTTTCCCCAAGGAAAGTGATGCTATCTCATGAATCAAATCTCCACAATTCTCCTCCTCGGCATGTAAGTCAGCTATCAAGCTATCATCATGTGAAAGTGAAATACTCAAGAGGATGAAAAAGTGATGTCTAGAGGTCCCTTTGAAGAATGGGATCTGAAATAGAATGGAAACTATATTTCCCATATGGATCCTCCATCTCCAAGCTATGAGCCATGCAAAATGAGCCACCTTCCAACTAGGCAACTCCTGAAAGCTGTCATCCACCTTTGGCTCCAGAAAAGTAGGTGGGATGAAAATATGCACATGGTAAGCAATGTAGCCTACCCCACGTTGTCCATCTATCCACTTATGATAAGTGTAGAGTGTTGGTTGTCCATGGGCTGCAATAAGTTTTCCCTCAAGTGGCAAGATGAGGACTAGACCTCCAAAGATCTTTCCCCCAACGCTGAAAATAAAGCTGGCCCAAGTATCTCCATATATGATGAGTTGGAAGTCATCATCATATGGCATATCCTCCATCATATGGCTCACCTCATATGGAAACAAGTGTGCTATCAAGGTGACCATATCATATCCCATGCTTCCCTTAGAATATGTAGTGTAAATAGTATGAGGAATTTCTCCCTCAAAGGACACATCCACATAATGTGCCTCTCTCCTGAGTATGCTCCTCATAAGAACATAAAAATTAGAGTCATAGGGAGAAAATATGAGAATCATACTTGCTGCCATATGCAACAAATGAGAAGGACAATGGTCCCCCAAGTGCAACCATCGCAGCATGATGCTAATTTGCAATAGGGACTGATAAAATAAGTGGCTTCTCAACCACTTGCATGCTGCTCCAATCTCCTCATAAGTATGGAGGAAGTTAAAAATGTAATATGTTTAATGAACATATCCTCCATAACATGTCTCTTCCCCAATTCCTCCTAGGGAATGGCCATCAATCATGCTCATGGCCCCATATACACCATGTGGTCTAGAAAAAATAATGCTCCTCCTTGGAGCATCATCTTGCACAAGGATGGTCAAGGGATGCATACACACATTACACAAATAATCATGTAAATCATAATGAAGACCCTTACCATATCTCCTACTCATACAAATGGAGTGGCTCATAAATGAGTCTCCTCTCATCCTCAAAGTGGAAAGAGGTGGTTGTGCTAACTCTCTCATGGAGTCATGTCTCTCCTCCATCTCCATCTGGTCCATGCATCTAGTCATATGCTGATGTATCTCCTCCTCAAAGCCCATCCAAAAATACCACTCCATAATGGTGTGGTATGCTCTCATAGAAAAAGTGGGGCTGAAAAGGAATTCCTCATAAGATGCTTGTAGAAACTTCTCCTTGAGCTTGGAATCTCTAGGAAAGAATATCCTACCATGATAAAAGATGACCCCATCTCTAACTGAATACTCCTCCAAGTGCAACTGGCCATCCAATATCATGCAATTAAAAATATCCTTGGAATAATCCACCAATATCTGGGAGCTCCAATGTGGATCTATCCTCCATAGTGATAACGCTGATGATCTCCCATGAAGGGCATCTGTCATATGGTCACCATGTGCTTTGGAATCTCTCATGCCAAAGATGCAAATTGGAAGGCTGCTAACCTTCCCCTACTGCTTCTGCCATAGCACAGAATCTGAAATGGAAGTGGGTGATGCTGATGTTGAGAGAATGCTCTCTCTCTCCTTGAGTCTACCCCAGACTCCCAGCGTTGTATCATGCTCTCTCCAGGTCTCCAACTTCCTGAAATCAATGATTGGTGCCCCAAATTGTGAAGCATCTATCCTACTCTGCTGATCCAGTGGTCTCCCCAACAAAATGTCTCCATGCAATGAGACATCATCATCAAGATATGACTTCATATATGAATGGAGAAAGATCTCCATGCTTCCACTGCACAATCCAATCACCTCCTCAGGTGCATCAACCTCCAAAAATGAATAGGGATGTATACTCCTCATCTCATGATGTTGGGTCTTCTCCCTACTTCCTCCTTTTGTCTCCATGGTTCCACACCTCCTCAATAATGGCACAGATAAAACATGATTTGTGCCTTGACCTCTACACATGAGATCCTGGGAACCTTCTTGCAAAGATGCAAGCATCCCTCTATTTGGAGAAAAAGCTCCTCTTTCCTCTGCATGAGGCACTAGATCAACTCCATAACTAACAAAGATGTTGCCCTCAATATCTGCAAAATGAGTGGGAAACCTCCCAATGATTTGATCCCTATTTGAAAAAAAAACCCTCATGCCTTATTACTCAAAAGTATGAGAAGAAATTTTCTCCTCCGGCAAAGTGTGGTGCAAGTTTTCAGCCTCACTCATGGTTTTCTGAATTGGCATTATGTTTTTATGAAAGGGTTTGGTTTGAGTTTTCTCATTCAGCTCCTCCATGTGTTTCTCATGAATCCCTCCATCAAATCTTTTCACTAAGTTTTTAGTGAAATTTGCATAAGATGAAATGTTTACATTTTTCAAAGAAAAGGATTCAAAGATCCACCAGGCATAAGCCTTACCTCTCAAATGCAGCACTGCAACTTTGATAGCTGCATCCCCATGAATGTGGTGATGTTGCAAGAAGGTCTCTAACTCCTCCACCCAAGCTTTGGCTGAACATACAGGTGAACCCTCAAAGTTAGATAGATGAAATCTCTCCTGCTGCTCTTTCTCAGTCACCTTCATCTTGCAAAACTCTAAAAAACTGAGATGATCTCTGAATTTATGAGTTTGAAACTCATAATCCTCCAATAAATCACTAAGGGTTTCCCTCCTAGCAACCTATTCTCTTCTTTCCATCTCTCTTCCGGCAATCCTAAGCATGTGACTACGCTATACAAGATGGTGTGTAGTTGCATGCTCACACTCCTCCAATCTAGATTTTGCTTTTGAATCAAACCCTCTAGGGGATTCTCTATACTTTCTTCGGATCTCCTCATACGCTTCATGGGTCATATATACAGATTGAGGAAGAAGCTTGGTAAGATTTTTCGCTTTTTCTTTTTCTTCTCCAAAATATGGAGTCTTTCTTTTGCTTATTTCTTTGTCTCCTTGATGAGAATAGGAACCGCAGGGCTCTTCCTCTTCTTTCTACATATCCTCCTTGGGGAGGTTCTTTTTTGTTCTGAAAATATATGATATCAAGCTCATCTACTTCATCATCATCTTATTCTTCTTTCTTGGGCTTGAAAGCCATAGGCTGAGCCAAGAAAGGTGCTATGATACCACTGTAATATCCATTTTTTAGGATTGCTCATAAATCATACATGAAAAATGCATTTCCAACAATGGAGGCAGCAGGATTTGAAACCAGGACCTGGATCCCTTAGATCAATGTATATAAGAACGAAATCCAATAGATGGCTCCAAAGAAATCCATCTAAGGTGGTTAAACAGATCTACCACACTTAGATGTCCTCAGAAAATGCCCAATGAGGGACTGCAACAATTATAAGCTCACGTAAGAAAGGACGGAATTATTCTTGTAGTTGTAAACACATGAAGAAGTAGATAGCAAAAAAATATGTTATATATTAGTAAATGTATACAATGTGTGGAGGAATCAATCACTCCAGCTAGGCAATGGAAGCCTCAATAGAGCATATACAAGAAAATGAAAATGCAAGAACACTGCTATACATGGGAAGCCCTGGCTAAAACAACGCAATTTATAGAAGATACTGCATAATAAAAAATGAGAATAGAATGATACGACAATGATAGCTCAAAGAAATGAGGGGGAGAAAGCTCTCAACCCTTGAAAACACTAATACAGCAAAAATACACAATCCTTGGAAGGATTGGCTACAATATACATGAAATTGGCAAAATCTACAGAAATGTCGGAGTTGCTGGGCAGCAGCTGCAACTCAATACTGGAAATACATGGAGATGGTTGAAGATGATGCTCAAACTGAAACAAACCTCCTCCAATGGATCTCTCAATGCAAGGCTGATCCCGACACTGAAGATCTTGCCCTCCAAGAAGCTGGTGCAACCTCTCACTGCAAGTATGCACTGAAATAACGTAGTCTTGAGGATGGGTTGTGCTTTCTATGATGGGAGATGTTGGAATTGGTGCCAAGATATGTCAATCAGCTCTAAAATCCCTTCCACTGATCTCTCGGAGCAAGAGAAACTCCCTCCTTTGAAAGATAAGCAAAAGAGAAGTGTTGTGGAACCCTCCACTGCAATGCCCCAACTACACAACGTTATCCTTGAGGAGAAATAACATAGTATCTGAAGAATGGATTTGGCCTTGAGCCAAGATGTGGAGAATATAAAGTGCAATCCTTCAAGATGCCTCTCATGAAGGAGAGGAAATCCTAAACATGAATCCCTCATGCTAAGCAGCACTGCAACTCTGTTGAACAGCCAGAGTGTGCAATTTGTCTGAATAAACAAATAATCAAATGATCCAAGATGATCCCCCTATGGCTACCTCCTCCTCTTCTTATACAAGTGAATTCTTCTTGGCCATGGACCCCACACATTATGGATTCATCCACAAGGAATATTTCTCCCTCCAAAACTACGCTATCTTCTTATGCAAGCTATACCTCTTTAAGCAGCGCTGTTGACTTGGTCAAACTTGACCTTTTCCTCATGCATTTTCCCCTTTTCACATTCGAAGGTGAAAAATAAAGCTTCTCCATGGATCCTTTTCACACTATGAAGGATCTTATTCCTACTAATGGGCCTTTTACCCATTTTATTCACCTCCTATATGCAATAAGAAAAAATTAATGTTCCAATTTTCTTCATGAAAAATTTGGAACATTACATGCTCTAATTGAAAGAAATACTAATTCACCCCCCCCTCCCCCTCTCAGTATTTCCAACAATTGGTTTCAGAGATTTGTTCCTTCAATAACAGTCTAACAGCTAGAAGGAGGTCATGGAGCATACCAAGAATGGTGTACCTCTATTCAATGAAAATAATTATGCACTTTGGAAAGGAAGAATGGAGGTATATCTCTTGGCACAAGGTTATGAAGTATGGGACACTGTTCAAAATGGATTTATATCAACAGCAGATGAACAAGGTAAGAATAATTTGGTAAATGATGAAAAAGTAAAGAATATTATTATCAGTGGACTTATTACATCTTCTTATCATAAGGTGTTGGTTTGAAAAACCGCCAAAAATGTATGGGAAAAGCTTGAGAATATATATGCAGGTGACTCAAATTTCAAAGAAGCAAAGCTTCAAATCTATAAAGAAAAATTTGAGCAACTCAGAATGAAATAATATTGCAACATTGCTACATACTTCCAATACGTTGATGAAATAACCAATACTCTGGAATGATTGGGAGAGCCAGTTGACGAGAACACTATTATACGGAAGATTCTTAGAACGTTACCAGGGAGATTCAAGCCAAAGTATCGGTCTTAGAATATAGTGCAAATCTAGACAAACTCAGCAAAGAGGAATTACATGGAGTTTTCATAGCGTATGAAATGATACTTGATGAAGAAGAGGGTACTTCAAATCTAGAAACTACGTTCATTGCATCTAAGAAAACTAATAAGGACAAACAACCTTCAATTGAAATGACATGCACCTACAAGTGTGAAGAAAAGGGACATGATGGAGAAGGTATTTTAGATGAAGAATATGCTTACTTTACGAGAAAACTAAAAAATGGTAAGGGAAAATTCAAACGTAAACTTCCATTGATATGTTTCGGTTGTGGTGAGGTTGGGCATTTCGTAGCAAAATGTCCAAACAAAAGTGATGGAAACTCAAAAGGAAAGAAAGGATTTAAGAAATTCAACAAGAAAAGAAAAAAGAAAGGATACAAAATGAACTTTCTCTCTAAAGAAGATAGCTCATCATCCGATGAAGAAATTGATAGCAAAGAAGAAACCAATGAGAAAGTATTGTTTATGGCCAAGCACAATAAACAAGAAGTATCAAACAATGAAGAAGAAGGGTTGACCATAGAAGAATTTTATGAGGAGGGAATCAAGCTTATGAAAGAGCTCAATGCTAAGAAGATCCGTTCCAATACTCTTGAAGAACAAGTTCAAGGTCTCAAAATTGAAGTTGAAAAACACAAATGTATTGAAGAGTCACTTCAAAAGAAGTTGGAAGAAAGCAACCAAGAAAGGGAAGCAGTAGAAGCCGAAGTAGTCTCACTGTGTAAGGAAGTGAAGAAGGGAAAAACTATCCAAAACTCTACCAATAGCTCAAGGGTATTGGAAGAACTCATCAACAATTAACGATCTTACAATGATAGAACTGGCCTCGGTTACAAAGAAGAAGAAGCAGGACCTTCTAAAACAAAATACAATGAACCTATGAGATCTTACATACATGTAGAATTCATTGGAAAAGATTCGCAAGCACATCCTTGGAAGATGATTCCTCAACGAATATTTCCATCCATGTACCAACATATTTTTCATGGCTATTGTTATTCATGTGGAAAATTTGGTCATAAATCTATATAATGCCGCACATACCCTAGGAACCAATACAATTCCAGGAGATCCTTCAAATATGAACCTCCCAGGGCTCAATGAAACACCAATAGATTTAAACATTTAAGAAATAATATGGAATGTTACAAATGTCAGAACTTTGGACACATAGCCAGAGACTGCAGACTTGAAAATCCTCCAGAAGAATCTTCGAAACCATAGAATGAATGAACATGGAAGAAGAAGAAGACTGATAATTGTGCTCTCGCTCTCAAGGCTCAAACAACAAAGATGTGTGGTATGTTGACAATGATTTCTCAATGCATATGACTGGAGATAGAAGGAAATTTTTATCTCTGAAATAGAAGAAGGATGAAACTGTATCCTTTGGAAATGATGGATCTTCAAATGTTATAGGATCAGGTACTGCCTCTCTTGGAAGAAAAGATGTTATAACCAACAATGTTCTATTGGTTGAAAACATGAATCACAAACTACTCAGTGTTGGAAAAATGTGTGATCAAGGACATACAATGCTATTCAACTCCACAAAATGTGAAATCAGGAAAGGAAAGTATGGTAAAATTGTGGCTACAGCAAGTCGAGCTCCAAACGACATATATGTTCTGGATGAAGCAACTAAAGCATGTCTACTAGCTAAAGAAGATTAAAGCTGGTTATGGCACAAATGAATGGGTCACATAAACTTTGAAAATCTTGTCAGGATAAGCAAAAAGGAAGCAGTACGAGAAATGCCGAAAATCTCAAAACCTTCCAACACACTATGTGAGGCCTGTCATCATGGAAAGCAAACAAAAGTCCAATTTAAAACAAAAGAGCACTTTGCATCACATCCATTGGAATTGATACATACTGATCTATGTGGTTCTGTGAGAACAAAAGGCTTAGATGGAGAATTATATTTCATGTTAATGATAGATGACTATAGCAGGATTACAGTCATCAGTGTCCTAAAGAAACAATCTGAAGCATTTGAGTGCTTTAATACATACAAGGACTTAGTTGAAAATGAAACTGATTTGAAAATAAAGTGTCTAAGATCAGATAATGGTGGAGAATTCACTTGCAAATTATTTCAGCAATACTGTGACGAAAATGGAATAAAAAGACAATTTTCAACAGCATGAACACCTCAGCAAAATGGAGTTGCTGAAAGAAAGAATAGAACCATGCAGAAAATGGGTAGAACAATGTTGAAGGACTCAAAATTGAATGAAAAATTCTGGGTTCAAGCAATTTATACGGTAGTCTTCATTATCAACCAAAGTCTTCTCAGAAATAATTGCGACAAGAATCCATATGAATTATGGAAAGGAAAACCAGCTAATGTAAAATATTTCAGAATCTTTGGAAGAAAATGTTATATCAAAAGAGAAGATCAAAATTTGGGTAATTTTGAATCACGTGTTAATGAATGTATCTTTGTTGGTTACTCACGCAAAAGAAAGGCCTATAAATGTTATAATCTAAGACGAAAACAGATAGTGGAGGGCATAAATTTTACATTTTATGAAGCTGGTGTTCTAGCGAATAATGATGAGGATCCAGAAGCTTTGAAACTTGAGAAAAACACAGATAAAATTGTAGAACAAGAAGAAAATATCAACGACGAAGAAGTAAATAATGATCATCAAGATATACTAGAACAACAACAAGAATCTCCTCCAAGGAGAAAAAAAGAATGGATTCAAAAGAACCATCCATCAAATCAAATCATTGGTGACATAAATGAAGGTCAACAGCTTCGTTCATCACAACAAGCTCACATTTCTTTTCTAGCAACCTTTGAGCCTAGTAGTTTTGAGGAAGCCATCCAGAATGAACATTGGGTAGCAGCTATGAATGAAGAATTGGATTAAATCGAGAATAATAACACCTGGGAATTAGTTCCACGACCAAAAGATAAAAATGTCATTGGGACTAAATGGGTGTTCAGGAACAAATTGAATGAACATGGGCAGGTTATGAGAAACAAAGCAAGATTTGTATGCAAAGGCTATGCAAAAGTGAAAGGAATTGATTTCGACGAAACGTTTGCACCAGTTGCCAAAATGGAAGCCATCCGAATGTTTCTCGCCTATGCATGTTCAACAAAAATCAAAGTCTACAAAATGGATGTTAAGTCAACATTTTTGAGTGGAGAATGAGAAGAATAAGTTTACATCGAACAACCTGAAGGTTTTCTATTATCAGAAAAAGAAAAATATGTTTGCAAGTTAAAGAAGGCTCTATATGGTCTCAAGAAGGCTCCCAGAGAATGGTATGCTTGTCTTGATGGATATCTATGTCAACAAGGGTTCAAGAAAGGTATTGTTCATATAAATATTTATGTACAAATAGATAAAGATAATTTAACAATTTTTGAGGTATATGTGGATGATATAATATTTGGTAGCAATGATGATCGACTAAGTAAGAACTTTTCTACAAAGATGCAAAGTGAGTTCGTGATGTCTTTACTTGGTGAGCTGAAATACTTCTCAGGGCTTCAAATATCTTAGCAAGAGAAAGGAATATTTATATTTCAAGCCAAGTACATCTAAGGATGTGGATAAGAGGTTGCACATATCTATGATTGGTAGTCTTCTATATGTAATAGCCTCTCGGCCAGATGTTTTGCAAGAAGTTGGACAAGTAGCAAGATTCCAAGTAGCACCAAAAGAATCACATATTATTGTCATCAAAATAATTCTTTGATATCTAAAGGGCACAAAAGAATATGGCTTGTGGTATCCCAAGGGTAACAATCTCATTATTCAAGCCTTTACAGATACAGATTGGGCAGGAAGCATTGATGATCATAAGATTACTAGTGGAGCAGCATTCTATCTAGGTGGTTGTCTCGTATCATGGTTGAGAAAAAAGCAAACCTCAATCTCGTTATCTATAGTGGAAGCAAAATACATTGCAGCAACATCATGTTGTACTCAAGTCCTTTGGATGAAAAAAAATTTGCAAGATCTTCAAGTACAATTCAGTGAGCCTATTCCCATATTCTGTGACAACACTAGTGCCATCAACATCTCCAATAATCCTATCATGCATTCAAAAACAAAACACATTCTGATCAAATATCATTTTGTTAGAGAACAAGTCGCTGAAAATAATATCAAACTTGAGTATGTTTTTACAAAAGAAAAAATTGTCGATATCTTCAATAAACCTTTACCTTGTGAATCATTTGAATACCTTCTTCAAAAGCTTGGGATTCTCCCAAGTTCCCATTAGATTACAGGTCTGTAGAATAGTTGTGTGTCAAGGGAGTGGAAGTGTGTACAAGTCCGCAAGATGGTTGTGTTTCAGGGAGAGTTGCCCTTTTCCATTGATGTCAAAGGGGGAGAGAATGTTTTAGCAAGAGATTTCATAATCGCAGGGGGAGTACTTGTGTTGCCATCAATGCCAAAGGGGGAGATTGTTGATCAGCGGTTATCATTGATGTCAACCCAAGCAGCACTAGGGGCTAAACCAATATTGCATGGGATTTTTAACCTTCCAAATTACTATATTCTGGTTCAAGAATGCCTTATATGGTTTCTACTTTTTGAGATGTTTCCGTTGATATATGGCACGCCACGTAATTCTTCACGGTTTGAGAGATATTCATGTTTGAAGTTTGTACCGCCAGTTAGTGGGCTAAAACCCCATGGGGTTGTGGCATGGGTCATTGAAAATTCATAATTAATATTTTTTAAGCTCCTAAAATCCCTCCCATGTTCACTTTTTGAAGCCCCTCTCATCCTATTCATTTATATAAATTGTGATCCTCATATCCTCGTCATGTAAGGGATTTCACCATCTGAAACAGGGCATTGTGGAATTTTCACCCTAATGTTTTTTATACGAAGGTTCAGAAGATGAAATTTTTATGAGGCGAAGCTGAAATCCTAAGGAAGTGGCTATGAAAATTTCAGATCAAGGTGAACAATATTTGCGGAGATATGATCTGTGGAAGTCAGTGTTGTTGCACACTCCTGAAACTCATCTCAAAGAAGTGACCTTGGGAAAATCGTCATAACTATCTCCCTAAGTATCAGATTGGAATTCTTTTAGAAGTGGAAGATAGTACATAGACTGTAGTTTTTTCTCTATCAATTTCAAAGTCTAATGAAGAAACAATGACATGTGGCATGCCGTACAAGTTCACTCTGCTGAAACAATCCATAATTAGGGCATTGTGAGAGATTGGGTATAACTCTCCCTTGAAGAATCAAAATTGGGTCAGACCTGTGGCATCGGAAAGATGACTCAGAGGAATAATTTAGGACAAATTATCAGTTATTGGGGATTTGAAATAAAAAAGATACACCAGATTCAATATCGAGCTCCTAGAAGGAAAGAAAAAGCTAGATCATGTGTTGTCAAGGGCTGCAAAGGACCAGAATTTCTAGGGCAGCAAAGCAAAGAAAGGTGCAACAGAGGGTAGCATGACAAGAGCAGCAACCAAGGTGCAGCACAACATTAATAAGTTCATCACATGAAGTCTTCAAGTGGGAAGCACTGCATACAATCATTCTAAAGGTATTATTGTACTTAGTCATTGTAAATACATTATTGTACAAATTGTACTAGTGTCTATCTACCAAGAGTTGAAGAGGTAGTGTCGGGGGGTCTAGGATCATCATTAGGTGGTTGTGTTAAATTTGGGGTTATGGTCGAGTTTATCTTCTTCTTCTACATCATTCTATATCATTGTAAAGTGGACCATTTTCCCTGGTATGGGGGCCCATTCCTCTTTTCTTTTATAGGGTGGTAGGGTGGTGCTAGGGTGAGTTGTAGCTCATTGGGTGTTGGGGCATCCATTCAGTTGACTACTGAAGAATCTCAGGCATTGGAGCGTCCATCGAGTGGGAGCTGGAGAAGAATTATTTTCTAGATTCTAGGAAGTTGGAGCTTTATTTTCAATTGGATTTGAATATTAAAGAATTATTAGAAAAGCATTAGGTGGTTTTTGTCCCGGAGTGGGTTTCCACCTTAAAAACTATGTGCATTTGTGTTCCTTTTGTTTACTACTATCATTGTACAAACACTGATAATAATTGAAGATTAACTAATGCTCTAACTGAAAGAAATATTGATTTAGCCCCCCTCTCAGTATTTCCAACAGAGGACAAGAACATCAAAGAGGGGAAGTGTTGACTACCTTCGAGTTGGGCTCAAAGGCACTAAACCAAGAAATGAAAAGTGGATGGAGGTTGGAAAGGTGAGGGGGTCGTACCCTCATCTACTGAACATGTAATCAAGTATTTTTGGGTCCAAAAACCTCCCAATGGGGAGGAGTGATTAGGAGTTCATAAATTTTTCTCAAAATTCAAATTTACAAGATTGGGTTGAAACTAGCATGGTTGCATAGATCTCATCTTCCTAATTTCGAGGCCGTGAACGGTTCGAAAAATTGATGTCATATGAGGGAGATATGACTTTCTGAACGAAATGCCAAACAACTAAAATTGCGACAGGTTTAACTAGGATGCCTAGTTAGCAAGGTGGATGTACAGTCAGTAAAAGGAATATTTTAAGGAATATTCCTTCCTCAGAGCCAGATGCGGGTTGACAAGTTTCAGCTAATTATTCATTGAATGAGTTTGTACATTTGTTTGGAGGAACAATCATAGGGTGCCATGTGGCCAGCCCTGAGGCCACCACATGTCCCTGCAGTGGTGTATTAAAATTTTAGTGAGGTTCACAAGGCTCGACCCCACGACCTCCGACAGAGCATGCACATGTCTCCACCAATTGCGCTACAAGTTTTTTCTTAACCCTATGGTTTGAAAGTTATATATAAAGTTTGTTACATTTCCGTTTGGGGGTTGGAACAGTCGGTGGTCCGAACCCGCCAGCGGTTTCGTGGTGGTTCATGTCACATGGAAATGATTGTTGTTACCGTCGTCTTCGTGGTCTACATTAACCAACAGTCAAAAACCCACTGTGGATTCCGACATTAGTTTACATGCAAACATTTTAACGAAAACTCCGCAGTTAATGCTAACTCATGACTTTGAACTGGAGTTTCAAACCACTCAACTACAGTTATATGCGTAGTTCCACTCCAACAATAACGGTTATGAAACCTGCGGTTTGGGGTTGTCATGTGGCCACCCCAACTGTTAAGATAAATTCCATAGTTAAATATGGGGGCGGTTTTGGAAAAACGTGCCTTTTTGAGCGGAAAGTGATAAATTAACTCTAGTTAAGTGGAGTTCTCCACTTTTAGTGGAGTTTTTCTAGGTGTAACTAGGAAAAAGAGTATGAGACTCAATTTTTGCCCATTCTAAGTAAATGAAGAGTCATTTTTTACTAATTGGAGCATTTTGGAGCCATTGGTGTAGACAAAACAACCATTAGAGGCCTATAAATACATGTAATCGCACGATTTTTAGCATAATGAAAGATGGACATGCCATTGGGAGCTGGACCAGCAAATGTAGCCTAGGAGGGGTGAACTGCTTCATCATTCATGTTGTGTAAATTTCATGTGGTTTTTTATTTCTCTCTTTTACACTAATTTTTAGTGTTATTTTTGCTTATTTCAAGCTTCTAATTCACTAAAACGAATCTACATTTCATGGTTAAACACCTCAATCCTTAAGCAAACCAATGAACTGATTATGCATATGTTTATAAACTGAAAAGACACTTAGCACAAAAAAACTAATATAATCATTTCAGATCAATATTTCACAATTAATGACATACATGATGATAGACTTGATGACATATGATGACATAGAAAAAGACATAACAAGTGGAAACGTCCCTTAAAGCCCATTTTGTCCCAAACACCTTACATATACAAATTTAAGAGCACTCGTAAAGAAAATTAATTTTTGACACCTTGGAGGCATATTTCTACAATGAGACCTATATCATCTTAAAGAGGATTTTTACAACTTTCCAACAAGCCCTCACTTTCCCTGAAACTCCCAATACTTGAAGAGAATATGATTTTTGAAGATTGAGAAATACATTTTTATTATAAGCTAACCTACACTCACAGTTTAATCTTGTCCCCCCTCAATGAGACGTGTCCCTTCATTGGAGGCAAAAAGTTGTATGAATACGTGTGAAAAAACTCATTTTCAATCATCCTATTCAATGATCATTATTCAGAGAGAAATTATAGGAGAAATAAAAACCGTGCATGATTTTTTCTTGGGTTATAAACATTGCTTGGATTATTTGGCAACTGAAGAAGCCACAAAACCTAGTTCTTAGCCACAAAATCTCTGTCACAGAGCCTCATCACTCCAGACATATGACCTAGTGGTATTGTGACTTCCTAGAGTTAAAGAACAATGTGGGGGTAAATTCCACTGCAGAAGCTCAAATTATTTGTTGAGAAAGGCTCCCTTATAGTGGAACAAGCCTAGCACCTGTGAAATATTTAATCCTCAAAACTGTAATAAAAAATGATCTCGGACATGTGATAAAAGTACAACCTCAAACATGCTTTACCTTAAAATTGTAGACCTGTTCTCCTTAAAATTGAGCTATTTTTCATTGGATTACTCATAGATTGGTGCACAACCTTCCACACAGTGACAGTACTCCTTAGACCTGTATACTCTTAATACAACATCTCAGATTATTTTTGGTGGTTCACTGCAATATATTTCAGGACCTCGTTTTGTGATTTATCATAGTAATACAGATCTTATCCCTCAATCAATGAAACAATGTTGTGATAACCTTCATAATATAGTGTTGTTGCAGCTTGAACTGTATCTCGACTGTCGATCAGTACTAACCTTGAATTGTGGAGTAATAACCCTTAAAATATGGAACATTACTAAGATCATGCTCAATTTTTTTTTTGTGGTTCAGGTATATAGATATAAGGATTTCTTTTATATATATGTCTTACTGAATATGCCCTAAAATTAGAGAATAATGAACATGCAGGCACATAAGAAGAATTTAAATAGAAAATAAAGCCCAATGAAAAATATTAGGGTCCTTACCATTTTGTGGGTTGACAAAGGCCGATTGCACCTGATTTCCCCATGAACCAATGTCTTCTCAACTACAGTCTCAATGATTCTACAATGTGATTGATCTGCAGGTTCAGGTGATGGTCTTCGGGCATTGTTGGAAAATTTCCTTAGTTAGTATGTGAAAATGGATTAATTGATAGGATTATAGGGCCAACGAAAGTAGACACAAGATTCCCCCATCCAACAAGCTACCCCTCCCTCTAAGAGCTTTTTATTTATATATTTCTCTCTGAGATGGATTACTTTGGATGTTGATGTACCTCGCCTCCAGAATTTATTATGGATTAGAAAGGGTGCTTTGAGGTGCATGATAAAGAGAGACAAGGCATGGAACTTAGCTTTACCAGAAGTGACACACCTAGAGAAGAATTAGAAGGGCATGGTCCAATGATACCAGGAGAACACGAAGATGGGAATGGAAAGGAAAAATCTCCAATGTGATTGATCTACAGGTTCAGGTGATGGCCATCAGACATTGCTAGAAAAAAGGCGTTAAGGTAATTAGGATACTCATTGTTGTAAATAGGGAGGTAAGGTAATTAGGTAAGCATTGTTGGAAAAAGGAGGTAAGGTAATTACTAGGCTAAGCATTGTAGGAATTAAAAACAAAAGGCGATATTTAGGCTTTAAAATAGGTTAAAGAATAATGCTTTAAAATAATTAATGCCAATTAATTAATTATGAATTAGTAAATTTAATTAAAATTTACTAATTAGACTATAATTTTAATTGATTAATTAATTAAATTTTTTATGTTATATTTATCAACATACATGTAATAAAACATTTAAGTGACTCTTAAAAACACAAGGAAGAGGCACACAGGTTAGATTCTGAGGAAGTTATCCATTAATGCATGGCGATGTCGTCTAGTTTTGTTCCCTAAAGGGTAACTTGTTGGGGTAGGAAATTCAAGGGAGGGGTAAGAGTTCCCTCTCAGTCACACTTGGAGGCAACCACAAACAACATTAAATACAAGAGATGATGAGAGTAGGGGGTCCAAAATTTGTGGTGTTGAAGAGAATTCTCAAGAAGTAAACCTATGTAAGAACATCACACAAATGGAATTACGGTTTAAGGGGTTAGGGATCAACTGGGGTTTATGGGGTTAAATGGGTTAGGGGTTTACGGGGTTATTTTCTTAAGATTTAATGAGTCCAGGGGTTTATGGGTTATGAGTTATGAGTGTAGGGGTTAAGGGATTATGGATTGGGGGTTAAGGGGATATGGAATTCAATGATTATGGGTTAAGGGCTTATGGTTTGTGATAAATGGACTCCTAATTCCCTTATCACCACTATTGGGGGTTTCCCAATCAATTTCCCTCGCTACCATCTCTCTAGGTCCCCTAGCCCAATGAAATTAGGCCCTAAGCCCCCTTCTCATTCTCTAATGCTAGGATTATAGATCATAGTAAACCATGCTTGCACCTCTGAATTGTACCCATCCATGCTGCCCTTGTGTCCCCTTGCCCCTTCCTTTCACATTCCCCAAGGCACAAATAAAATATTTGTATGTATCTTGGAAAACTTGTCACATTCCACTAGCTTCACACATAAATATGAATTCCCATCATTTAAGAATTTTTTGGAGGGTTTTCATGGCATAGTCAAGGATCACATTTACAAAAAAAGAGCATTTAAGTATAAGTTAGAGGAATTAAGGAATATAGGGTTGTTTACAGGGAAAAAATTCCACCTTTCCAACAAGGGGGTATTAACCCGATCATAGGTTCCAACTCATTTGGAAAGGTTAATCCCAACGGGTTTTAACTACTGTTATAAGGGTTAGGGGAATAATGAGTTAGTGGTTAAGGGATTAGGGATTAGGGACTTAGGGTTTAGGGGAATAGGGGATTAGGGGTTAAATATTTCAGGGTTATGAGAATAATGAGTTAGTGGTTAAGGGGTTAGGGATTGGGGGCTTAGGAGTTAGGGGATTTAGGCGCATTTAGGGGTTAGGGGAATAATGAGTTAGTGGTTAAGGGATTAGGGATTGGGTTTTGGGGAATAATGAGTTAGTGGTTAAGGGTTTAGTTTGCACTTGGGGGTTAGGGGTTAGGGTATTTAGGTGCATTTAGGGTTTAGGGGTCGAATAATGAATTAGTGGTTAGGGGATTCTGGATTGGGGGCTTAGGGGTTAGGGGAATAATGAGTTAATGGTTAATGGATTAGGGATTGGGCTTAAGGGAGAAATGGGTTAGTGGTTAAGGTTGGTTTAGGTATTGGGGGGTTAATTAGGTGCCCTCACATGACCCGAAACAACCCACACAAACGTGTTTCCTACGGTGTGCTCCCTCACACGACCCGACCCCAACTGACCTGGTCCACATGAATGTGTTTCCTTGGGTGCCCTCACATGACCTGACGTGACCCAACCTCCCTGAACACATTTCCTTAGGTGCCCTCACATGACCTGATCTGACCCAACCCGCCCAAATGCGGTTCCTTGGGTTCCCTCATAGTACAACGCAAACTAACATGACCCGACCCAAACACATTTCCTTGGGCGCCATCACACAACCTGACCCGACTGAACATCGAAGGCACGAGGGAGAAAATGGAAAACGGGTCGCACGAATGTGCATAAGGCACATGGGCGGTCACAACTTAGCATTTTTTATACAACCTCTCCCACACAAACTGACCAGAACGCGTTTCCTATGGCACCCTCACACGGCATGACACGACCCACCCAAACTAAGGGCACACGAGGAAGAAAATGGAAAACGGATCACAAAAACTTGCACAAGAAACACAAGTTGTCACAACGTAGCATTTTTTATATGACCACCCTCACATAAACTGACCTGACCTGCCCGAAAGTGTTTCCTTGGGTGGCCTCACATGGCACGACCTAACTAGCATGAACGTGTTAATTCCTTGGGCGGCCTCACATGGCACAACCCAAACAGACCCAAACCGACCTATGAGAATGTGTTTCCTTGCGCACCATCACACAATCTGATCACATGACCCTAATCAGACGTGTTCCATGGGAGCCCTCACATGACCCGACACGACCTCACCCAGACGCATTCCTTAGGTGCCCTCACACAACCCGACCTGACTTGACCTAACTCGACACCATTTACTTGGGAACCATCACACACAAAACATCACTATCCTAACCCACCTGAACAAAGGCACGAGGGAGAAAATCGAAAACGGATCACACAAACGTGCACAAGGCACACAAGCGGTCGCAACTTAGAATTTTTTATATGGCCACTCTCACATGACCCGACCTGACCCAACCTGCCCGAACATGTTTCCTTGGGTGCCCTCACACCACCTAACCTTAGACAACCTGACCTGACCTAACCTGACCCTCACATGGTTTCATCGCTATTACGATGTTTCCAATCACCTGGAAAAAAAGGCACAGGAAAGAAAAGAAAAAAAGGATCGCATAAACATGCACAAGGAACATGAGTACCCTCACATGACCTAACACGACCTGACTAGGATGCATTCCTTGGGTGCCCTCACTCGACACGACATGACCCGATTCTCCTGAACCTATTTCCTTGGGCGCCCTCATAGTACAAAACCCGACCTGAACGCGTTTCCTTGGGCGCCATCACACGACTCGACCTGACCCGACCTGCCCAATAGTCGAAGCCATGAGGAAACGGGTCACACAAACGTGCAGTACAAGGCACACCTATGGTCACAACTTAGATTTTTTTATACAACCACCCTCATATGACCCGATCCAACTCGACTCGACCCACCTGAACGCGTTTCCATGGGTGCCCTCACACCACTTGACCCAACCCACCCTGACCCTCTCGAACACATTTCCTTGGGTGCCCTCACATGGCATGACCCAACCTAACCTGCCCAAACGTGTTTCCTTAGGTGCCCTCACACAACTCAACCCGACCCACATGAACATGTTTCCTTGGGCACCCTCACACAACCCAACCCCACCTGACCTGACCCGACCCGACCTAACCCGCCTAAAGGTGTTTCCTTGGGCAGCCTCACACAACACGATCAGACCCGACATGACATGACACAAGCGGTCACAACTTAGCATTTTTTATACGACCACCCTCACATGACCCGACCTCACCTGAACCGATCCCACCCGAGGGAGAAAACAGAAAATGGTCTGCATGAACGTGCATTACAAGGCACACGAGAGGTTAGTAAAACTTAGCATTTTTGATATGGCCAGCCTCACATGACCTATCTCAACCCAACCTGACACGCCCGAACGCATTTCCCTGGGTGCCCTCACACGACTCGACCCGCTCAAACCCATTTCGTTGGGTACTCTTATTGAATAATGGGTTTAATTCATTTAGTCTCCTACATGAATATCTTAGGAATAACCTGTTCATGGCAAGTAAAAGAATCACTTGCTTGCATGTGGGCCTCAACTAAGAGGTTGAAGCTAAATTGTTGGATGTTGGAGTGCTAACAGAGGGGTGACCTCTGCTTCTTCCTCGAGGAGGGGTGGTCTGTCTTCTACAAGTCATGATGTATCAAAGAAGCCTAATAGGGGAAGGGAAATCATTTGTATGGGTAAGAGGATTAGGATTTCCTAGTTGAGTTAACAAATTTTGAGGGGCGATGAAGAAGAAGTCAAAGAGGGGGATGAATTTGGAATTAGGGAAATTGGAAATAGGCAAGAGAGGAGAGGCAATTGGGATGTGAAGCTTGCAAAAAGGCTAAAGGGATGAAATCCATGAATATAGGAGAGGGTAATAGAAAGGTCAAGTAGAAGGCTAAAGAGGGAGAGCTTTTGAATGCAGGGAATGGCTAGAAGTCCAAGTTCTTAAGGTCAAGAGGCCTTTACTGAGAAGTTGAATCACCAAGTATATGACACATGTTGAAACCTGAACTGAATGATATACTCTAGCTAAAAGGGATGTTGATCTTAAATAACTTTTCCTGGTCATGGTAAAATCACATGACATTATTGGAATGCATAATATTGTTGAGACTAATGTCGGAGATCACATTACAATTATTCGGGAACAATATGGACGATTTAAGGGTATTTCACTCTACTTGGAGTTGCAATGGAGATTGTACTACGTGCCGATGCTCTTGCTGCATAAGGTTTCCATGGTGGTTGCTTCCTCAGGGAAGTGATTAGGGGTATTTTGACAATGAGTGAAATCCATAATATTAGCATTATGATACAAAATCTTCACCATCAACCATGACATGGTTATGTGCAAGGTTATACTAGCCTAGTACAAAAAGTAACGTTAGAGGAAAAATGTCATGTTGAAGTGAATTGCGAAGGTGATGTGCAGGTTATTCACTAGGCGAGTGACATTCATGTTGCAACTCATGAAAGTGTGATCTGTCACCATGTCAAAGTAGGTGGGGAGGGTCGACATCGGAGTACGATTTGTAGGTTAATCACAATAAAAATATTGTAATGAAAAAATGGTATTGGTAACTATTGGTAACTATTGTGGAATTCGGGTGCCTTGTGAAAGGTTCAGTGGTAATTGATTCAAAAAATCTGGAGCAATTTCAAACTGTGACACTAGTTCTAACTGTGGTAGCGCTTGAGGAATTTCTTGAGCATGTTGTGATTGAACTAGAGATTGTTGAAAGGACTATGAATAATGACCTTGGAAATGAATGGAGAGAAGGAAGTTGAAATTTTGATTGACCAATAGAATGATTTAAATTGAATGAATATTACAAGCCAAAACTGGAATTGTTGTGGCTAGGAATAATATGCCTACCCATTACACATCTATGTCTTAATTCCCCCTGACTACTTTGTAGCAAAGTAAATTTCTCAATGGAAGTATCTCTGATATTTCAAGACACAATACCTAATTACAAAAGATAATATGGCGTGTGCTCTTCCGAATCCTACATTAAGAAAATAAGGAATAATTTGTCATCCGACTAATTCTAATTTTTCATTGAACTAATTCTAATTACCAATGTAGTTTGAAAATACATCTCTATGTGTGAAAGGTTGCATTAAATTTTCTCTCAGAATTCTCATTTTCAGAATATGAACAAAAAATGTGTATCGATTACATTTGCATACTTTTCAAGTGAATTATGCATAGATTACAACTGCATAGTTTCCTTTCTGGAAAAATCAATCGTACATTTAGATTTAACTAGGGGACTTTTTTAAAGGATCACCGATATCCATATGTTCAAATTATGATAATTTTCACCATACGCTCACACACGCTCACCCACTAAGAAAATAAATCCACCTAAAACTAACTTAAACCAACTCACTAAATTCTCCCCACACGGGCCACAAAAGAATTTATAGATTAAGTTAGGATCAAGAGGGTAGGCATCCAATAAGCCGCCTTGATCACACTTCACATTGAAACATAGAAGTTGTGTATTTAGGGAGCTTTAAAATCCACCTATCAGCCCATGGAAAAGAAAACCCAAGCGCAGCAGAGACCCGATTCATAGGGGGTTAGGCTTAGGCGCAGTGGGTGCGGTATCATTTGGGGCTACCTGACCCAGCTGATACTCGGTACTGTTAGCTGACTACCAAGAAGCCCAAGACTCGAACACTCACGTGGGACAATGGTTCTAAGTGGCCAAAAAATAGGGCATCCTTTACCCTATAGGTGAAGGTGCAGGCAAGCGCCAAACCCTGTACCCTTACCTTGGTGGATTCTCTTCGGCTGACTGGGGGTCTCGCCAGCTCTTACGGGACGTTGTGCGAGCACTCGCAAGAAATATTATCAAGGCCCAGTTACTTTTGAGTGTGTGAGAACGTAATAGTTCTTCTAGGATTTTGAGTATCACACGTAAACAAACAAAACCATTTTTTTCTTGATTGATCACATAGATTAAGTTAAAGGGAAAATTCATTTCATTTTCGCTTTGTTTTATGTATGTGGCCATAAATTTTTCATGATCATAGACTCAATCCCCTCAAAATTTTTCCAAAACCTAAGCTGGTCGACACCCAAATGGTTCCAATGGAAGCTCGTCGGTCCAGGCATCTTTTGGACCTTCTCCCATTATCAGGAGGGGTTCCAAGTCTTTCGTCATTTAGGCGTCAAAGACAGAACATTGCCACAATCATTGGTTCATCCTTTCTTGGAGAAACCTTAGTTGGGAACCCTAGTCAGTCTCCCAACACCACACTACACACCACTCCCCCCTCGTCCCCTAGTGGGCAAAGAATCGCATTCCATACAAGAAGCCAACTGAATTCACAATAGGGTATGTCACAGACTAACCCTCATTCTAACCAGAACTTCGTGTCTTCACACGTTTCCATGGCGTCAACCTCCCAGTCACCCTTCTTAGTGGTGTTGAATCTAATCAATTTAACCAAGCTCACCAATGACCCCATCGCACACGACCCCAATTGGCCTCCCATGCCCACGAAGCTCCCTTCGGACATACTAAAGTTTGAAGGCAAGCAAGCGGAAGACCCAGGTAATCATATAATGACCTTTCACCTGTGGTGCTCATAAAATAGCATCATTGACAATACTATTTGGTTGAGGCTATTTCAACACACTCTTACAGGAGTGGCCGCGAAATGGTATGTGGAGCAACCTCCTGCTTCACATGGAACCTTTAGCTCCCTCGCTACCGTGTTCCTCACATACTTTCAGTTTCCCATTCACCACGATTCAGGAATAGAATTACTGATCCATTTTGGATAATCCCCCTCCATCCATATCTCAAAGCATCTCCATGAATGGAGGCGACGTCGCAGTTTATGCAAAGCTAAACTTGACAACCCAGTTCTTTTAGATTTATTTTGAAAACTCTGACACCGGATATTTCAAAGGATGTGGCACAGCGCAACCCCACATCTGAAGAAGATGCAACTAATAAAGCCCTGCATCTTGAACTGATCTATACGCAGTTAGGGTACATCTAAAATATCCTGCCTAATGCCTCGTGCCTGCAATATTATCAAGAATTTCCAGGCGCATATAACTCTGTAGATGGACTAATTGGTTCAATGACCCAAGGGTACCTAGGCAGTAGCAGTAAAAGTACCGATTACACACATGGTTCTACCCAGAACATGTCTCAACCTGGATTTCAAAGTCGTCATATGCCACAACAAAATTTGACTAATAGGGCGCAAACATATCACCAAGGAGGACCTTAACCTCCGGAAGAGGGGACCCAATACGCAGGAATAAAAACTGATGGAAGATCTCCCCCCCAATGGCCAGGTGTAAACACAGGACAAAATTATGCTCAGTCCCATGCACACAACCCACCAATGCAAAACAATGCATAGGTGAACTTTTTGCAGCCGTCCAAAAATCAACCACACCAGTATGATTAGGATAACTAACCTCCTAATGTGGTTAAGAAAAATACAAAAAACAAGCCCAAAGGGAACCCTGGACAGGGGGGCAGCAACCAACAGTGCCCACCGCGATCCCAGGTTGGAGGTAACTCCAACTCGAATCAGAACCAGGAGCCAAGAAATGCCCAAAGGCAAGGCAAAAGGCCACCTCTACGAAAAAACCATTCTTTTTCAATATGTGGTGATTACGGGCACTATACTCACCACTGTCCAGAACTCCCTGAGCTTAAAAGGCTACAGAGTAACCGAGGACAAGGAGGATCTTCCCAGCAAACTGCGGTGATGCAAGAACCCTTCCCCCATCAAGGGATGGTTAGCACTCAGCAGCAAAACCCAGACGATTCCGGGAAAAGAAACCATGAGATCTACATGGCTGGAGAAGAAATATTTTTCCAAACTTGGAATCATAGCTATGAAACCCCACTAGACACCAATACGTAGGGGCTAGTACAAGAACGTCGTCTACACCTTTAACCATTCCAAAGATTCCTACAAAACTATTGTGAAAAATGGCAAAAGGGCCTAATAGGCGAGCACGTAACTACTCCAAAGAGGCCCACAATTATAGCATCGTCGACGATTTAGCTTAGTAACTTGTTGCTATTTCCGCATTGGAAGTACTATAGTCATGCGCCAAGCAACGAAAATACCTACTTTCCACGTTAGGCACTATCGACCCTATCGATATGCGCATGATGGCTTTTGACTTGGACAAAGCCACCACTAGGCTTCCTTCCATGGTCACCTTCCAGATACCAGTATCAGTACAGAATATAACTATTCACCGATGTGTCATTGACGAGGGTGCATAAACATGCATCATGTCAAAAAATTTGTGGCAGAAGTTAGGATCCCCTGAACTCAAACCTTCTATCATCACACTTAGAGCATATGACGGTCGTCCCTTGACTCCCATCGGCCTCTACCAAAATGTATCAGTCTTCTTAGCCGACAAGACAGTCCACATAGACATCAAAGTCTTAGATGCTCACTTGGATTACAACATACTTCTAGGGCGGAGTTACGTGTACTTCATGTCTACCATAGCATCCTCCGTCTTTCACATTATGGTGTTCCCCTACGAGGATCGAATAATTACGGTAGACCAGCTGACACACAGTGAAAACAATCCCCTAACCAACATGGATGTAATTCTACCTTACGTAGATAAAGCCGTAGATGTTCTTTCACGATACCAAGAATACGGCCCTGGCCAATTTAAACCGTCGTCCCTCCTAGGGTCATTCCTAGGAGATCCTCCCATTATCCTTAAGGTATTGCCCGATGCCACAGGGGCCCCGGTGTGCATGATTTCCACATCAAGCACCGAGATTAGTCAAGACATGAACTCAAGCAGTAACGACACTGAGGCATTGGTCACGGCAGCCTCTATAGCCTACGCCACCTCCCAAACCCCTTTCCTCTATCCTCCAGATGGCTTCGTCTCCCAGCTGGTTTTGGAAACACTGGTGTTATCCAACATATCGTTGGTGTTCCCAGTTTTGTACCTTGTTCCCCCTTCTAGAACAGGAGCCACCAACATTACTTCCGTAGGGTTAGAGCCCCTCAGCCCGGAGGAGCCCCCACCCACCCAAGAAACGGTCACAACTACCCTCGAAAGCGAAGTTCCCATTACAAAACTGGTTATCAAGGCCAAGAAAACCGAAAAAAGAGGAAAGAAAGTGGAGACCCCCACCATGCAAAGGGATTCATCAGCATACGTTATATGTAATTTCATAGGACACCCGATCCCCATATGTCTGGAGTTTTACGAGTTAAAACCACTCCTCGGCTCAGAAGCAGACATCTTGACACCGCATTCCTGTAAAAAGGAACCTACCTCAAAAGGTAAAGAAAAACTGCTAAGTACCAATCATGCATGCTCTCTCTGTGGCACCTATGGGGACTATACCCACCATTTTCTAGAGATACCATGATATATGGACGCCTTACATGTGGTTGAGCGATCTTATCAAGAGGATCCCCCCGCCCAATCTGTCGGAGATGAACCTCACGTCGTCTTGTACATGCAGGAGGAACAACACTCACCAGAAATACAACCATTTTCCCCTCATCCCCCCAAACCACCATACAATAACCAAGGATAGGGGAACCTGGTTGCCTCAGCCTCTTGAGTTATCATGCACATTGATTACTATAGATGGTTTGATCAGGTCTTTGACCCAAGGTCACCTAGGAAGCAGTAATCTATATTCGGGGAGTGACCATGTGCGTCGATTTTGCAGAAGGCTTGATCGGGTCTGTGACCCAAGATCTCCTAGGTATTAGTGACACCCATGATACTTGGAGATTTACCAGGCGGGTAGATTCTATAGACGGCTTGATCGGGTCTTTGACCCAAGATCTCCTAAGCAATAGTAACACCCATGGCACTTAGGAAGTTACCAGGTAGGTAGATTATGTAGACGACTTGATCAGGTCTTTGACCCAAGATCACCTAGGCATAAGTAATACCATGTGCATCAATTATGTAGATGACTTGATCGGGTATTTCTCCCAAGATCACCTAGTCAGCAGCAATACCATGCGCGTCGATTCTGCAGATGGTTTGGTCAGGTCTTTAACCTAAGGTCACCTACGTAGTGGTAATATGTATTCGGGGAGATCCTGGATGGGGGGCAGTAACTGACAACTCACCCCCATGATCTTAGTCTGGGGACAACTGCAACTGAAATAAAAACTAGGAGCCAAGTAACAACTCCCAAGCAAACAGAGGCGATGCCACACATTCGCACTCCCGAAAAAAATTAAATTTTTGGCACATGTAGGTATGCCCTCTCTCATATTATTTTTTAAAGCTCATTTCTTTCAAATAATATTTGAAGAAAAGAAGATGCTTTCACTTGAGATAGTTGTTTTTTGTAGGAAGAACCTGCAAACCGTCCACAACACTATATACTGAAAGTTTTGGAACATGTATCATCCTACCCCCAGCATGATAGAGTCCCATAAAACTTTGCATATCTTGACATCATTTCCCCATCATAAATAAACCATAGGGTCCTCATACCCAACCGTGTTTATCACCACCTCACCCTGCATATGATAAACATCAGTGTTTGTCGGTAGAGCCTCCTCTCCATGGCGCTCGTCACCAAAAGTAGACCATATATCAAAACACAAGTGACGCCATGGTCATACCATTTCAGTTCGGGAAGCACCTCATGCTCATCCATCTATCATGCATAAGGTCAACTTTAATATTCAAACTCAAAACCCCCTTCCTAGTTGACCGGGTTCTACAAGCAGATTGAAAGTGTACCTTCGCGCATTGCATTTGACCCGCCATACCTCCATCAGCACAATCCCATCTACGACATCCTCTGCCTCATCAACCCCACACATGAGACCAACCAATGGGACCCCTAACCCCAGCAAAACACCATCCTCGCACCTTCAGTGAGTGACCCTCTTTCATGTTTTGGGGTACTCATCTCTGTGTTTTGTACAAACCAAACCCCATTGTTTATTCTTTTGGTAAGTGTACAAAGACTGCAAACGATGCCCTTCGCAACTTCGCCCTCATATTTCACCTTTTATCCCATGGTAGCAGTCCCCCATTTCCCTTGGTCGGAGTATTTTCCCCCATGCATGCACCATGACGACATTCATAGCCTGTTCACACCCACCCTAGAAGTCCTACCGACTCCAGGGATTTTTCCTTCAGAAATAACTATGACTGCTGCCAATTTGCTGTAGTATACTTCGAACTTGGGCCACTAAATCCCCATCATCTGTTCTTAGTCACCTCTCACCAACATGCCTATATTAAACACATCACATCGAGGTCCCCGACCCCTCAGGTCGGTGACCCATGGTTCGGTTAAGGCTTCCTTTTTGTCGACCTCGACACCTCTTTTCCAAAAAGGAAGTGGTACCTTGGATTACCCCTCCCCATGCAAAGGGGTATCCTCGGGTGGCACTGTGGGAGAAATCATTGTCCACAGATGTCATCGATCCTCCTGACATTTGACCACAGCAAAATATTTCATGTCATGATGGTATTGTACCTTACAACCATTGCAATATGATCAGATCCGTCGAAGACCTGTGCCTCCATAAGCATCTCTAAAAACAATTCTTACACGGGAAGGTCCCAACCAGTACATATGCGTACATTGTGTAGTGATATGACATACCAAGATCACGCAAATAGGTACCACATTCCACCTATTTTCAAAGAAAAAAATGCCCCTGAAGGCATCAGCAATCATCGTCAACAACCACCAGCATCACTACTATAGTAGTGGCACAGATAGCACATGTATCTGTCAATTTTGTTTAATTAGCCATAGCATCATGAGCATGAGACATGCCCGCCTCGTTGAAGTTTTGTAAATATGTTGTATATTTTTTTCTACTTCAAGGGGTTCCCTTAGGCCATGGTTATCTTGGAAACCGTGCAAGGTGTTTTCAATTCCAAAATTCATGTAGACCTCTCTCTCTCTCTCTCTCTCTCTCTCTCTCTCTCTCTGCGTACGATACAAAAAAGAAACTATAATTTATTTCGGCTATACAGTTCTTCCTAGACCTCACACATTAGGGGGAAACTGTTAACACTATAAAATTGTACAATAGAAGACGACATCAATTAATGTCGAGCCTAAGGATTTACAGGGCAAGAACACATTATGGAATCAAGAAGTGTTTAAAATCTCTAAGGTTTTTAGGAAATCAAATTTGAACTAGTCATAAATGTTGAATTGTGTGCTTTATCCTTCGAGAAGAGCGCCTTCTACGCGCATTTTTGCCTGATAAGCATGCATTCCTGGAAATGGAAAAAATTCACTTTCCGGGACCACACCAAGCAAAGGACAGTTACTCCTTATGTGAAAGCTACCTAAGGACAGCCACTAGTGCCTCCTTAGACACTATGTGAGAAAAAAAAAAAATATTTGAGCACACAATGGAATCACACCTCTCCCTTGGGTCACTATCCATCATGTACCAAGGGAGGGAAGGAGGATTTGAAAATCACCTATATAAAGCCCCCAAGAGATGAAGAAATGGTGATCACATTGTTATGCTGGCAAAATTTGCCCAAGCAACACCAGCAGTGTGTGTGACCTGGAGCTGGAGCTAAAGAGGACTCGATAGTTGGCCACCCAACATCTTAGTCCACCATAGCAGAGGGAGAGAGGGAGACTACATCAGAGGCAAACCTTGGATGGAAACATCCTTGCATCAGGACCTAGAGCCATTGCTTAGGGGCCCTTTGGAAAGTGGGTAAAATTTCCTCTCCATTTCAAACGTTTAATAAGAAGAGGCCATTGAGCCATCATTTGCATTATTATCATTTTGACTCTCTATGTAGCTTATATATATTTGAGTTTTAGTTTTAGTTTAACCAGAGCATACTTTAGCATACTATTTCCACTAATTTTTATGCTTTTGAGCTCCCCCAATTTCTACCTGTTACCAATAGTTTAAAGAGTAGACCACACTCTTTAAGCTGGTGTGATTTCGTACACCCATGCAACTAATCCACCACGACAACATCCTCCTAGATATTTTTTCTCATGATGTGAGCATTAAGAGAAGATATCCAAGTCCCATGTGTCAGTGTGCAATGCTCGAGAGTGATAAATAGAAGCTCATAATTGGAGTTGTGGTAAACTCAGTATCCAAATATGAGTGTTCCAAACGCAGTAGTGTGCATGATCTCCTCATCCAAGGATCTCTATACTTGAAATGCTGAAACCTCCTTTCGTGCATCATCATTCTATGTTGCACTCAAATACTTACTCCTGCAATCCTTTGCATAGAACTGAGCTTCGTGGCACAACTCCATGCACCATTGGATACCAATGCCACATGTACCATAGGGAATCCCATATGTGCCCATGCATCCACCACTTTGCTAGTGCATCCACCATGATGTGATCTACACATCCTCGTATTCCTAGGTACCAGTAGTGATTCCACCACTTTTATGCTCCTCCATGTCATTTATTCCCCACATAAATGTCGAGAATTCAGAACCCCATACAATGCACTATCTGGTGGCTGACCAATGCCACATCCTCCAATAGTATTTTTCCAAAGTGTGTTGATTATCTCGTGAATCCATGCATAAAAAACATAACCCAATTACCCATGGATTTCCCTCAAAAAATGACTAGCCACTGATGCTGACTAAAACCTCCCTAGAAAATGTGTGTGCCTGGCCTTTGGGTCAACTATACCACAAATTCCATATTCAATCTACGTATACTGCAAATGGTATGTAGTCCCACCAGGATCTCAATCCTCGCCCAGGGCCCCAGTATCCTTGATGCCTGAACATGCCAGTTGATTCTCACTCTGTCCTATAACCAACTCCATTAGCCTAGTCCACTCCACAGGGTACCAAGTGAGAATATCCTGCAATCCAACCGTGAGAGAGGGTTTGAATTCACGAACAACCATATACAAATCAAGTCCTCCATCCCATGAGTGTTGTGCCCTACGCAGCTCGTGTCGCCCCATCTCAATTGTATGGCAAATCCATGTAATATGCCTAGATAACACAACCTCTCTCTCACCAACATGCATAGGTGTTGCAATAATGTTGCAAGCCTCATCGATATATGCATGAAGGGGACTACCATCTAAAAGTATGACATCTCCATTGACGACTGATGCATGTGACTGCTCCTCATCGATGGGTGACTCTAAGAATGGCAGCTCATCGTCCTTCACCATGGGCTCAACATGAACCACTAACTGAACCTCCAAAGATAGCTCATCATGCATAACATCCTCATCAATCAATGATAGGTAGCTATCGTCTAGAAATTCTATCACAAATCTATATGCCTTTGTACCTATCAACTCCTCATCAATGGTGGATATGTCACTCGACAATTTTTCAACCTCTTGTGTGCTACTATCACTTGGAAAATTTGACAGACACTGAACACCTCATCAGTGGATCCCTCAACAATGAGAGACACCTCATCCATGGGTGGCACCTCATCAATAGATGGAACTATGAGTTTATTCTCTACTCTGTCCACTAAGGCATTAACCAGAGATACCAAATGGATGTCCAATAAGGGTGACTCCTGCGTCAAATTGGGTATATCCACATGCTCCCCATGATCATGCGTTCCCTTAGCCTCCAAGTGCAAGTCAGCTATTCTGATGACTACCCCTTTGTTACTCAATTAAGCTTGAAAGAGTTATCCAACCTTTCCACCCGATCCCGAGCTGTGCACTCTCTGGATCCATCATACTCGAGAAAAGGTATCCTCTGAGTGGTACGATGTAACTCTGAGCTCTGCGTGTTATAACTCCTTCCTCTGTTCTGGTTGCAGGGTCTACGATTATCCTTCCGTTGGAAAAATTTGTAGAAAGTAGATGATCTCTAAAATCTTGCGTATGAGATTGGTACTCTGCAAAATAATCGTTGAGATCCTCCTGCTCCTATCCCCATTGCTAAGAAAGTGGGCATGGTGGAACGATGTGAGGTTTATGGCACCACTGGTTGTTCATACCAATGGTGAGAAGTACCATATCCTTCTCCATTCTGAAACCCACGTGGGATTTTCCTCTGTTTCTCTACTCTCATTTCCTTTATTTCTGTGGTGAGCTTCATTTCTGATTTGAGGAGGCTACCAAACTCCTTTCCATTCTCTACTACCATTGGTTCCTTCCCTTTATTCTGGTCTTTTCATAGAATGAAGGTTTTCCCACAAGCTGAGCCAAGATTATGCTCTGATACCACTGTAATATTCCAAATATAAAATTTACAGCAATATAAAGAACATGCAATAATTCAAACACATAAATTTCACTCCAGCAACATAGATATAAAGAATATGCCTAAACACCAAATTTTCTTCATAATATATGGCTGGAGTACAAAATGAGATGGAGATGGTGCACATGGGCTTGCGCAAGGCAAGCTACAAGCCTCACATGATCAAATGTCGCATGCCACAATTTCTACTATGTTGCTAATCTGAAATACTGCACAATCACCCAATTTTATACAACTAATTGCTAAGTTCAACATTGAATTTTCCCACCAAATAAAGACTATAAATTTCTAAGAAATTGGGGAGGTAATCCTTGCCCCAAACCCAAAAATGGTTTCCTCTAATTCCAACTTTAAAAATCTGACCCCTTTGCCCTAATTCCTCTAAGTTTTGGCTGAGTAGAGACTACATAAATTAGTTGATCTTCTGCTCAGAAAATTCTGGGATATTATCCACAAAATCTACTCACAAAACCCAGAAAACCCAGAAATTGTTTTCCCAAACTCTAATCTTCAAAATTTGGCCTTTTTTATGCTTGGCCCTCTTCTAATTTCGAATTTTGTTGTTGTGGATGCAACAGAAGATTCATGCACTCTAAAAACTCTGGAAAACCTCCAACAATACTCTTGTGAACAATCTTGTATCTCCACTACTCAAAATCCCTCGACAACTGCCCACACCAATTTCCACCCACAATATCACTATGCAATCACTAAGTGAATAATGAAATTTCTGAAGAGGAAATAAAAGGGACAACGTATCTCTGATCTACAAGGACCAAGGCTGCTCCAAGACCTCAGCATTCCACCACTAACTTCTCCTGCAGTGGCTCTAGAAGATTTCCTTCACCACTTAGCACCAAGATAGCAACTACCTCTCTTCACTTTGTAGTCACAACATCAATTGCATTCCTAGCCACTTTAGGAGAACATGGAGACTATGGTTTCCTCAATGAATCAATAAGACTCCTCTCTTGAGTGGGCTCTCAAAGTGCCCCGAGGATGAGGTTGGGATATCCGCTCTGTTAGTCATTAGTAATTTTTTCCTTTGTAGATGCCTAAATTCTTATCCCAAGTGTTACACCATTTTTTGGTCATCTAACCTGCTATCATTAGATGGACCCAAGTACACCATGTAAGACCAATTTTACCCTAAGTAAAATTGCTTTCACTATGTAAAATAACTTAATAAAGCACATTTATTAGGTTTTTTATGGTCTAAACAGGAAACCCCAAAAGGAAATATTAAACAAACCTATATTTGTTTGATTTTCCTCAAGGAATAATTAATTAAAAAATAATTTAATTATTATTCCTGGTCATGTTTAACCCAAAACAAAGAAATTAATTAGATAAATCCTTATTTATCTTATTATTTTCTAGGAATAATTGTTTAAATCTTATTTAAATAATATTCCTTGTTAAATATGACTAAATCACCCATAAATATTTAAATAAATCATTATTTATTTGATTATCTTTCAATCACTTCCTTAAAATGATAAATAAATCATTTATTTATTTATTATTCACAAATAAAGGGATTTGACCCAAGTCAAATACTTTTTCCCTCCAACAAATATAATAAAATATTCCATAAAAAGTGGATCTAGATTTGGTTAATGTTATTTTAATCATGCACCAAGATCTAGAATGACCCAATATTTTGTTATAAATAGGAGGGTTTTTCCTACCATTCTTCACCTTTTGTTGCCTATTAGATCACTCTGGATCTAAACTCTTGGTCTGACTTTGAGCCATTATCATTGTCATATTTTCCCGGAAGAAAGGAGAGAGAGAGAGCGACTGAAGGAGAAGAAACGCATGCTGCAGCAAGAACCCAGATTATGGATGAGGTCTCTGTAGCTCCTAGGGTTCTATTGATGTAAATCTCTGTTCCACAAGGCATATGTATCAGATTTGTAAGCCCATTGCAATGTTATGTAACTGTGTATTTGGCCGAGAGCTTAATATAATTGCAGGTTACTGTCTATTTGTGTGATCCACATGCATGTGTGTCAGTTGAGATGCTTTAAAAATTTCATTTGCTTAGTATTTGTATGTTCTCTGAATGTTGTTGCTTATGTGATTCTATCTATGCAATCTAACCACTGATGAGAATGAGTTGCGGATATGTTCCTTGCCATTGTTCTATTCCCCTTCTGCATGTGGTCGTGGCACGCCTCGGGTGAGACTCTCTACTCTCCAGAGTAGGGTGATAATGCTGATGTGATCCTAGACTACAACGGATTCCTTTGTTGGCCACAACTCCTAAACCTGGGTCTTGCCCGCGAGACCTGATCACTCGCCAACAAATGGTTCCGTTGCCGGGACCCGCATGATATGAGGGGATCTAGACCATGGTATTGCGGATCTTCGAAGGGGAGATACAGTGATGGTGGGATAATAATTTAGACCATTTCATTGCTCAGCAAGCGGAGTTAACTAAGAAAGGGGAGGCAGCGATCAAGGAACTCGTCCTTTTCTCAGATTTAGCTGGTGATACATACGAAATTTTCTGGGGAAAGTTCCCTACCGACCTTTACAATTGGTTGCGGAGGTTATAGACGAAGGTGCCTAGAGATGGATCACGGAAGATAAACCGCAGGTGGGCACACAAAGATCTGGTGGCTCTGCATCGGTTGAACACCGAGTTGACCCGCGCGGTGGATTTTTGGGTGGAGACCACGTTGGAAGGATACATTGTGGAGTTTGCTACTCAGTGCTATCAATCCTTCTCGAAGGTCGAGGCTATCTTCCGCTCCGGGCTCAGAGGGAAGCTGCTTAAGGAGATTCCGCTATGGATTAAAGCTCTGATGGTGGATGGAGGGTTGATAGAATTCCACAAGATGAGTATGGAAGTGTAAACCACCAGTGCTAGGGGAAGGGTTGAAGGGATCGATGATACGTAGAGTGTGATGCAGGGAGTGGGGAATGGATGTTGATGCCGTAAGGACGCTAAGGGAGCGACGTGCCCATCGGCAGGCACAGATTACCGATAGGTGGCGAAGAAGGGTGATGTGAGATTTGAAAAGACGAGAGATCGAGAGGAAGAATCAGAAGGAGGCACCTCAGAGGGTAGGAATTATGGATGCGGATACCTAGGGACGAGAAGGGACCATTGTGGGAGTGTGATGGGTGCATGGGAGCCCAGCCAAGCAAGCAAGGGGGACGGTGACTAAAGAAGATGATGAAGGTATGCAGCCCGAGGAAAGCTCCGATGGTGAGTGGTACGTTGTGATGCAACAATTGTTTCAAGAGTGAAGACATTCAGTTCTCCAGGCTACCATACCCCCCACAATCTGCATGGCTAGGATCCCTACCTTCCCCTGGTACTTTATCAACCTTTGAGTAATATTTTCATTAAATTTCAAGCATTGAGTCAATTGCATAGTAGTTCAGTGTCGACGGTGACACCTATTAGTAGCAGCAGCACTAGTAGTATTGCATTCCCGAGGGGAACAGTCACGCAACCAGGACCCGAAGGATTTATCCTGGTCAACCCGCCGCAAGTGAACATGGTTGGGTCTTTTACCTGGTATCCCGAGTTCTAGGGCTGGGGTAATGATGATGTAGAGCAACACTAGTATCTGTGCGAAGCCATTTGGAGGGCTCGGTAGACGCCGGACGCAGGGAAACTAATAGAGTTTCAAACCACGCTCAGAGAGAGGGCTCTGCGATGGTTCATCAAGTGGTCTGAGGCCCACCCGAATCCCATCATTGCGGACGTGAGCCGGATTTTGTCTGAGAATTTAAGCTTCCCCAGACGGACCAACAGGGCCTGTCCGAGCTCTGGGAAATTAAACAGAATGAAGGAGAAACTGCATGGGAGCTAATGCGACGATTCAAGGACGCGATCGGGAAACTCAGTTACCCGATCAATCCAAACCATCAAGGGGACTGGTTCATCAAGGCTTTGCTTCCCTTGACGCGAACCCCCCTCACCCAACAAAATATTGACAATCTGCGGGACGCTTTGGAGCAGGCCATGAAGATCGAGGTCATGGCGGGCTACCCTCAAGAATATCGGGGAGGGCCGGCCCCACGGGATCCCTCCTTGGTGGGATTGAAGCATCAGATAGCTAGCCTGACCGAAAAGCTCAAGGAGATACAGCCGGCCAGACCAGCCAAGCCAAATTTTTGGTGCACTCACTGCCTGGTCGAAGGCCATGTCGCAACTGAGTGTCCTCGGTTGCGTGGCGCGGGGGTGGGACCCTCGGTCGCGGTAATTCAAGGGGGGCCACCCAGGGGGGGTGGCGCGGCACTGAATCCGCAGGGGGTATACCAGCCGCAACAGTCTTATGCGGGGTTCCCCTCCCAACTCAACCCAGCCGCCACGGAGTATTGTGAAATTTTCCAAGCGGTGGGACATCCACCTCGAATGTGGCCAATCCTACAGAAGTATTCCAATGTGCCAAACAACGTATATTGTGATTTTTGTGCTTCCACGACTCACAACACTGAGCAATTCTGGGCTCTCGACGCACTCGCGGACTGGTTGGACCGACCCTCCTATAGGGTGAATGAGGCTCCTAGAGGAAGAGGAGGCAGGGCGCGCGGAGGCCGCACTGGGGGTCGTGGGCCGGTGAAATGCTATAACTATGACCAGGAGGGCCATGTGGCTCAAAAATGTCCCCTCCCTCGCCATCTGTGGTGTTCCCAGTGCCACGTAAACACCCATGCGACAGAAGTCTGTCCGGAGCTCATCAAAAAGTGGGAAGAACGTGCACGCCAGAGGGGCACGAATTTGGTAAATGCCGAGCCACGAGCAGCCGCGACTCCGGCCATGCAAAACGTCGCTATTGTAACGAGGGGCGGTAAGCAAATGGGGGAGGAACCTCACGGAAAGGAGCCAGCACCAGTTGTCAGGCCAGCATCCCCGCACCGGATAATCAGACCATAGGCACAGAAGAAGTATTTTCAGGAGGAAGTTGAGGCATTTGCTCAGCTGTGCGAAGCGGAAGGCCTGGAGGCACCCCTGCCGATAGATCCTGGGCCACAGCACACCCCAGGAACCCTGATTGAAGAGTGGCTCCAGCTATTCCTCAAGATTGTTGACATTACTGCTCTGCGGCAGCAGCTCAAGTGTACGTTGGAAGGGGCACTGCAGGGGAGGATAGGATTGGGGGAACCGGTGGACACAGCCCCCCAATCGGTGCAGTTCATCAAGCGAAATAAGCGACGAATGGGTAAAGAATTATGGCTCAATACGTAGGTTGGGGGATTCCAAATTAGCGACACCATGCTTGATTTAGGGTCTGATGTCAACATCCTGCCGCGCAAGACGTGGGAGGATCTCGGAAAGCCACGGCTGGCGTACTCGCCCATCCAACTCAGAATGGCGAACCAGTACTGCATTCTGCCGATTGGCCGACTTGAAGGTGTCGAGGTCTACATTGCGGGGGTAAAGACTTATACCGATTTTGAGGTTATTGATATTATGGGAGACAAGGATCCTTACCCCGCCCTGTTAGGCATTGATTGGGATTTTGAAAATTATGCTATCATCGACCTCAAAAAGGAGCTGATGATCTTTGAAGATGGGGAGGTCTGGGTCACTCAGCCTCTCGACCCATATCAAGGCCCAAGGTATACCGAGACGGTGGATAACCAGGAAGATGCTCAGATGATGGACCACCTCTACCAGATGACTGCAGGGAAGCGGGAAGACTATATTAACCCGACCACGACTGGCTCTGTTAGTTGGCGGAGTGTCTAGAGCTCGGAGCTGGGATCCGAACTCGTGTGGGAAGACTAGCAGCAGGGGGGGTACGAGACCAGCATGCGCAGATGTGCTCATGTTGGCCGCGTCAGTTGGATTGGTGCTGAGTTCAAAGAATAGCCCACCCTGTCAAGCATGCAAGCTGTCAATACCTTTATTACCAAGGTTGAGGACATTGTGCCGGAAGGGAGCAGACTACCCCTTTTGGACATCACACTACAGTCTACAACCACCCGGTGGTGGAAAAATCACCGCAATACCTTGTCGCAGTGGAGTAGTGTGGCGGACGCGTTGCGGGCGCGATTCAAAGAAGATGAAGGCCCTCGAACCAGGCAGCGATACTCTGGGACTTCCAATCCGTAGGACCACTTGTGGGCCTGTGAAGAGCAGTGGCAAGGTCTGGGCTACCCGCCGGAGCTGTGGGTCCATCGTTTTATCCACTCTTTGGATACAATCCCTCAGGCTTGGTACTTGGAGGAAGAGCGGAAGCATGGAACCCGCTCTTGGCAGGAAGTTACAGACAAGTTTGTTCGGTGTTTCTCGTTTGAAGGGGAGACCGAGCAGGAGTCTCAGGCACTACAAGCAATCAAGGTGGTCCTGTTTTTCCGCGACCCCGAGGCTGGGGGGGTCGTGGTTGCACCGTGTCCTGAGGCCAGGCGTGATTTGGTTTGCCAATGGATCGACAGAGATCCAGACGATGACAGTCTGGAAGACCTCAGGCACCTTTATTTCGAAGAGAAGGAAGGCGAGCGGAACATTAACGAAGAGCCGGCCACCGAAGGGGTCCATTTATGGCCGCTGAAGACAAAGAAGCTAAACATCGGTACGGAGGAGAAGCCTAAGTTGGCTATAGTGGGCGATTACTGGGATGAAGAGACGACCAAGGAGATTTTCAGCCTCCTCCAGGAATACGAAGATTTGTTTCCTTCATCGGTGGCAGATCTAAAGGGCATCAAGGGTGATCTTGGGGAAATGCACATCGTGCTGAAACCGGGTGCCAGACCTGTGAAGCACCGACCCTACCGGTTGAACCCGCGGGTTAAAGAGAAGGTTAAGATGGAAATCAATAAGATGTTGGCCGCGGGTCTAATATTTCCTGTGGAGGAAGCAGAGTGGGTGAGCCCTATCATCATCCAGAATAAGAAGGACAAGGCGGAGATACGGGTTTGTGTCGATTATCGCAGTCTGAACAATGCCTGCATTCATGATCCATTTCCCACCCCTTTCAGCGACGAAGTGTTGGACCATGTTGCGGGGAACGAAACCTACTCTTTCACTGATGGCTTTTCGGGCTACCATCAGGTGCGTATTGCGGAAGAATACAAGTCAAAGACAACATTCACCACCGAATGGGGGTTGTTCGCATACCACGTCATGCCTTTTGGCTTGAAGAACGCTCCGGCCGTGTTTTCCCAGATTATCATCGCCGCCTTCCGGGAGTACCTTCACAAGTTCTTAGAAGTCTACATGGATGACTGGACTATCTACATTTTATTAAAGAAACATGCTACCCTGTTGCGGGTCATGTTTGAGTGGTGCCGCCAGCTGCAGATTTCCTTGAACTTAAAGAAATGTATTTTTTTCGTTCCATTCGGCACATTGTTGGGACATGTGGTACGCAAGCAAGGGGTCTGCGTCGACCCCGCCAAGGTTGCGATGATCGTACACATGGAAGCCCCTGAGACGGTGAAACAGTTGCGGGCATTGCTTGGACACACGGGATACTGCAGAAGGTTTATCCGCAACTATGCCAAGATCACTGCTCCGTTAGAACAACTTCTGTGGAAGTCCACAGTCTTTCAGTGGACGGAGGAGTGTCAGGTAGCCCTGGACACCCTAAAGGAAAAGCTGGCGTCGGTGCCTATTCTAGTTCATCCAGACTGGGATAAGCAGTTCCATGTGCATATCGACGCTTCCAGTATTGCACTTGGGGCTGTCTTGGCACAACTCGGCAATACAACAGTGGACCACCCGGTCTACTTCGCCAACCGCAAACTATCCAATGCGGAGAAGAATTACACCACGACCGAGAGGGAGGCACTGGCGATGGTGTACTCTCTTCAGAAGTTTCGCCACTATCTTCTAGGGGGCAAGTTCAAGTTCTTCACGGACCACTCTGCCCTGAAGTACCTAGTCAATAAGCCTGTTCTGGAAGGACAGATTTTCCATTGGCTTCTGCTATTTCAAGAATTCATGTTCGAAGTAATCGTCAAGCCTGGGAGATTGAATGTGGGGCCCGATCACCTATCTAGGTTGGAAACAGGGGGAGAATGACGGCTCCCTCGATGTTCAGCTGCCAGATGCTGACCTCTTCCGAGTCGAAGCCGTACCAGATTACTTGGCCGACATTGCCGCCTATCTGACCACGGGGCAATGCCCTCAGGATTACACCCCGCCCCAGAAACGGCACTTGGTCATCCGTGCCGCTGACTATCAATTGATCGCAGGGCAGTTATACAAACTAGTCCTCGATGAGGTTTTGCGCAGATGCGTCCTTGACCACGAACGGGAAGCGGTAATGTGGGAATGTCACAGCGGTGTTGCGAGAGGGAATGTGGGTGCGAAACCCACCGCAAGAAAGGTGCTCCAAGCTTGCCTGTGGTGGCTGACAGTACACACCGATTGTAAGGCCTATGTGAAGCGATGTGACGTCTGCCAGCGGACGGGAAGGCCCTCTCACTGGAACGAGCTTCCGTTACACCCAGTGCATGTGTTGCGGCCATTCGAGAAGTGGGCTGTCGATTTTTTGGGCCCCATAGCCCCGGTCGCCAAACACTCCAAGGCCCGGTACATCATTACCGCCACATACTACCTCACCAGGTGGGCTGAGGTAGCCGCAGTACATGACTGCACAGTGGATACAGCCGCCCGGTTCATTTTTGAGCACATCATTTGCCGGTTTGGCTGCCCGTGGAGTTTAACCAGTGATTAGGGTACGCACTTCATTAGTGACGTGGTCAAGACACTGCTGGACACCTTCATGGTTCAGCATCACAAGAGTAGCCTGTATCACCCGCAGGCTAATGGTACGGTGGAAGCCTTTAATAAGATTCATGAGAAAGGCTTGACTAAGATTTGTAATGCCTAGCATGATGATTGGGACGAGCGCCTATCAGCGGCCTTATGGGCCTATCGGACTACGGTGAAGTGCCTAACCAATCAAACGTCGTTCCAGCTCGTGTACGACCGGGAGGCTGTGATCCCCGCCAAGTTTATTGTACCAAGCCTATTGATCGCCACATCTCTGAATTTTTCGGAAGAGGCCTCCCTCCAGGAGCGCCTCCATGAATTACAAGAACTGGATGAGGCCCGCTTCCTGGAAAATTCCACCAGAAGATTCAGAAGGACCAGCAGAAAGCGTGGCACAACCGCCACATTAAGAACAAAACCTTCCAGGTTGTCGGCAAAGTTATTTTATACGACAACAGGTTCCAGAAGTTCCCAGGAAAGCTAAATATGCACTGGTTGGGACCCTACTTCGTTATCGAGATTCGCAATTCCAGAGCCGTTCGGTTGGCACAGCTGGATAGTACGGTTCTTCCTGGGTGGGTGAATGGCGCACGCCTGAAACCCTACCAGGAGTAAGTACCTTTCATTTCTCATCAATAACTCTCACACCCGAGAGCACCCGTAGCGTAGCATAGTTTAATAACTCTCCCGCAACCGGGATGAGCGTAGGAGGTATTCTCTGTTCATAGGTAGTGTGTCAATAACCGTTCAGTTGCGGGGTCCGCACCGCAACCGAATGTGGTCAGGGCGGCGCCGGTCCAGCATGTCAGCCCTGTAGGATCCGTACCAATCTCCACATCAGTCTAGCTCAGTCCACCCACGTACTTGTGTCAGTCCATAGGATCGCCTAGATCTGCATCATTAATTACCATACTTGGCAGTAACCGTGCCGTCATCATTTGGCCATCACCCGCAGTAACCTCAGCCGTCGCGTCCGCCCATTTCCCCATGCCACCGTCAGCAACTGTCACAACACTCATTGGCACGTGATTGATTGCACGATTATCGCAGAAAGAATGCCAGCAGGAATTAACTCGTTAGGGGGTCTCATCAACTCCACTCGTGCCAGGTGCTGACATAACTTGCATGGAAGCAAAAAGCACGAGAATGCCGGACCCGTTCGAATTAGCAAGTGCAGCTGCACCAGAGCTGTTGAATTCTCAGAACGCATTGCACCAGGAAAGGCGCCCAAGGCATATTTTACAGGTCTATCAACGCCGGGCCAAAATGCAGAAGGTCGTCCCAGTAGTCATTGAACCAGAGCTTGACACTCGGATTCACAAAACCGAGTCCCTTGTGGGCAAATATGATAATGCAGCCTTGATTGATGCCAACCTCTCAAATGCTGCCGAATTTCCGTCCCTCCAACGGCAGGCATATATGGAGCACTACTGCACTGCAGCCGGCAACCCCGCCAGCCGCCTGTTGCCAGAGTTCAGGGGCCTTCAGACCTCGTCCCTGATGAACTTGAGAAATCTTCCGGTCCTTGGCACCACCGGACTAGTTCTGCAGTGTACCTACTTCCTCCTCAGCCGAATTCAGAATGGGTCCTTGTGGCTGACCCAGGAAATTCCCATTCACGCTGAAGATATTCATCGCCTCACAGGGCTTTCCCAGACGGGTGCAGACGTCTCAACGGCCTATCAGACCTCCTCCAAGCACGCACGAAAGTCAGGCGATGCGGACCTCTATACCAAATATGGCACTCGTATGGGGGGGAAAGGAGCCAAGATCGACCTCATTAACAAGCCCGAGATTTGCTTCGCCTGTTACCTCATTGCCAGCAAGACGATGAGGCATTACACCAAAGGTGAATGCACTCTTGATACTATTTCTATTGCTGAACATTGTGTCCAAGGTACCAAGCTGAATTGGTGTTCCTTCTTGTTAAAAGAGTTGTTCGATGCATGCGAGGAGAATTATAAGCACGCAACTACTTTTATTTATGGCTATTTGATTATTGCTTTTGCCATGTGGAAATGGCACACTCCACACATCCGGTTCCCAGTAGAGATCCCCGAGGGCCAGCCCCTCGCGATGAAATTCACTCCATGGCAGGTCTCAAATGACCCCAGTACCAAACTGGTGAATGCAGATGCATTTCGGTCGTGGTACTAGCTAATGACGGATGTGGTGGCATCCTAGCAACGGGTGCCCAGGAACCTGCTGGATGAATATAGCGAGCAAGTGTGGTTTGGGGTAAGTCACAAGCATACTTACCTCCGACCCGCTTGCGTTCCAGAAAACACCTTTCGAATGATGCCACTGAAATTTCAGTTGGACGATGCTACCTTCCATCGTGAAGTCTATTCATGGCCGGAGGTCACAAAGCACATGCAGGACGGGCTCCCCAGATACAATTTTAACAGGATGGCACCAGTGCAACAGCCTGCCGAGACGGCGGTGGAAGCGCCATCACAAGAAATCCCCGAACCACTCATCCCCGTCATCCGCCACTTCAACAAACAAGTACGAAATTTCAATGTGACGGCCCAGGTTATTTCTAGCGATGCTACCCTGTTTCCTTTATTTTTTGAATTTCAGCTCACTCGCTCCACTTCGCACCCCCGTACTGCTCCGCTCACCTCCCCCATCCCCACTATCTTTTTTACCTCTACTGATCCACTCACGACCCCGATGGGTGAGACGAGCGGGCCTAGGGATCCACCCGAGGCCCCTCAAACTAAGAGGGCCCGCACCACCGAGGCAAATCCGGTGGTGGAACTCACTACTAATGATCCACCACTACCCCCAAGCACAGGGGTGTTGATTACCGAAGAACCCCTCATCGACCCATCTGAATTCATCAACATTTGCTTGCCACATACCCCCACCACACTGTCCATCACTCCATCCACCGTTCATTCGCCTGCCACTTCATCCGCCCTGTCTAATTCCTCGGCTACGGTGTCCGACCCCATTATCCGGGAACTCATGGGTGGGGACCGTGGGGCTGAAGTTGACTCTAGTACTGCCACAGTCATACCACCGATCGACCCAGTGGTCGAACCCCACCCTCCTTCCACTGATATATTCACACAGCAGCTGCGCACCAGGTCTGATTCTGCCGAGGTTCTGCCTGAGGCCACAGTCCCTCCACAACCGGCTCACATTGATCAGCAAGAACCATCAGATCTGAATATGGTTGACTCTGCACATCTAGAGGCCACACCCTTCTCAACTCCTAAGCATGTCACTCGAACAGTTGCCGGTAGGCAACCGTTGCCGGAGCGATTGCTGACGTAGAGCGCTTCTGGGACCGCCACCTTCCAGCCTAACAATCCAGCTCAGTTGTACCTACTGATTCAAAGGGCGGCCCAGTAGGCGGAGAGATTACATTTGGGACTCCAGCAGCAGTATGCCAAGCAGCAACACCAAATGGCCGCACTTACTCAACAGTGCGACCAACTCCGAACAGCACGGGAGCAAATGGAAGCAATGATCACCAATGTCACCCGGATGTTCTCCGAGTTCTGGCCCTCCCTAGAGCCTCATTACCCCCTGCTACCTCCCGAAATCGCTGCGGCCAACCTCTCCGAGAGAGCTATCCACCTCCGCATCGTTGTTCAGGAATTACACTGGGAGAATCATGAGCTTCGTGCAGCGATAGCAGCCCGTCCCGTGCCGGCCGAGCCCAAGGTTGACTATTTAGCCCAGGTGGTCGCCAAGCAGGGCCAGGAAGCTCAGATGCAGGAAGCACTTCATTCCATGGCATGAGAAGCTCGTGACCTCTTGAAGGGCCTTCAGGAATGCTCCCTGGCCCTCACTGTCAAGACCCAGCCGATTTCAGCCCAACTCCAGCAGGTTTCATGAGAAATTCAAGAGGCTACAGACCCCGCCAGGCTGGATCAATTATACGCCCAGGCTGATGAACTTGAGGCACAACTCCAGCACACAGAGGCTTGCTCGGCAGAGGCCAAACGCGTCATTCATGAGCTCCGGCCGTCCCTCCAATCTAGCGCCCGGGCCATACAATAGCTTGTAGCGGCAGCCAAGACCCAGATCAACACAATGTTCGGAGCTGTCCCAACGCCCATCGCGGAGGCTGCTGTCACCAAGCTTGCTAAGGAAACAGACTCGCTCATCCAGGGGTGGCAGCAAGCTGTGTCGGCTTTTACTGAGCTTCAAGCTACAGCGTTCCAAAGGGTCCCAGAGTTGGGGCCCTTGTTTGAACAACCATCTGAAGACGCACAGCAGGAACGAGCACAAGATGAAGGCACACAGGGTGAACAGGGCACAGGGTCAAGCAGGGCAATGGAGGTAGAAACCATAATTTGTGATTGACTCGGGGACAAGTCAAGGAACTGTGGTCGGGGCCTGTTGGGGCCCTTGTTTTGAACGTTTTGAATTGAAACAACGACCAGATTTTGGGGTTGCAGAATGAGGGCACATGGCAGCCACAACCAAGTCGCAACCACATCAAACGGTGGAGCTACCAAGGTTGTGAAGGAACAGGCACATAGCGGAGGAAACTAGATGCATAAGTGCAGATAAGGAGAAGATACAGTAGAATAATGCAAGCGGAACACATGGATAATCAGAGAAAAGCTAGAAGCAGCTGAAGAAGGACATAAGAAGAACTAACAGTCACGACAGCGGGTGAAAAAATAGCCGTCACCCAGAAGAAAGGAAAGAGAGAGAGCGACTGAAGGAGAAGAAACGCATGCTGCAGCAGGAACCCAGATTATGGATGAGGTCTCTGTAGCTCCTAGGGTTCTATTGATGTACATCTTTGTTCCGCAAGGCATATGTATCAGATTTGTAAGCCCATTGCAATGTTATGTAACTGTGGGTTTGGCCGAGAGCTTAATATAATTGCAGGTTACTGTCTATTTATGTGATTCACATGCATGTGTGTTGGTCGAGATGCTTTAAAATTTTCATTTTCTTAGTATCTGTATGTTCTCTAAATGTTGTTGCGTATGTGATTCTATCTATGCAATCTAACCACTGATGAGAATGAGTTGCAGATCTGTTCCTTGCCACTGGTCTATTCCCCTTCTGCATGTGGTCGCAGCATGCCTCAGGTGAGACTCTCTACTCTCCAGAGTAGGGTGATAATGCCGGCGTGATCCTAGACTACATCGGATTCCTTTGTTGGCCACAACTCCTGAACTTGGGTCTTGCCCGCGAGACCTGATCACTCACCAACACTACCATCCCCATTGGAGCCAATGTTAGATTCAGTCTGTTCATCCCTCCGTCAGAGATCATTTCTCTTATTGCATTTCATTTTTAGGTGTCTCATTTAGCTCATTCATCTGCATTCTGTTAGGGGCATGCCATTATCTGACGGAAGGGTCTCTTCACAAGTTTCCCTCATGTTTTTACCTGCTGGGTTGCTCAAAATTTATCAAAATTCATTAAAGTTGATTTCAGTCATTTACAGTCATAGATGTTCTTGTGGTCAAAAAAGAGTCTTTTCAGTCACTAAGGTCTAGGGTTTGGTTTTCAGAATGTCAAATAATGCCCGCAGGCCATGAGGATCTCTTCAATAAGTTTTCATTTCAAAATTTTCATCATCAATAATGCTCAAGGATGTTTCTTCTTCAAAACTCTGTTTTGAAGAAGAAATCATCAAATTAATTGTTTGTAATAAATATTTATTTTTAAATTCTTCCGCCATGAAGTACTTCAAATGCAGCCTCTGGTCATCCTTTGCCGAAGTCCAATGCCACCATCCCTACAAAAAAAAAAAATCAACCAAGAAGCCATCGTTTTAGCCAAAAAATCAAAGGAAACTTGAAGAAAAGAGTTGTATTAAAAGTGAAGAAATGACAATTTTGAAACATTACAAAAGTGGGTCTTTACAAAGAGAAAATCAAAGCCATGACTTTATAAAGATATTTTCACTGTTTGAAAATCCATTTGCATCCAAGACATCAAATAAAGTCAAAATTTAGTGGTGAGAGGGCGAAGCTGTCATTTTGAAACCACGACTATGTGTTAAGACTCTGTGTGGCCCATTGGGTAAGAGCGCGGCACACATAGGCTGCGCAACTTATTGGGCCTCCTGCCACAGTGCATTTTTCCACTAGCGTGGCGCATCCACGAGACGCAGCTCACTGGGCTTGCACGCGGCGCACAGAGCCGACAGGCTTAAATTCATCAAATTTTCATCAAAAAACTAAATCGACTCAAATCTTTCCTGCTCTAAGTAAGTTGAAACTCTTTCCCATCGATTTTAAGTCGTGTTTGGTGTGTTCGGAGGCAAATACATTAGAGTGTTGGTTGGTGAAAAACAAACCCTATATCCATATCAAAATCTGCTCCCTTAGGGTTTGAAATGAAGTGTTGAAATTTGACTATTGGTGCTAAACACTCCCACTCCATTGTTCATTCGTGTTCCCATCACTGTCATACTGTTATCACAGTCCTTTCCTATTCCCTCTATCCCAAAACAATCATATCCCTTGTACCCATTTTCCCTATCACTAAACCCTATTAGCCCTCCCCCTTTCATATCATTTATAAATTCCCAATTCCCAAAACATTCAAGGACTGTCTTTACATCCTTGATTTCACTTAGCTTAAATATATCTTGTCATTTCATTTATCCCTATCTCTAAAAACTATATTTCCCATCAGCATCTCCCACTCCCATATCACTTATAAAATCCCTAAATCCCAAAGTTCCTAAACATAAATCAAGTTATTGTTTTTGCATTAATTGCACTTGACAAACTCCCACTTTTCCCACTGATCATACTTACCACAGTCTCTCATTTCATACTTGGTACATATTTGGTATTGAAAGACAAACTCTTGTTTTCACCACATATATATCAGCATATACTTGTTATACACATTACAAAGCACCATGTCAGAGACAGATTCATCATATGATCAAGAATATGAGTAGGACAATGATTCAACCACCGAGCTTAATGTACCGAGAAGGCCTCATAAAAGTGGTAAGCACGTCAGAGAAGAGCCCACTTCTTTGGCTCAATTGCAGGCCTGCCCACTTGCAATGGCATGCTTTCAGCAACATTCATGTTTTCATTATTGTGAGATGATTGCTCAGATTCAACACCATCAGGAGTTGGTTTGCTTATTTGTCCTACATTTGCATGATGGCCACGTAAACCTTGCTGGAGTGAACTTCACCTTGACACCAGAAACCATTTATGAGGCAACCGAGATACCAAACATAGGTGAGGAGTGGAATAAGAGACAGCAGCTGGATAGAGCATATTATGAACCTTACATTAGACCTGGATATTTGAGGCAGCTCAGCAGGGTATTCCCGTTCCGGTTTCTGAAGGATTCCTATGCACCATTGATGAAACTCATCATCAGATACTTCAATTGTGAGGGCCGGTTCTCACGCCTTTATGCATACAACATCTGGTTGTTGATGCATTTCATGAGAGTGAGATTGATGAATATTCCATATTTCATGTGTCGAAACATAGAGCGGATGACTACTCTTGTGCAGAAGAAGACCCCCGAGCAGCAACATAACAGCATTTATCATTATGCACTCATCAAGATCGTTGTAGTACATCAGCTTGGATTACAGGGCATTGCATGGGAGGAGTTATTTTCCCGTGAATTCTTCACAGCCCCTTAGCCTCCTCCCGAGATCATTCATGATGCAAGAGAGCCTTCACATCAGTTTGAGGTGCCTAAGACAGAGCCTATCAGTGTTCCAGTGTGTGTTACCTATCAGAGAGGTACCAAAGCCTTATTTGCAGTAGCACGACGAGTACTATCTCCACCCGGGGTGGAAGGGGTCTCGTTATCTTCATCAGCAGCGCGAGTATTATCTCCACTTGGGGTGCAATGGGTCTCACCTTCTACATCAACATAGGTACAGGACAGAGGAAAGAGGCCTATGCACGATGAGGGCCCTTCAGGAGGCCAAGACATTGATTTTACACTCATTGATGTTGATTCGAGCTCTCCTAGCTCAAAGCTGAAAGAAATCATCCAGGAACAGAAAGCTGAGATCGACAGATTGACTGTGAAGTTGCAGAGAGCTCAGTGGATTATAAATTATTTTTATCAGTGGAATAAACAACTAGAGGATCAGCAGACACTCACAGAGTTGCAGAGAATCCGTGAAGATCGGGAATTGGCCCGAAAGAGACCAGGTGACATGACACCTTTTAAGCGGCATATTTGGCTTGAGAGAGTCAACAGACATCTTGAGAAGTTGTTGGCAAAGGCCAATAGGGACAAAGACTTTCTCAGGCACATGAAGAACCACTATTGGGCCCGCACACACGTTTGCAGAGCCAGGATGAAGATCCTGAAAGCGAGGTTGAGGAGAGCACTGAAACGGCGAAAAAGGCCTGATCCACTTTAAATCTTGGCTGAAGCTTCCTTGGTTGAGAATGGGACATGATGGGAGACATTCACTCCAAATTTCAGAAAATTTGGAGTAAATTTTGTCATTTTTGAAATTTTGGTTGCAAAACAGGTTTTTCTGCCCGACGCGTCGTGCCACTCGATGCATGCTTATGCTTGGAACATTTTCTGGAGGAAAAATTGATGTTTTTGGGTTTTTTATGGTAAATTATGCATGCTCAGGAATGGCTGAGAGATTTCATCAAGTTCTGGGTAGTCTTAAAGGTCAAAAACACTCCAAAAATGGCCTTTCTGCCACTTTTTGCACCAACAAGAACCATTCTTGGGAGATTGCAGTTTTGGAGGGGAAAATGACATCCAAATCCAAAAATTCCACTTGGGTTGGATAGCAAACAGATAGGGCTTTCCAACGAGCTATCATGAGATCAATTTTGACTTCAGGAAGTGCCTCAAAAGCAGGCTCAAAATGGCGTGGCGCATTAAGTTTTCTGGCGCGGTGCATAGAGGATTTTGGCCCAATTTTTACTTTTCAGCTCAGAAATTCAGCCAGTTTGACTAGTTTCACTTCTTGATGTAACTATTGATCTATCTTGATGTAACTTGATGACTATGATGTAATTTTGGCTCATATTTACTTGTTCTAGAGGATTCATTCACTAAAAAGTGAAAATTAAATGAATGAATCAGTTTCCTACCATATAGAGGCAAGTTGTTTGATTGCCTAGATTTGAGATCCTAGTTTAGAATTGGTTGAAACAGCTCCTAGAAGGATGAGCTCGACCCCTAGAGGCATGGGAAGGGGTTAGAATTTTCTATATATTATATTTTCTGAGACATTTTCAGGGTTGGACTCTTGGGAATAGTTTGGCACCTCATTGTACATCACTTCAGCGTTTTTTGGCAAAGGAAAGACCAGAGTTTTGTAGCACTTGTTGGGATCCTTGTGGCTCTGAGTTTTGATGATGTTTTTCTCCATGTAATTGTAATTTCATTAATTTTTTATGTATGCCATCTCCCTTCTCTTTTCTTCTGAAAATTAAACAAATGAGTAACTAAGGTAGAATTCATTAGTTAGCTGGTGCTCTGCCTTAAAATTTTGTTTAGTTTTATGTGTTTTCATCTGTTTGGAGAGGATCCTTGCAGCTTCTTTCCCTCTTCAACTCCTCAGCAGTATTTTCCATCCACTCACTCAATATAAAGCATCAAAACTATTGCGTACCTTGCCCCAATTAGAACTCTGCAAAAATTTTGGTCTCATCCCCAAACCCAAATTTGCCTTTCCCTTCGATTCCAATGAAAACCCCCAAAATCAAACTAAAACTCCTTGATTCATATACCTAGCCTAAAATTAGCACTCATTTCAGTCATCTCAAACCCTATTGACACATTTTTCCTAAGATTGACCCGGAGAGAGCCCTCTCCTGTTCTGGTAGGGCTAGCTACCAGACTGAATGTGGTTTGGTGTTACCCTGAATCCTGCCTTCCTTCAGCCTAAGGTGGATTTAGGCAATAACGGGTTGTTTCTCTCTTAATGCTCCAGAAGTTTCCAAAATTTGCAATAGTTGTTTAGTTTTCCTGTTACAACTTAAAAGTGGTTTTTAGCAATGGGAGTCATGTTTTTTAAGGTTCATACTAATATGAAGATCTTGTAATTCTATATTCAGGATAAGAGAAGATGGCCTCTGCTTTGGGCAGTATGACAACAATTGCCACATCTACCTCATTGGGTAACAATGGAAAGGGGAAAAAGTTGGGTGCAATGTTTGATAATTATGGCAGACAATTGTCTTCTCTTTCAGTTTTTTCACCCATTTCCTTTAATCGCTCAAGCAGAAGAGGGACTCTGAGATTACACGACAGAGAGAAGGTATTTAATACAAGATCTATGGAAAAGGAGTTGTACTTCAACAAGGATGGCTCAGTGACAAAAAAATTGCAGGTCAGAGAAAAAATTATGTTTAAAGGAAGGTCACCTGCACGTGAAACTTCACTGCGGTGGATCTTTCCTTGTCCACTTATATTCGATTTAAATGTGTTATTTTAATTTTTCATGGAGGGTTGTTTTGGCATATGGTCTGGCATTCAATTGCACACTTACTGAAAGCATTGTCAATTTGTCTTGCAGGCGGTGTGAACAAACTTGCCGATCTTGTTGGAGTCACCCTTGGGGCGAAGGGAAAAATGTTGTCTTGGAGAGCAAGCATGGTTCTCCGAAAATAGTTAATGATGGTGTGATAGTAGCTAAGGAGGTAATTTGTAGATGTGTGCTCTGGTTTTCTTTTTAACGTTGTATTAGTTCCTCCTCTTAAATGTCTTAGATTTGGTAGGCATAATTTGAAAACTCAAAGGTGAAAGGAAACATATTTGTTACCCAGTGGTCTACTTGGCCTATGGACTAGCCACATTAGAGTAATGCATAAAGCTTTTCACAACAATAAAAGGAAAGGGTTATGGCTGAGTCAAATTTTATTTTTATTGACAGTGTAATGAAACGTATCTCAATGCTATGGTTTTGGCCTTTTTATTGGTTGAATTAGAGGACCCAGTTGAAATTATTGGGGCCAAGTTGGTAAGGCAAGCTGCAACAAAGACAAATGATTTAGCTAGGGATGGAACCACAACATCTGTTGTTCTTGCACATGTTGGAATATTGAAAAATTCCAGAACAATGAATGGAGAATAAATATCCCTTCCTCTAACATAGAGAAAATAAAAATTTCTTTGACAGGAGACAGAGTTTCAATACTTTGAAAACAAACTTCTATTCCCTTCAATAACTCAAAAAAAAAACTATTACACTTCTTCCTCACTGAGAGGGATTACAAAATTATGACTGCTACAAAACGCAGTGCATAAAACCAACTCACTGTCTGTTCAAAACAAACATACTCTGTCTCTAAAACACTCTGCTGTGTTTTTCCCTTTCACACTGCTGTGCATACACACTTAAAAGTTACACTCAGTCTTTCAATTTTTACACACTGCTGTGTAATAAAAATTTTACGTACTGTCTATAAAAAAAACTACCAAGATTTTTCTTCCTTTTTATTTTTATATGTCGTAACATATAAAACATATTATAATAAACCCTCTTTTAAAAAAAATAAAATTAAAACTAAATTCTATGGCCCACCTTTCATTTCGCATGTGATATATATATAACATATGTTTAAAACATATGTATATATTAAAGCATACATAAAATTAAACTATCAAAAAATTAAAGAACCCTTTCCGTCGGACTTCAAAATTCTGAATAGATTGAATTTCAAACCAAATTCGCGTTCCAAAATGGGATGCTGACGTCTGCCTAATTTGTAACGCGAATTCTCAATCCAATGTGCCTTATAAAAAATTCGGGTCCGGTTTTCAGGTTTTCAGATTCCCTTCAATTTCATGTGATCCAATATTAATGCTCCACGTGTCCTCCTTTTGAATTTTGCAAAACTGGGGGGTAAATTTATGTTTGTTTAATTTCTGGTTGGTGAATTGCGTTAATGCTGGTTGTTGTGTTTAAATACAATCCGGTACAGAAATATGGCTGCGACCGTCTACAAAAAAAACTTGCAGGAATTTTAAATGCTGAATTAAATTTTTGGATGGCATGCAAGCAACCTCCAAAAAAAAATGTTGCTGCTGCATCCGTCCTTCTGCTGCAGCAGTTGAAGTTAAAATTCAACAGCACAGGGTTTAATAAGTGAGGGTGTAAAGGTAACTTTTTGTCGATAGTACCGGATTAAGATCATCTATTCATTTTTGTAGGGTCTTATGGTGTTTGGTTTTTTAGTTTTGGGTTGGGCTTATTGAGTCTAAGATAGTTTTTGAGTGAAAAATTGCTATCAGGTATTAAAAAATTTTGGTTCTTTTGTCAAAATTTATGAGCTTGTTAGGAAACAAAACTGACAATGGTTGTATCTTAAATTTGTGGAAAATAATTTGAAATGAAACCTTTTTTTAGGTTGTTGCAGTAGGTACAAACCCCGTTCAAATTACTAGGGGCATTAACAAGACAATAAAAGCCCTTGTTTCGGAACTCAAAATTTTGTCAAAGGAGGTAAACGTTTGCCTTTTGAGTAGGCTGGTTTTCCTTTTTGCTGATGGTTTGGTGTATCTAATTGAATTAGTTGCCTAAAGTATTTTTGGTTGCAAACTCCTTTTCATTTTTCATACAGTATTGGTCTTGTGGAATACATTTGATTGTGTGGTCCTGTTAGATCTACAACATTTGTAGTTGTTTAGTCTTATGGCCAAGGTGCACTTTTATTATGGAAATAGTTGATGCAATATTGTCATTTAATCCTTACTGCAGGGTAGCATGTTGAGAAGTTTCTTGTGAAACATTTGGTATTCAAAATTACACTTGATCCTATACATCATCATGCACTTGACTTCAAAATTCATATTCAAAGTGTGCCAGACAATTCTTGCAAAATTTCAAATATTTATGTTGTTTTAAACCATTATCTTTTCATGTATTGGATGCTGAAAATGAGAAAAAGACTTTGGTATGAAACCAACTGGTGAATAATTTCCAGCAAAACAACCACTTCCAAGACATGATTTAGAAGTAGAACATATGTACTTATGAAGCATAGAAATATATCCCTGATGCATTGTCAATGTTTGGCTAGGGTTATTTTTGGAGAAAATAACTCCTTATTCCTAGAATAGTGATCTTCAATACAAGTAAATGCCAGAGAAGAGAGATCATCGTGTGACATAAACCTATTAACAAAATTGAACAGGGAATGATTATTAATTATTGCATACTAAGTTGTCAGTGATTTTGACTATTTGTCTATAACATGTAAAAATGTTAAATTCCAAACTTACATCATCATGGTTTGGCATCATGAGCTTGACTAATTGTCCAACATGCTCATAATTTCATTGTTGTCTTCATATCTATAAACAACGTTTCAAATAATAATAAAAAAGTTCTATAAGAAAAATCCAGACCTCCATGCTGCTGCTCCTTGTGATACAAATTCAAAATTGCATTACACAATCTGACACATAAGAATCTCCTATATCCCAGTGGTATGTATCCAAATTCTTATAGTAGTGTCTTCAAGACTTATGTTGACATTGCCAATGAGATATTTAAGCAATGAAAGATTTAGCCTTCTTCATTGTTGTATATGTAACAGTCTTTTATTAATATAAAGATTGATGGTTTTGTCTTTCTGAAAAATGAAATGTAAAAATAATTTATTGTGGTCAATTGAATATTTTTTTTTAAATCTTTTCATTATGGAAGGGCGACATAGATATATTCCCTTCTAATTGAAATTCGGACCTGCCCTTCAAATTTGATCACTGTGTGGGACCTTAACAAATAATAAAACTATTCCGCCGTGCGTTATATAAAATATATAACAAAACCTTTGTCAAAACTTCAAACGAACCCTTTAGCCGTGGGTATTTCATCACAAATTGATCATTTTACCATGTACCTTCTTCTAGAGGAATATTCTTCCACTTGATTAGGTACTTCATAATGGTTATATGTCAAAGAGATACAGAATGTTTATCTATAACTTTTTTTGGTTCAAGAATCAACTTTTATTCTTCATCTAATTTTGGAAGTTCTATTTACATTGGCATATTTTTTCCCAAAACCTTTTTTAGGCAAGATACATGAAAAACCTTATGAATGCAAGAAGAAGGAAAATATAACTTCTATACCACTTGTGCAATCCTAGGAATAATTATTTAGGGCCATAACATTTTTTGAGCTAATTCTTTATTCTTCTTCTTCTTGAATGAAGATTTCTTATAATGCTATAATCTAAAAAATACTCAATTACCCTCCTCAAATTATCTTTCACTTCAATGTTGTTCCCCTTGTTGTTTTATCATGTTTCATGTCATTTGAAGGTTTTCCATAATAATTTTCAAAGTTTCTTTAGTATTTTCCATATGTGATTCTGTTTCCTATACTTTGGACTTATCTTGCAAAAAGTATGAGATACTAGGAGTTGGATATCCATAAAGGGCCTTAAATGGGGAAATTTTAGTAGATGTATGATAGGTAGTATCATATTACCATTCTTCCTTGACGAACCCACTTCATCCATTAAGATTTATTTTCTAAAGAGTAACATTGTAGATAACCGTAAAAACATTTGTTAACCATTTTTGTTTGACCATTTGATTGTGTTTGATATGTAGAACTCATGGCAGCTAGTGTTTCTCCACTCATATTAAATAATTATTTCCAAAAGCTTCCTGTTACTATTACTTTAGGAAAACCATGAAGACTATGAATTTCTTTCATGGACACTTCTGCCACTTGGCTTGTTGTTTATGTACTTTGAGCTCTAAAAAAAAATCTACAAAATTTGTCTATATAAATGACCACAAAAATGTAATACTTACCTTTATATTTCAGTAACCCTGTAATAAAGTCTATTGATATATCTTCTAGTCTTTGAATATGTATGTGGAATAGTTGAAGTAACCCTAGAGGTTTTACTATCTCTCTTTTATTTATTATGCAAACCTGACCTTCTCTTACAAAATTTTGAATATCTTTCTTCATTCCTTCCAAAAATATATTTTTTGATCCTTTGAAATGTTTTAAGGAACCCTGCATCCTACCATCAGAGAGACATGGGACTCCCTTAATATTTTTTTATTCAAATATGCTTTCGTGCATAAAAATATTCTACATTTGCACCAAAGTATATCTCCCTTTCACTCCCAATGCTCCATAGAGTTCATCCCATCCTTTATAAATATTTGTTTTTGTTTAGTACTATTGTCATTTTTCCATTATGGCAAGCTTTTTCTAGCCACCTAGGAATATAAAATGTAATTGGATATAAATTTGAGGCCTCTTCTATTTTAGAAAGAGCATCATGTACTAAATTTTCCTTACCCTTTTTCCAGATTATCTCAAAATTAAAACTTTGCATTTTTTCTCTTCATTTTTGTTAATCTTCTAATGAAAATCATAACTTCAAAAAATACTTTATGCTATCATGGTATATCTTGACTTTAAAGTACCTCCCAATGATATACTATCCCCATTTTTTATTGCATGTAATATTCCTTCCATTTATTTTTCATACGTAGATTTCACCAAATATTTTCTTTGAATTAATTGCTTTTAAAAGCCAATGATATCGCTTATTGTGTTAATGTTACATAAATTCCTTGTCCTAGTGCCTCACACTCTACTATGAATGTTTTACCAAAAGTAGGTGCAACCGATGTTGGTGTAGAAGACATGGCATCCATTAAAAGAGAGAATGCCAAAGTAGCGTCATCATTCCATATAAATGATATTTTCTTCAAGAGATATGTGAGTGGAATTGAAATGCATGCATAATTCTTAACAAATTATCAATAATATCATGTAAGTCTAAAAAATCTTCTAAGAACCTTGATTTTCTTAGGAATAGGTCATTTTGTAATAGCTTGCATCTTTTGAGGCTCCCACTTCACTCCTTCCTTTAAAACAATATGAACCAAATACTCGAATTCTTATTTCCCAAAAGCACATTTGGATATTTTTACATAAAAATGATTGTTCTCAATAATTTATGTAACTTTTCCACAAGTTTAGTGTGGTATTCCCATGATTTATTATAAATATGTGTATTATCAAAGAAAACCAACACAAATTTTATAAGATAGGAACAAACAAAATTGTTCTTAAGTCAAGCCCGTCGGACTTCAAACGACGATAAACCATAATTCAAACCAAATTCGCGTTCCAAAATAGCCTGCTAAAGTCGGCCAATTTTGTGACGCGAAAACCAATTGAATTCCGACCTAATAATTTTCGGGTTCGAAGTTTGGCTGGCATACAGAGGGAGAGTTGTGACGCGAATTTCTTATCAAATTCGCCCTAATATTTTTCGGGTCCGGATTTCCACTGTGCAAGCGGCCCAAACAAAGATCCACTCCAATCAATTTCTACCATGTGTCCTCAATCAAATGTTTCCCTGTTCCCGGATGTGGGTGCATTCGATGGCATTTAAGGTGATGGGACATGGATGTGGAAATTTCATATCAATCGTGTTAAGTTTTAACGTTGTTCAATTAAGTTCCAAGGTTTTCACATCAAATCGCATTAAGTTTTAACACTGTTCAAGATCGGACCTCCACTCCTATTAGCGATTCCGCATGCCCCAATATGATCCGGCCTTCGGCTCTCATTAATGATCAGAGATTAATTATGACGGGCGTCCTTCGATTGCATTTCAGTCGGGTCGATAAAATGGCATTTTTCTATGGTTTTTCAGATGATCCAGTTGCTGGGTTACACTGCCTGCTCACTGTGACGAGAAGGAGAAGTGGCCAGCTGAACTGCTACTTAGACCTTGCTGCATATCTGCATTTCTCTCGGTCTGATCCTTGTCTTTCTTCCTCTATTTCTTGGAATTCTGCTTCTCCATCTCCTCTTGTGCCCACTGCGCCTGAGACTGCACCCATGCCTCGCCTGTGTCAAAGGATGCGTTTCCGTCGGGGGAGCACTAGAGGTCAACCCCTGTGCGCTCCATCTAGCCCCTCAACCGAGTCGTCTTCCCAGTCCAGTGATTATCACGCAGGTCGCTATCTAGATACTAGAAGTGGGTGGGGTCGGGTTCTAGGATTTGGCCATCGTATGGGCTCCCCTGCTCCTCATTTCTCCAGTGCTTCACCTTCTCCCACAACGCAAAATGCACTTTTTTCCTTTAATTTCTCTATGAACCACCCACGAATCACAGCTTCAATTACTGTGGTTTTCCATGAGGAGGCCCAAATGGAAGAACAATTCACCTGTCCGGCGGGTCTGAGCTCAGAAAAAGCCGGCCAGCATTTGGGCCTTCAGGAGGGGAGCGGTGGCATGACTGTGGAGGTAGCACCTAATGATCCTGGACCTTCCGAAGGATGGTGCCGAATCGTCGAGGAGCCAGAGGAGTAGTTTGGTTAATTTTTTTTTTCTTGCTTCGCGGCCCACTTAATTGGGCTACTTTTAGATTATATTATTGTGCTAGACCTCTGTAATATTTTTGAATTCTATAAACATTCAAGACTGGTTTCCCCGTATGAGGGCAGTCTTCTTAATTTTTTGATTTTTTGATGACAAATTTGCCATGAGTCTGGGGAATATTTTTGACTTCAGTGTAATTTTATTCCCACTGTTAATAGATTAACTTTACTTAGAAAAACAAATGTTGCCATGTTTCTATTTTAAACCTGTTTTTTGAAATACAAAGCCATGTTTATACGATTTTTTATAGTCGAAGCACTGCGGGGTGGTTTATTATATTAATATTTCACGGTCGAATTATGTTCATAACAATTAGAAAAAAAAATGTCGCCCTGTTTGCTCTATCATGGATGCTTTTGTGTGAGGCGTATATCAAAAATACATGTCTCTGCACATTTCCTGTATCCGCTTTATGATACTATTTTATGTGTTGACAGGTTATCACTCTGCCTTCAAAACTAGCGATGTTGGTTTATTGATATGGTCTGATGGTCTTTTTATATTTTGGACATATCACACTCCTCACATCATTAGTGTTTTTCTCTGTTCAAGGATTTTGGGTACTTTAATTTGTATTTGGAACAATGGACATCGGTAATTTATCTGTTGTTTTACTATTCTACATACTACTATTTCACTTTCTTATAGATGCCTCGGGCATATTTGGATGCTTTCTCAGATTTGTCGATAATCTCCATGTGGACCGTTACTGGGTTTTATATCAAGTCCCTGTATGTGACATGGGGTATTTTTCTATCACTGTCTGGGGTGGGACTTCCACTTTTCTCGATGGATATTTGGGTTCCAATCTTCAGATGTGAAAATGTAATGACTTCATGGACTGTTTTACTTCATATAATATATTCAAAACAACGTTTTTTCTCTTGTGAAAAAAAAAATGATTAATGTTTATCACTCTGCTTTCAAAACTAGCGATGCTGGTCTATGTTGCTGGTTTATTGATATGGTCTGATGGTCTTTTTATATTTTGGACATATAACACTCCTCACATGATTAGCGTTTTTCTCTGTTGCAGGATTTTGGGTACTTTGATTTGTATTTGGAACAATGGACGTCGGTACTCTATCTGTTGCTTTACTATTCTACATACTGCTATTTCACTTTCTTATAGATGCCTCGGGCATATTTGGATGCTTCCTCAGATTGTCGATAATCTCCATGTGGACCGTTACTGGATTTTATATCATGTCCCTGTATGTGACATGGGGTATTTTTCTATCATTGTCTGGGGTGGGACTTCCACTTTTCTGGATGGATATTTGGGTTCCAATCTTCAGATGTTAAAATGTAATGACTTCATGGACTGTTTTACTTCATATAATATATTCAAAACAACATTTTTTCTCTTGTGAAAAAAAAAATGATTAATGTTTATCACTCTGCCTTCAAAACTAGCAATGTTGGTTTATTGATATGGTCTGATGGTCTTTTTATATTTTGGAAATATCACACTCCTCACATGATTAGCGTTTTTCTCTGTTCAAGGATTTTGGGTACTTTAATTTGTATTTGGAACAATGGATGTCGGTACTCTATCTGTTCCTTTACTATTCTACATACTACTATTTCACTTTCTTATAGATGCCTCAGGCATATTTGGATGCTTTCTCAGATTGTCGATAATCTCCATGTGGACCGTTACTGGGTTTTATATCATGTCCCTGTATGTGACATGGGGTATTTTTCTATCATTGTCTGGGGTGGGACTTCCACTTTTCTGGATGGATATTTGGGTTCCAATATTTAGATGTGAAAATGTAATGACTTTATGGACTGTTTTACTTCATATAATATATTCAAAGTAGCATTTTTTCTCTTGTGAAAAAAAAAAATGATTGTTTATAGTCGAAGTGTTGCGGGGTGGTTTATTATATTAATATTTCACGGTCATTGGAAAGCCCACAATTCATAACAAATATTGGAGATTTATTGTCCTGTTTTAAAGTTTCATTTTTTTTTTTAAATTGAACCCGTCGTCGGTATACCGACGCCTTGTAAGCGTCAGAATTGCAACAGCTTAAAAACTTTGGAACAGCAACAATATAAAAACGTCGGATGAGCGATGTTCAAAATTTCAAACCACATTTCGTTGGAATTGCGACAGTTTACAAACGTCGGAAGAGCGACGGTCAAAACGCCAGACCACATTTCGTCGGAATTGCGACAGTTTACAAACGTCGGAAGCGCGACGGTTTTGGAAACGTCGGAAGAGCGACGCCTGTTTGGAAGTGACGGAAAAAGTGTCAGTAGTGCGAAACTTTTCAAGTGTTTCATAATTGCAACGAGATGGAAAACCACGTTTTTCCCATCCTCGAACTGTCGCTCTTGCGACGACTATGTGTTGGAATAGTGAAGAATTGGCCGTCGGAAATTCCGCCAAATTTTCTAGTGATCTCTTCTCTAGCTATCAAGCCAAAGTAAAAAGGCAAGGAAAATATGGAAAGGGGTGAGTAGTAGGTAAAGGTGAGGAGAAGTAATAGAATCAAGAAAACTACTCAAGAGACTCAATTCATTGATCTATACAATGACAATGAGGACAAGGAGATGAGCACCAGATTGCTACTCTTAACCAAATATGCACAGCTTGAGGAGTGGGAAAGAGATTTCTAGATGTCACAACGTGTCATTCAGTATTACAAGGATGAGCACAAGCATTTCAAGAAGGTGAAAAGGGGCCTTACTCTCCAGAAGAAAATGACCAAGCACTATGCAAAGAAAAACATGCTTGCTTGTGCCAAACTAAAGGAGGCCCTCATGGAGCTAAAAAAAATAAAAAGGGTAAAAGAGTATGATAGCCTTGGCATTTTGGCTGAGGCTTCTCAACAGGTGTCCAAGACCTCTTGAGGGACATCTCCACAAATTTTGGGCCAAATTGAGAAAAAATTTGTGTTTTTGAAATTTTGAGGCCTCTGTGTTTTTGGTGCATCCTCAGGCTTGAAAATTTATATTTTTGGATTCCTCTCATCACCAAAAATCTTCTCACAAAATTTCAGATCATTTGGAGCAGTTTTGACCCCCCAAAAGGTCAAAAAACATCAAAATTTTTACCTTTCTGCCTCATTTTCAAGCAAGGTGTTGCACACAAAGAAGTCTTGGGAGAAATAGGTTTTGGATAGGAAAATAGCACTCATTCTAGAAAATTCAACCATTTCTGGAAAGTAGACTCATAAAGCTTTCCAATGTGCCATCATAGAGCCAAATCCAGCATCAGGAAGGGGTCCAAAACACAGCCACAAAAGACCCTATTTTTTGTTGAAGTGGCACTGCGCACAGAGATTGTCTAGTGTGTTTTGGACCAAAAGTCAACAAAACACACTCATTTATTGCAAACAAAAAAATTTATTTTTTTGAGGCAAAACACTCTAGAATTAGGTGCAAATAATTATTTTGGCATTTATTTCTTAGTATATTATGTGCCTTGAGCCTTGCATGGTCTCTTGGCCATAAATGACATTTATGGTTAAATTTGACATTTTCCTACCATATTTAGGGTTTGAGTCCTCAATTTCTCCATAAATAGAGCATGAGGCCCTTATGTATTTGGTTGGCATTTGATGAGCTTTGAGAGAAATATACATGGTTTTATGAGCTTGGAGAAGAAATTGGAGTTGTGGAGTTGATGAATGGCTTGTTTGGCTTGATGATGGAGAGGCTTGTCTGGAGGATTCCTTAGCTTGGTGAATGGTGATGTATTCTTAATTTTTTTATGTTTCCTTGTTGTCATTATGCTTCACTCTTCTTAGTTGCTATAAATAAGAAAATTATAGGTTGATACATGCTCTTTGAGGCACCTCATTCCTCCTGTTTGTTATAGCTTTGATGCTTTCCTTTGTTTGGTATGCTTAAGGAATTCTTGATTGCTCCTTAGGTCCACCTAAATTTTTTTTTGTTTCATGTATGGTTAGTATGCTAGTTTACAAGTATGATTCACAGTATGACCTACTTATTTGAAGCTTTCAAAACTCTATCTTGAAACCTTTCCTTGGAGTATTGTCTGCTAGGTTCAGTCAAAGAGGTCTCGTTCAATCCTGCCCTTTGTCCATGCTTATCAAATTGTTTCATAGTTATTTATAGATTTATTTATGATGTTTAGGAGTTTCCTCTTCATAGATTTAGTTATTGTGCTACATTATATGTTTTCCCAAATTCTGAAGGTGAATTTCTAAAGTTAGAAGCTCTTATGATTTCTATGTTTCACTGAAATGTTTATCTTGGATATTTATTGGTTTAAAATATTATCATAGAGTAAATGGTTTGCCCTAGCTATTGCTTAGTATCTTGTGTTGATAATATTTAAGACCTCCTTGTTCAGAGGCATTTTACAAATGATTCTTTATTTCCTTTGCCCTACCTTATTCCCAAACTTGATGTCCATCCCATTTCACTCATAACCCTAAGGATCCATGAACCTTACTAAATTGGCCTTGCACTGCACTCTGATTCATTATTGAGACATCCCTGACTTTTATTGACTCCATAGCCCAATGGCTTTGACAAACTCTCACTCCACCTATCCTACTTGACCATCGTACCCAACCGAAACAATCAACAAACCCTACACTTAAAAAATAGCCTAAAATCAAAACCCTAGAGAACAAATAACACATCCTTTGCACCCAATAGAGAGAGCCCTCTCTGAGTCCAAGAAGGCTAGGTCCTAGGACTCCAAACACTAGTTTCATGTTACCCTATCATTTTTTCTACCAATCTGCCAAATCACGGGACACTAACATTATGGTGATCACAGTGGGACCTTCTGAGTAATTTCGTGCTTAAACATTCCTTAAAAGATTCAGAAACCCTTGACTGATAGTATATGGTGTTTTATCTGCCACCTCATCGCCACACTAACATTCTGGCGATCACAATGGGACCTTCTGAGTAATTTCATGCTTAAACATTCCTTAAAAGATTCAGAAACCCTTGATTGATAGTATCTGGTGGTTTATCTGCCACCTCATCGCCACACTAACATTTTGGTGATCATGGTGGGACCTTCTGAGTTAGTGACAAACTAAGTAACCCTTAGGACTTCAGATACCATTATCAAATCATTGATAACTCACACTATCAGCCATAGAGTAGACTCTATTTGTTTCACCATCCTAGCAAAATGATGACTCAGTTATAAGACACTCTTACAAACCTTAGAACTACATATAGGAACTCACAAAACCCCAAAACACCCTTAGATTGGTTTCTTGTCAGTTATTGGTGGTGGACCATAAATGTTCCTTCTTAAAACAGCCAAAAATATCCACCTGGTGACTCCACTAGCATCTGGTAGGCCTATTACTTCATTAACACTCATTTGACTTCCTAGATTTGTTCCAAACCAACCCTGAGAAGTTTTTAAGCCCAATTATATACTGTAAGAATTTACCAAGAATTAAGAGAGGACAGTCTTAAGAAAACAATCCTAAAACTCTTAGCCTCTTTGAATTTTGAAATTTGAAATCTGGATTCACATAAGATCAGTACCAAATCTCATCCGGACCTAAACCCTCCCAACATAGTTGATGACCTAGAAAATATTTTGTGCCAAATTTCTAGATCAGGAAACTTAACCACTATTAGGACCATCCATAGAGCAAGCTCAGTACCTGAACATTTCACAACCTTGTAAGATCCCCAGTTTGACTTGCACCATACAAGGAACCTTTTTAGAAATAGGTCTTAAATTGATATTGACCAAAATAACCTTGAGCCATTAGATTTGCAGTAGATTTCTAGTAGAGAAGCCTCTCCTTGCACACCACCTGACTTTCAGATTCTCCATCAGTTCAACTCTTTCCATACCAAATCTACTCAAAAACAGTTTTTTGGTCCAAGTACTTCCACCACACCCATCCATACCACCACTGTGCAAACCACTCCACTTCATCATACACCCCCTCTCACAAATCCACCTCTTGTAAATCCTTCATTAGCTCCCATCATGGCAACTTGGTATGCCCTCTTAGTTCTACCTCAACCTCTAATGCCTTTTCCAAATGACTATCAATCCAAAATCCTTCATTTCACAGGGGTTGAATCCATCACTGCCCAAAAACATGTAGATAGGATCAATGATGCTTTTTATTACATGGAGAAAGAAGAAGAAACTATTAAAATGAGGATCTTTGCACAAAGTTTAGGAGGAGAGGCCAAAAAATGGTTCAAATAATTAACTCATAATTCAATACATGATCTCCCTTACCTCTACCAAACTTTCATAAACAAGTGGGAAATCAAGAAAAATCCCCTCCAGATCATGTATAAATATAACAATCTTAAAATAAATGTAGGGGAAAGTGTGAAAGGCTATTGCACTAGGTTTAACAATGTCTACAATGCCCTCCCACCTCACATGAAACATCCACAAGGCCTAGCCCTAGTGAAATTTTCTGAAGGTTTTGACCCTGATATGACTTTCCAATTGAGAGAAAGAGACCCTGAAACCTTAGAATAAATGCAAAAGGAAGCTATTAGTGCTGAGGTAAACTTAATTGAAAAAATAGCTAGGTTGAGATCGGAAAAGAGAGTAACCTACAAAGATGAAACCATGCCCTCAGCCTTCTCATCTGATTCTAAAATAGACAGCCTAATGAGAACTGTGGAGAGAATGATAGAAAAGATCAACTTAAATGAGAAGACACCTCCTAGGAAAAATCAAGCTAATTCCCAAAACAGAAACAAAGCTCAAAACTTCAGAAGAGACCCTCCCCAAAACTGGCCAAGAGACAATGATCAAAACATTAGGTCACTTTTCCAAGATAATTATGTAAATGGAGAGGGAAGAGAGGTGAAGAAACTGAAGAGAACCATGTAAACCTAATAAGCTCTGATAATGAAAATGAAGTTTTTCTCACTGAAGAAGAATAAGGTCTTTTTTTCTTTGATCAAACTCAAACCGATTGTGAAGACTCCAAATATTACCAATTAGGACTAGAAAATTCCATCATGGAGGTCCATAAGCAGTATGACCTTAGGAGCAAAAGAAACCAAGAAGCCTCTAAGAAACACCAAATTAATACTACTACTAGGAAACCTCCAGAAAAAATTCATAAGATCATAGCAGACAATGTAAATAACATGACTAAGAAAGTTGAAACAAACAAAGGAAAAATAAGCCAGCCAAACGGTGACACAGGATACCCTATTACCTCTACTAGTGTCCCTGAAAAAATTCTTTTACCTAAAACCCCTGATCAAAATCAGCAAACCAAACTTATGGAGAAGGTTGTGGCTGATAAAACTGATGAAATTATTTCTAAAACCCAAATCCTTTTAGCTTTGAAGGGGAGATTGCTAAAATTAGGATAACCATGCCTCTCACTAAACTAGTAACCCAAGGAGTGTATAAATCCCAAGTGCTGAAGGTTTTGAACTTAGGGAATGATACTAACATGCTAAACTTTACTGATGATGGTCCTGAATTGTTATTTGGACCAAAGGTTGAAGAAAAGTATCAAGAAGGAGTTGTCCTTCCTTTCTATATCAGTCTAAAAATACATGAAAAAATATTACACAATATTATGCTGGAATCTGGAGCCTCACAAAACCTCATGCCTAAAGTTGTGATGGAAAGATTAGGCCTAAAAATCACTAAACCTTACAAAGACTTGTACTCATTTGATTCGAGTAGGGTCAAGTTTTTGGGCCTAATCAAAGACCTTTGTGTCAATTTGGCACAAATACCTACTAAAAGTCTTATCATGGAAATAGTGGTGGTAGACGTTCCCCCTAAGTATGGCATGCTTTTATCCAGATCTTGGGGATCCAAACTTCAGGGTAGCCTTCAACTAGACATGTCCTATGCCACTATCCCTGTTTTTGACCAGACAAGAAAACTCTATCGGAAGTCACACATGAAGTATATGATGAGTAACTTAGAGAGGCTAAACAACACCCCTATCTATTCCATTCATTCAGACTTAGATTCATTCATCTTGTATAATGAAAATGACATTGGGGAACAAGTAAGTGAAAATGATAAAGATCTAGTGCTACCAGAACAACCAAATATATCCTTAACTGAAGAACATGTCATCCCAAACTTTAGCAGCCCTGAACAACAACAAAGTGGTGAACATGAAATAGAAACATTATGGAACATAACCTTTGATGGTTCTTGTGGCAAGGCTAGATCAGGAGCTGGTGTCTGGATACATAACACAAATGAAGGTCATTCTTACAAACTATACTTTCAGTGCACTAATAACATTGCAGAGTATGAGGCTCTCCTCCTTGGCTTACACTTGCTCAAAGACTTGGGAGCTAAGAAAATATATTCTCAAGGAGATTCTGAACTAATCATTAAAAAAATCAGAGGTGAGTATTCAGCTAAGAATCCAAGATTGAGAGAGTACATAAATGCTGCCTTAGATCTCCTCAAAACCTTTGAGAAATATGAACTAGCTTACATTCCTAGAACCCAAAATAGTATTGCAAATGAGCTTGCCTTTGCTGCTAGCAACTGTCAAATACCACTTGCAAGTGAACAATACACTGTCAAAGTCAAACACCGGCCTACGGTGCCTGACAATATTGACTATTGACAAGTGTTTGAGGGTGATGAAGAAATTATGATTTTTTACAATCTAGGAATGAATTTACATTGACATAACCAATTTTAGGGCATGAGGAAGATGTTTCTACAGAAGAGAAAACCTTAGAAACAAAGCTGCCACCTTTTGCTAATATAAACCTACTTACACATCCTTATGAGGCAGAAATGATTGAATATCCAGATCACATTAGGGGAATTTTGAGGTCTAAAATGGGCCTCCTAAGAAAAATGTACAACAAAAATAAACTTTATAACAACCAATAGGATTCAAGATGATGATGTCAACCATGGGGGATGATTTACCATTTTTTAAATAAAAGGGCAAAAATATTAAAAAATAATAAAATAATAAAACTACTTTTTCAACTCGTATTTTCAACTTATCTCCCAAAATTTTTACTCAAATTTCGAGTGGGAGCACTCGTTGGATGAAAAATTTAATTCCTCATCCAAGGAGTACCCATGTTTCATACTTTCGATGAACTCTACTACATGAAAAATGAGAAATACATAAAAAACGTGATTGTAATCACATTTTTTAATGTATTTCTCATTTTTCGTGTAGTATGACCCATCAAAAGTATGCAACATGGGTACTCTTTGGATGAGAAATTAAATTTCGCATCCAACGAGTACTCCTGCTCGAAATTTGAGTAAACAATTTGGGAGATAAGTTGAAAATATGAGTTGAAAAAGTAGTTTTTTCATTTTTCCCTCTAAAATTTGATGATGTCATCAAATCTTATTTGATTTTTTCCACTATTATTTTAGAATTTCCTTAGGAGGCCCATTTTAGACCTCAAAATTCCCCTAATGAAGGGACCTTGAGGTTTTAGAGTGTAAAGATGTACATTACCAAGAGGCCTTGCACCATTAGAGGAGATTTTTGACTTTAATGATGTAGCTAAGAAACCAAAAATGGAATCCACATAAAATTATGGTATAACATTGGCAGCCTAAAGGAACCTAAAATGATCAAACTCTCCAGAACTCTTCCTCCTCACATAAAACAAATTTATATTGAAATTTAGAGATGATTTTTCATGGGGGTATGAATATTTAAAATCATATGACACAAGCATTATTCAGCATAAAATTCCTCTTAAAGAGAATCAGAAAACCTTCAAACAAAAGTTGAGAAGAATAAACCCTATTATATTACCTTTAGTTGAGAAAGAGAAAAAAAAGATGTATGATGTCGAGATCATAGTTTCCCTTCGTTACTCAGAGTGGCTTTCCAACATTGTGTCAGTTAGAAAAAAGACTAGAGAGATTAGACTTTGCATTGACTTTAAAAATCTGAACAAGGCCTCTTTAAGGGATAATTACCCCTTGCCTAAAATGGATCACATACTTCAAAAGGTAGTTGGCTCTCAAATAATCTCTCTGCTTGATGGTATTTTTGGCTAGAACCAGGTACTAGTACTCCCAATGACCAACACAAGACTGCCTTCACCACACCTTGGGGTACATTCATGTAAGTTAAAATTCCATTTGGGTCAATCAATGCAGAGGCCACTTTCGAGAGGGCCATGGACATAGCTTTCTCAGAAGAGATAGGCTGCTTCATAGTCATTTACCTTGATGACATCACTGTCTACTCTAAAACCGATGAAGAACACTTGGTTCACCTGAGAAAAGTTTTTGAGAAATGTAGGAAGTATGGCCTTTCCTTGAATCCTAAGAAAACACTATTCGGTCTCCAAAAAGGAAAAATCCTAGGCCACATCATCGCAGAAGAGGGAATCAAAATAGACCCCAAGAGGATTGAAGTTACTTTACAAATCAGCCATCCTAGAAACATTAAGGAGTTACAATCTTTCATCGGGAAGATAAACTTCTTAAGGAGGTTCATTCCCAAACTTGTTGAACTCTTAAGGAATATTACCAACATCCTTAAAAAGGAAATAGGAGTTAAATGGAACTTGGAAGCTAAAAAATATTTTGAGCTGGTCAAACTAGCCCTCACTCAAACATCAATCCTAATCAGTCCCGATTTCACCAAAGACTTCTACATTTTCTCATTTTCCTTTGAACACACCATCGTTGCAGTGTTACTACAAAAGAACATGACAGGACAAGAACAACCTATATCCTTTTTTAGCAAAGCTCTTAGAGATTCTCCTCTAAAGTATAACACCATGGAGAAGCAAGCCTATGCCTTGATTAAAGCATTGAAAGATTTTAGAGTTTATATCCTACATTCTCACATAATTTCTTTTGTCCCAAATATTGTTGTTAAATATATTTTGAACCAGGACCCTGATGGTAAAAGGGGAAACTGGATTGCTATTATCTTATAATATGACTTAGAAATTAGACCCACTAAACTGGTCAAAGGACAGGGGCTTGGAAAACTTATGGCTGAATCAAATTTCCAAGATTTAGATACGAATATGGTTGATGTTTTAGAAGAACAAGAAGAGTGCACAACTCCCTATATTGAATAAACATTTCTCAATTCATCTTGGTATGTTGATATCCTGTATGTCCTCTTTTATCTTAATGCTCCACCTACATTATCAAAGACAAAAGCTAGGTTGCTAAAACAAAAATCTTTGAATTTCTGCATTATAGATGGAATCTTATATGGGAAAAACTCTGTAGTCATATTGCTTAAATGTTTGCTTGAGGATGATGCAAGAAATATCATGCATGAGTTGCATGAGGGAGAATGTGGAGGCCATATCTACTAGAAAACTACAACTAATAAGATCCTTAGAGCTAGCTACCATTGGCCTACCCTATTTCCCAACACCCTCAAACTAGTCATGACTTGCCATAAGTGCCAAATTTTTTATGGCAAGAGAAAGCTCTTACCTTTGCCTTTACATCCCATTACTGTTAAGGCCACTTTTCAACAATGGGGTTTGGACTTCATTGGTGAGATCCACCCTGCTTCATCTACCCAACATAAGTGGATCCTTGCTACTACTAATTACTTCACCAAGTGGATAGAATCCATTCCCTCCAGAAATGCCACCGACTCAGTCATTATCAAATTTCTTGAGACCAACATCCTTTATAGATTTGTTTTCCCCAGAAAAATCATCACAGATAATGTTGATGCCTTCACATCCAAAATAATGGTTGAATTTTGTTATAAATACCACATTACATTAGGGCATTCCACAGCTTATTACCCTCAAGGTAATGGGTTAGCCTAGTCTTCCAACAAAATCTTAGTCAATATAATCAAGAAACTTCTAGAACATAATCAAAAGGCATGGCATGGCAAGCTAGTGCATGCATTATGGGCTGATACGCTAACCACCAAAAAATTCATTGGTATGTCTCCCTATCAACTGGTATATGGTATGGATTCCATTTTCCTAACATCCTTGGGAGACCCGGTGATGAAGCTTTTCAAAGAAGCACAACCAGAAGAAAATGACATGCAAAGGAGGTTGAATCAAACCATTCATTTATAGTAGAAAAGGGAGGAGGTTTACCAAAGGACACAAGTAGTACAAGAAAATATAAAGAATGTTTTTGACAGAAGGACCAAATCTAATGATTTCCAGGTTGGAGATAAAGTACTGAATGGGAATCAAGGAGGGAATACAAAGGTAAACATGGTAAGTTTGAAAATTTTTGGAACGGACCATACATAATTAGTTCAACTAGCGGGAATAATTCTTTCTTTTTGCAAGAGCTAAATGGAGGTGAGATTTTTGGAGGTCCTGTTAATGGCAGGACACCCAAGCACTATTTTTTTCAAGAATCTTAGTTTGAATTTCTCACTCATTGTACATACCATGGTTTAAAGAAAGGTTATAAAGAGGAAAAATACAAAAAACATGAAAAAATAGAAAAGAGGGTAGATTTGAAAAGAGGTAAAGCCCCATACTCAAAAAATAGAACTGCTGAAAGTGTGTAAGCCTAAACACCACTACGGGTGCATAAAGAAGTCTAGTTTCAATAATCTAGTCTAATCATGGTTGAAACATGTTTTAAATTTATTGTTGATAAGTTAGTGAAAGATAGCTGGTCAAATTATTTAGGCTTGACTTGTCAAAAGATAGATTAGGGAGAAAGATACTAGTTCCACATCCTTAAAATAGAACCAAGGAGAAAAATAGGGATGAATAGAAAACAATGTATCCTAGCCCTGATTTTTCTGGTCCTATTTTGTACAAAAATAACATTTGTGTGCAGCTTGTTCTTATGCCACAAACCCATGGTAAGTCATATTGTCTTATCCTGATTTAACCATGCTTTCAATTTCATGTTTATAACTTAGTGAATGAATCCTTTCAAATAGTATAATCTTGACAGTTGAGTAGTCCAGGTAGAGAATCAAGGGATTTCACTAGCATAATCTGAACTCCTGGAAGCAATAAGATAGAAATAGATAGTTTGTTTTGTTTTAAAAAAAAAAAAAGTTTGTCAAAGGTTGCTAATCCAAATGCACCTAAGGAAGAAAAAAATGTTAGGCAAGTAGGTTGGGTAGGTAGAGATGAGGTTGAGATAATAATTTCTTTCAGATTATTGAGATCATAGCTTCAAGAAAACATCAACAAATGAAAAGAGGTAAAAATCTGTAGAAAGGATGAGGCACTGGTCTCCATAAAACTAGAGATCTGAATTTTTGGACACCTCCTGAAAAGGAGTTTCCCTCCCCAAGTGGAGCCACTATTAGTCATCAATAATTTTTTCCTTTGTAGATGACTAAATGCTTATTCCAAGATTTCTAGAAACAAAGTTCATAAACATTGTGAGTTCTATAAATCTCATTGCCTTCATTATCCTTAAGATAATTTCTCACTATATCATTATTCCATTATGTCAAACTCTGCTTACTAGTCCTAGAAAACCCACTAGAGGCTCATGACACTCATTTTGCCTATATTTTGTCACCTTTGGCCCAAATCCTCTATTTTTTTTTTCCTAAAAACCCCCACAACTACCTAAGACCACGTATCAAATAGCTCTGTTGTGTTTTCCAAAAATACCCCAAGCATTGATGGTCTCAAAACTATTTCTGTAGGCTCTTTAGATAAATTAAGTACATTGGATTTTGGATCTTCAATACATCAGTTTATCATAAACTCTGTTTACACTTGATAACTCCAAAATCTAAATTTTTACTCCAAAGCCAAGTCCAAGGAACCTTCCACTAGGTCACCTAGGGTTTCAGAAGTCATAGGGCGGATTTGGTATCCTAAAATCTCTGTTCTATCTCTACAAGGAGACTGCTTTCCAAAGAAGAAAAGGGACAAGAATGCCTATGAGCCGATCATATTTATTAAAAACTGAGACCACTGTCAAAGAAAGAAACATCAAGAAGGCCTATGTTTGAAGAGAATCAAGGTTGTGATTGATTTTGCCAAAACAAGTGAATCAAGACTAGGGATACAAGGACAGAAGGTCACCTCCACTCCATCAAGTGCACATTGAAGATTATTTAGAAATGATAAATGAGTTTTGAAAGGTTTTATAAAACTTAGAAGACAACATTATTTACTTTTTTATAACATCCCTAAAACCTATGAGTTTGGGAAAATTGACAAAACAATTCAAATAATGATGATTAAGCCTACTTCATAATAAAATATGGAATTCAAAGGGTTTCAAGCTACCCTCTAAAGGTTTGACAAAAAAGCACTGAGTCCACCTCACCAAATGTACAAAAAGGCAAAGGGCATCAATACAAAGGCCTCTTGAAAAGGGATCAAAAGGAAGGCAAGCATGAGGTAAAATTTCCCAAGGAGGTAATTATGATAAGCATAGGTTCACTGTTGAAGAAAAGAGGTGTCAAACTCCAAAAAGGACAGTGATGAAAGGAAAAAGTTGTGTAGGCACCTGCAAAAGACAGAAGTGGTCAGGGGGAGACACAAAATGATTTAAAACTGCTAACTTTTCCTCACCAAAGATATATCACTGTCAACATGGCCTGAGAAAAAAATATGCAATTGGTCTAAAGCAAAGCAATAAAGCCTCCAACAAAGGTTTCCTTATCAAAAGTATACTCGGCAAAATATAGTTAGCCATGAGTGACACTTCTGTAGAGCTTTCCAGATGGTTACCTATAGGAAGATTGATAAGGTCTAACATACCTAATGTTTCTCACACTGCTGGCACATATGGAGACTAAAGAAGCTGTTGATACCAACTGCTAGGTTTTTTCAGACCAAGAGGTTTTCATTACTTCAGAGAGAAAACATGACAGAATGCCAGTTGAAAGAAAGTCAAAATTATTATTTTCATTCTATCCACCAAGTAATAAAAGGCATCAAAAATACATGAATAAGGAATCCAAGGTGAAGATATCAACATGATCACAAGCTTAATATTTACAGATGTTGAAGTTCATGAAGAGGATAAAGTGAAGAAAAACCTTCAAATAACACTAATGTCACTGAATGACTTTTTCCTAAATAATTTGTCAAAATAACCTTTTGATTTTTAAGGAAGGGTTCATGTTTCCAAATATGGGTAAGAAGCATAATTTCAGCTTGTGGAAAGGTTTGTGAATACAATAGAAGCATCAAAATTCTCCAACAAGGAAAAAAACCATGTTTTTAGAACTCTGCCACCTACAGGACATAAAGACCAAAAAGACAGTAAAAAAGTGAGAAGGGAAACGAACATTAGAAAGTTGGTTTTGATTATGAAATTATTTTTCAAAAAGGAGTATAAGGCTTTTCTTTCCCTCTTCCCACCTCATTTTTGTCTTTGCAAAAGAAGAGGAGAGTCGTTGGGTCGTTTTTAGGGTTTTCTGCAAAACTTGGTGAAATTTTTTAGGCGCTACGCACCAGCGGAGGCATTATGCACAGAGTCGTCGGCACTGCGCATAGAGGAGGCAGATGCAGTGTTAAAATGCACTGTGCTACACATATAGGAGGATGCACTACGCACCGGTGGTGGCACTGCGCACACGCCTAGTTCGGGCCCGACTGCCCGCCATTCAACGGCGCTGGGCACCAAGAAGGCCCAACGGACCTGATAACTCACCTGATTCGCCCGCAAACCCTCCAGTGCTGTGCACATGCCTGCCAATAGCCCGATTCAACTCAGCGCTACACACAGGGAAGGCCTGACAGGAATGGCATGTCGAGTGGCACTATGCACAAAAGGGTTTTGACCAGATTTGCCCAAAAGTGGCCAAAATCAATTTTTTTTTCCTCCAGGCTCCTGCACAAAGTTTGAAAAGGTTGGTGGTCCCTCTGCTTTGCCCTCCAAGTGATATTTTTCATAATCAAGGAGAGTATTCAAAACCTAATTTGGTCAAACCCTAATCTTCATGGCAATCAAATATTTGACCTTCTAAGGCAAGATTTACCAATTGGAAGGTAGTCATTGGTGTAAAGACACTTAATAGAGGCTAAGCCTCCCTATAAATGTTGAAATCATTCCTTGATTACTTCATTTTGCCCTCATTTTCTAAAATCTGCCCTCACCATCCCTCATTTGTCTTCCCTAGACCTAAAGGCTCTCACTAAGCTAAAAATCAATTTGTTCTAGATCAACCACTAGGTCTGGAGAAGAAATCAGTACCAGTAATGATGAAGGCTAAAGGCCTATCAAGCCAAAACACAAGGGAGGAAGGACTAACAGGTTTGAGCCTTTGGATACCTTTCAAATCACCTCTTCTCCAATGATCCTTGCATGTTTTCAAGATGTTGGGTTCTATCAGTTCTGTGAGAGGGTTAAGCAGGTCCAAAACCACTCAATTTTGACTACGTTGTTCATTCTCAGCTTGTAAAACCACCAAGTCAACCTAGCAGGAGTATATTTTTAACTATCATCTGAATCCATTGCTAAAGCCATAGGAATGCCAGATATTGGTGAGAGATGGTTCAAACAGAAGAAATTGGCCTTAAGCTACTATGAGCCCTTCCTCAAGCCTAGTTATCAACAGGGTTGTAAGACTGTTTTCCCTTTCTCCCACTTGCTAGAGAGATATGCCCTACTGATGAGGCAGATCATCTAGTACTTCACTTGTGAGGGGAGGTACTCCAGGATTTATTCATATCACATAAGGCTACTAAAGCACTTCACTAGGGTTAAATTTCTAAACCTACCATACTATCTCTACCGCAGCATTGACAAAATAGCTTCAGTAGTCAAGAAAATAAGTTATGACCACCAAATGCAAAGCCTTTTTCACCACTCCTTGGTTAAGATGGTTGCTTTGCACCAGCTAGAACAACAGCGAATTCCTTGGGAAGTTTTCATCTCACATGATATATTTTCAAATCCCCAAGCCTTCATTCATAAAAATCTACCTTCCACTTCACACTCACTTACCTCCACTCCTCCATCACCTCCACCTATGCCTTCTCCACAAGGAAACCTACTTCTTTCCTCTTCTCTTGATGTATCAAGTGAAGATGATGACAGTGGTAGTGAAGGAAAAGGGGGTGGTAGTAGCAATGAAGAAAAAGAAGATGATAGTGGAGATGAAGAAAATAGTGAGGCAGATACAGAGTTAAATAAGGGACAAGGGGGTGGCAGTAGCAATGAAGAAAAAGCAGATGACAGTGGAGATGAAGAAATCAGTAGGTCAGAGGCAAAGTTTAATGAGGAATAAGATGATGACATCAGCAATGAGGAACAAGAAGATGAGGGTGGAAATGATGAAGACAGTGGGGCAGACACAGAGTTTAATGAGGAAGATCAGGATGATGATGATGACAAGGAGGAGGGAGATGAATAGCTCAGCCATAAAGGCAAGAACATTTAACACCTGGAGGAAAACAGTGATGGTAGTGATACCAATGAATCACTCCCAAATACAGAAAAGGGTGGTGCTGATGAGCAGGATGAAGGCCAAGAGGATGATGAAGACAATGATGAGGGTGACAATCAGCAAGAAAGTGCACATGACATCCAAGAGAAAAATGTGCATGAGCATGACAATGAGCACAATCATAGTGCAAACAGTGACAAAACGAATGAAGATGATGAGAATGAAGAAACAGAGGGAGATAATGAGGAAATATAATATCAAGAAGAGGAAAACAGTGAGGCCGAAATAGAGTTTGAAGAGGTATCCAGTGACTAAGGAAATAAAACTGATGGGACAGTCAGTGATAAGCAATATAGCCAAAGAGATAGTCATGATAGTCATATCAGCTGTCATGACTGTCATGACACAAATCAGACTCCGAATGATGATGGAAGTGAAGATAGCCTGAAGGATCATGAAGAAAAATACCTTTGTGAGGAACAAGGTCAAATTAAGGCAAGTGAAGAAGGCAATGATCAATTGGAAGGCCAATGTGGCAGTATAGAAGGCAGTGAGGAAAATGAAGATGATGATGGTGTTGAAGGTGAGGACAACAACGATCAAACATAGCATGAGGTGATTAGTGAGGGCTACAATAAAGATAAGGGAGATGATGACAACACCAAGGGTCACAGCCAAAACAAGGACACTACCAAAACTACCATTATCACTCCTCTCACATGCACATATCACAGAGGGAAGAGAGATGTGTTTGCTACCTCAAAAAGGCAAAGGGACATCTCTTCTCCGGCTATCAAGCCAAAGGACAAAGGCAAGGAAAATATGGAAAGGAGTGAGCAGCAGGTAAAGGTGAGGAGAAGTAAGAGAATCAAGAAAAATACTCAAGAGCCTCAATTCATTGATCTAGACAGTGACAATGAGGACAATGATATGAGCACCAGATTGCTACTCTTAACCAAAGATCCACAACTCACGCACAACTTAAGGAGTGGGAAAGATATTTCGAGATGGCACAATGTGTCATTCAGTATTACGAGGATGAGCACAAGAATTTCAAGAAGGTGAAAAGAGGCCTTGCTCTCCAGAAGAAAATGACCAAGCACTATGCAAAGAAAAACATGGTTGCTAATGCAAAACTGAAGGAGGCCCTCATGGAGCTAAAAAACCTAAAAAGTGAAAAAGAGCATGATAGCCTTGGATTTTTGGCTGAGGCTTCTCAACAAGTGTCCAGGACCTCTTGAGGAACCTCTCCACAAATTTTGGGCCAAATTGAGCAAATTTTTGTGTCTTTGAAATCTTGAGGCCTCTGTGCGCAGTACCCTAGGCGCTATGCACAAATTTGGTGCATCCTCATCTTGCAAACTTTATGTTTTTGGATTCTTCTCATCACGAGAAGTCTTCTCACAAATTTCATATCATTTGGAGAAGTTTTAACCACCCAAAAGGTCAAAAAAATCAAAATTTTGACCTTTTTGCCTCATTTTCAGGCAAGGTGTTGTGCACATAGAAGTGTTGGGAGAAATGGTTTTTGGACAGGAAAATGGAACTCATTCAGGAAAAATCAAGCATTTATGGAAAGTAGACTCATCAGGCTTTCCAATGAGCCTTCACAGAGCCAAATACGGCATCGATAAGGATTCCAAAACGCATCCACAAAAGACCCTATTTTCTGTTGAAGTGGCACTGTGCACAAAGACTGTCTAGTGTGTTTTCGACCAAAAGTCAACAAAACACATTCATTTATTGCAAATAGATATTTTTTAATTTTTGGAGGCAAAACACTTTAGAATTAGGTGCAAATAGTTATTTTGGCATTTATTTCCTAGTATATTATGTGCCTTGGGCCTTGCATGGTCTCTTGCCCATAAATGACATTTATGGTTAAATTTGACATTTTCATACCATATTTAGGGTTTTAGTCCTACTTTGCTCCATAAATATAGCATAAGGACCTTATGTATTTGGTTGGAATTTGATGAGATTTGAGAGAAATATACATGGTTTTATGAGCTTGGAGAAGAAATTAGAGTTGTGGAGTTGATGAATGGCTTGTTTGGCTTGATGAAGGAGTGGCTTGTCTGCAGGATTCCTTAGCTTGGTGAATGGTGATGTCTTCTTAATTTTTTTATGTTTCCTTGTTGTCATTATGTTTCACTCTTCTTAGTTGCTATAAATAAGAAAAGTATAGGTTGATACATGCTCTTTGAGGTACCTCAGTCCTCCTGTTTGTGATAGCTTTGACGTTTTCCTCTGTTTGGTATGCTTAAGGAATTCTTGATTGCTCCTTAGGTCTACCTAAACTTGTTTTTGTTTCATGTATGGTTAGTATGCTATTTTACAAGTATGATTCACGATATTCTCTACTTATTTGAAGCTTTCAAAACTCTATCTTGAAACTTTTCTTTCGAATATTGTCTGCTAGATTAATTCAAATAGGTCTCGTTCGATCTTGCCCTTTTTCCATGCTTATCAACTTGTTTCAGAGTTCTTTATAGCTTTATTTATGATGTTTAGGAGTTACCTCTTCATAGATTGAGTTATTGTGATATCTTAAATGTTTTCCCAAATTCTGAAGGTGAATTTCTAAAGTTAGAAGCTCTTATGCTTTCTATGTTTCACTAAAATGTTTATCTTGGATATTTATTGGTTTAAAATATTATCATAGAGTAAATGGTTTGCCCTAGTGCTTGCTTAGTATCTTGTGCTAATCATATTTAATAACTCCTTGTTCATAGGTATTTGACAAATTATTCTTGATTTCCCTTTGCCCTACCTTATTCCCAAACTTGATGTCCATCCCATTTCACTCATAACCCTAAGGATCCATTAACCTTGCTAACTTGGCCTTGCATTGCACTCTGATTCATTATTGAGACGCCCTTGACTTTTATTGACTACATAGCCCAATGGCTTTGACAAACTCTCACTCCACCTGTCCTACTTGACCATCTTACCCAACCAAAACAATCAACAAACCCTACACTTAACAACTAGCCTAAAATCAAAACCCGAGAGAAAAAGAACACATACTTTGCACCCAATAGAGAGAGCCCTCTCTGAGTCCAGGAAGGCTAGGTCCTAGGACTCCAAGGACTGGTTTCATGTTACCCTATCATTTGTTCTACCCATCTACCAAATCACGGGACACTAACATGCTCAAAGACACCCGTGTGCTAAACAACACTGCAGATTCGGCTAAATAAATCAAGCCTTCTCAATTCGTAAATACCAAAAAATCAGAATAACCAAGAATGATCTCCATGGTTGTCCTCTCCCCCTTCTTATTCTTGTGAAACCATAACAACCTTGGTTCCACTCATTAACTGCATTGTCACTTTTCCCCTTGGCTTTCACACATGTTGCGCTGCTTTCTTGGCCTCTTGGCCTCACAAGATACTGCGTTGTTCACACAAACTTTGGAAAAGTGGTTTTATTGAAACTGTTGGGTTTATGGGTCCCTTCACCCTTTTGTTCACCTAATGAACTTAAGAAAACAAAATTAGAAAAAGTTAATATTCTTAATTATCTATCAACTAATTAGGAATATTACAATCTAATATGATATTTTCTACCTTGATTATTTCATTTTTTCCATGGTATCTTTTCACATGAGACATGTAATCATGAAAAAATATTTTCACCATTACGAATTTATCATAAGCCATGTGATAATAATATTGTCATATATTGATATCAAGGACCTAATTGTCAAGAGAAATATTTTATACGGGTTTCTATGCAGTCAAAGTTTATCACTATTGTGTATTAACCATATGTCTGAAGTAACTTTGTTATGTGATAGTTGAGTGGTCATTCCCCATGTACTTTGGTTCTTTCAGCTGATGGTTGAGTTTTATGCATCTATTGCTTATTTTTTGAATGTATAGTTGTAGTTCTAGAGTTTATCTATGCATTGGAAAATGACTTATATTTCAGCTAGGTATGTGAGCTTCTATGTCACTATCATAGCCATGTATCTCTTTAATAATACCTTTAACAATTTTTTCTTTATTGTTTCGGTGAGGAAAGAATGGTCTTGATATCAAACAAGCATTGGAGGGAGTTTCTAGATCCATGTTACAACTATGTATGGGCTATTGGTATCACTTTGTATGTCAAGATTAAGCCATATATTTCATGTGCATCATTACATTTTTTGTTCATTGATCTAGGGTATGTCTTCTTGCGTCTGGCAAGGAGTTCATTAAATAACCATAGAGATATTTTATACCCCAATACCTATTCATGGGATGTATGTTTTGTAAAAGAGAAGAGCATGAATGACATCGAGATTGTGTTGAAAGCCTCATTGCATTGCTAGTTTTTGTATTGAATATCAAGTCTTGGATGTATATGGATGAGAGTATGTGTGATCGTATTGTGATGTCATGCGGACTTCTAGAGTCCATTTTTAGTTGTGAAGCAACTTATCAAATATGGATGTAATTTTTGCTACTATTGATATACTATACTTTTGTATATGTTTCCATGTGTATTAGGAATATATTGTTGCATATGATGAAGAGAAAGTGCTTAGCCATGCCATCTTTTTCAGAATTAGCATGGGGAGTATACTACACATCTTTTTGAGCTATGTAATCAATGGATGTCATAGATCAACTTTATCTTGTTGGATCCATTGAGATTGATATCATCTTTTAAGTCATATGCCCTTTCCATTGATGTCAAAGGGGAAGAGTGAAAGAGCCGCTTGAGGTTTGACATGGTTGTTCGTTGATTTCAAAACCAAAGGGGGAGCTTTTTGGCAGCAACAATATTTGGTTGGTATTGATGTGGACTTTTTATCATATGATTGATTTGGTGTAGGTGTTTGGCTATGCAGTGTTGAGTTTGATCAATTAGTTGTAGGTGTTTGGATAATAGTACCAAGGAATTTTGCCATGGTATTTGGCATGAGAGCTTAATGGTTTTCCATTTTATTTGGTGTGAAAGCTTAATGGTTAATTAATTTTATTTTACTTGATATGGTAATTATGATCTATATAAAGTAATTAATGCTTTAATTTAGTCCATTATGATGAGAAGATAATTATAAATTTGTATTATAGTATTATTGGAGGAGTGTGAGTGAGAGGGTTACAATGCATAGTGATGCCTCTAGCATACCTGTATAATTTATAAGCAGAGTTTCAAATATAGATTTGCAGATTTAGTGGTTTTGACTTATTTCATAATTCATAAAGGCACATTGGCTCACTACTTTCACTCTATATGATGATGCGCAAAGGAACATTGGCACAATAGTTTCGCTCTAAAGGGTGACACCCAAAGGAACACGGGTGCAATGTTTTCTCCTTATTTCACAAACACATCCTTGTTTACTCCTAGGTCTCTGTAGCAGAACCTCTTCTCCTTCCTCTAGTACACACTTGCTCTTCAGTTTCAAACATTGTTAGGTTTCTACAATTTCACCTACTCACTTTCTCTTTAGAGAACTTTTGTTTTCCTCTCTATATCTTCAGCAATCTATCTTATTGTTGGGTTTTGTCACAATGCTCCTTGCTTCTAAAAGCTTACTTGCTCGCTCTTCTCTTTCACAAAATTTATAGTTTTATAACTGGTGTCAAATCCTTTCTTTTAATTACTACTCCACCCTACAACACATCAGCTTGTGGATAATATCAATAAAACATCAATACCTGTAAAGACCTTTCCCCAATATCTCATCCTCTCAACAATTCTGTGTACCTCGCCTCTATCGTCTACATGCAACTAGGGATGCTTCATCCTTTTCTACAAAATCTATTATAATTTCCTCAAATAGTCATCTTCAATCAAATTATTCTACATCTTCAATAATCTAAACCAAACAATACCCAAACATGTTTCTTTGCTTTTCGAGGACTTTGTCTCAAATTTTTTTTTTTTTTTTTTAGTATTCTATTGATAGTGTTTTCCATTTTAGTCTTTTTCAATCTCTAGTGTTTTCATAAATATTCCGAGATTCTACCTATCATCAACAATCTTCAACATTTAAAATTGCAAAACAAATCAAAATTAGTTTTGTTATAGCACAAATTCTTATTCTCGTCTACTATTATTCTTGGTTTAGAGCTTTGAAAGCTCTGATACCAAATTTATGCAAGCCCAATTCTGAGGGTGCTTCAAAACCCACAGTGCCTAGTTGCTCTTCTAGGGCGCTTCCTTCAATCCCTTCTCATCATTGCTCTTACAAGATTATAAATCCCTCACACTGGAAATATTTAAATAAACAGTGAGAGGAATAGCTAAAAGCATCGAGTTCCAAAGTTTCTCATATGTAAGCTTGAAGTTTAACATGGCATGCCAGAATGCGGCCGAACTATATATACAATCTCGCGCCTTTTCCTTTTTTCCATGCTACTTGCATAGCCTACCTTTAATCTGTTAACAATAGTGCTCGTGGCCTCTTTCTTTATTCTAGCACCCACGCTCATACACAAATGAGTGCTAAGACAGAGCCCAACACTTTCTTAAAATGAATTACCTTCACCTTCTGCTCAGTTTCTTCCTGGCATACCCTTCCGGGTATGGCCACTCCACACTGCTTCTCTTCACTGCTAGTTCTTAGTCTTCGCTCATGCTCCTTTTAATAAATATTTGGTCTCTTATTATAATCCTCGGTAGGTCCCACACTACCACGTGATTACTCTTCCCGCTTGTTAGTGCTCGACTCTTTCCTGAATAGCATTAAATATAAGTCTCGAGCTTCCAAGCTTCTTGGTTTCTAGGCCTCCAGGATTTCAGGCTTCCACATCTCCAGGCTTCTGACTCGATACAATTAAATGATTCTGCTTCTATTAAACGAAATGTTGAGCCCTCTGGCCCGACGCTGTTAACTGACAATCTTGGGCTGACAAAAATCCAACTTATGTCTCCCGAAGCTATTAAGTGCTAGATCCTATTACAAATCCTAAAAAATACCTAGTGTTCACCGTTCTTTTGGGAGTTCTCCCGATCATCGACCTCCTCTTCTCCAGCTCGTTGTGGACCCCGTCTCTCCAGCGCCCGACTGCAGCGGACGGCGACGGAACCTCCGACGGAGGCTAGCGTCGACCCCACCCTCCGCCACCTCCCTCCCTCGCACCACTCCTCCCCACCTACCTCCATCAATGCGAATATTTGAATTTTGAAATTTGAACAAATGCCACGTAATATGAAGGCGATTTACATGTTGTTTGTCTTTGTTCACTTCTCTTCACCCGCAATTTCGTTCATTCATTTCTTTTCTCGGATCTAATCGGTGATAACTTGCAGGACTATTTGACAGGAAATGCACTGTTAGAATCATACAAGGGGCACGCTGACAATTTCATTTGCTCTCTCTTTCCTGAAACACCTTATCCACCACATGTTCAATACACAACAGGTTCCTGCATAGAAGGGTTTTTTTTTGGTTGTACATCTTGCTGGTTGCTGAAGGTGAATGAGCTAATTGGAGAGCTAATGTCTTTATAGGTGGACTCATATACAAAACTAATGCAACTAACATGCAGTGTGTGACCTCAATATCATTTTTGGCATTAGCGATGCATATGAAGTATTGTGGTGTGGAAGCATTGAGGCAACACCGGGAAAACTTCGGGCCTTTGCAAAACGGCAGGTAGGTGCATCCTCTGCTTCAAAATCAAGAAATGATAGTCAAGTTGCAGATTGAGAAGAGCATCTCTGAAGAGGATCTAACTAATCTATATGACATGGGTACATGCAATCATGGATGGGTTGCAGATTGATTACATACTAGGAGACAACCCTCTGAATATTTCATACATGGTGGGATATGGCTCCCGCTTCCCATAAGGGATTCATCATAGAGCCTCATCTCTGCCTTCTGTTGACGATCATCCAGAATTCATTGGCTGCAAAAATGGAACTTCTTATTTTTACAGCAATGATTCCAATCTTAATCTTCTGATGGGAGCAATCGTTGGAGAACCAGATGAATCCGATCAATTTTCAGACGATCGAGCAAATTTTCGAGAGTCGGAGCCTACGACGTACATCAACGCTCCTCTAGTTGGTGCCCTTGCATTTTTCAGCGCAAATCCATGGTGATTCCAAAAAGTCAAAAATCTTGACACGTTTCAAAGTTTCGAGAATCAGAGGCCAGGACTTGCATAAACCGCTCCTCTCGTTTGGCACGCTTGCATTTTTCAGGGCAGAGCCATCGTGATTCAAAAAGGTCAAAGATCTTGAAACATCACTTTAAATTTCCTTGGCAATGAAAACGAATTGGAATCATTCAAATTTAGATTGTTATCTTGAACTTGAAATGTACCACATATTTTACTCTCAAAACTCTCTTATGCCTCGAAAAAGTTTCCTGTCGAAGGCAGGGGAATGGTTTCTGAGAGTGACATTTAACTGAGAATGACATTTATCTGAAATTTTTTCATCGTAGATTTTCAAGAAATAAGTCGAGAACGATCCTACAAATAGATGTACAAATGATCCAACAACTCTGGTGCATCTCGTTATTACCACCGGTCTCGACAGGTTAACATGCAACACTGACATCTCAACAAATTGAAAATTAATGTATATGATTTAATCTCGATGTCATTTTCTCTTATCCGCGCATTGTCAAATATATGTATATAATACCACCCAGAATAAACCATTTCATTGCTATGAGTAATTTATGCAGTTAAAAGGTTATAGTCAATTTCTACCTAAAACATTTTTTTAGTTTATGTTAGGTGTATGGTGAAATCCATTGAAAATGGTAATAGTTCCTTGATAAGCTGATTCTTAAGGTCGATATGCCACATGGAATTAAAAAAGTCCTCAAAAATTACAGGAAATGATTATATGATATATGATTATATGATATTATAACACGAAGTTATAAGATGCAAAGTCTTTTTTTTTATTTTGGTGATAAATTTAATAGTTTTTGAAATCATTTTGAGTTAGAATAATTTCTTAAAAATAATTTTGATATAGATGTATATTATGTTGGGTTGAAGTAAAATAATGAACTGATATGCAATAATTTATAACTTCTGGATGTATCTTTTTGAAATGACTAAAATTTTCAATAAATATGAAATCAAATTAATAACCATTTGTATATAATAGCAAATTTTGTGTCAGTGTGGATGGGTAATTTTTTATAAACATATTTTTTAATAATATATTTTTAATAAAAACAACAACATTTTGCTTAAAAAATCTCTTCCCATATAGTTAAATCCTAAGCAATGCCCACATACTCATATGTACATTATGTTTTCTATGTATATCATAATCACTAATCTTGACATTTTCTAGATATATCATAATCACTAATTTTTCCATCTTGTGCTCCTTTATATGGAAACATCAAAATAGTAGGTGGATGTAAATGGAGGGCCTTTTTAATGCATTAATGGTATGGTAAGTGAGGAAATTGAATTTAATATTTCACTCTAATTTACCAATGGCTTTGCTTAACTTTTCCAACCACTTTATGTAGTTTTTTCTAAAGTTATTGGTGAAGTCAAGTGTTGCAAACAAAATTGGTCACAATTCATTTTATACGTATTTTTGTTCTATTGATATTCATTGTCTTCATATCATATAATATAGTATTGGAAACAAAGTATTGTATTTGTATAATGATTAGGTAATGTTAAGAAAATTGGATAAAAGGGATTAAGAAGTTTTAAATTGATTGGGTAATGCCCGTCATTCGCCGACATTCAAACAACACCCAAGCAGCTCCGCTCCGTCCCAAGTAGCACCGCGACGAATCAACTCAATAGCTCAGCTCGTTACAATATTGCAGTCCAGTCCGAGGAGCAAAGGTAAAATCTGGTTTCCTGTTTTAAAATTCTTGTTTTCATTACAATTGTAGAGTATTATGTCATGGTTTGTGAAATTGTGAAATATAAATGTTATTGGATGGAAGCTTAGAGAAAATTTTAAATACAATTACTTGGCTTGGGTTAGCAGAGGGATCTAAGCCCTTAATTGAACGTGATTATCTTTTGAACTTTTGCATTATAAGATTCTTGCACATGATTTCTGGCTTTACAGTGTCAAGCTGAAAACATAGTGGTAGCAGACTCTTGGCATGCATCATTGTTGCAAACTCTTAAAATAAGTAAATAATGCACCTCATTATCTAGATTATAACCCATGCATATAATGTAGACTTGGCTAGAAGCATGGAAAATTTGTAAGTATAGTTTTGTTTCTTTGGAAAACTCTCACAAAATAGTTAAAATAAGATTCATATGAACCGTCTATGCAAATTGTCAATGCTTTCATATAGAAAAATCATTTTCCAATTTGGTCCAACAAAGAGCCTGCCTAGTAAAATGGTTTTCCCAACTAAGTAGAGGAACACAAACATAAAAGATAATGTAATATAAGACAAGAACCCATATGAAAATTAGGAATGAAATGAAGGAAAAATCCAAAAAATGCAATAAACGCCATGCCAAGAAAAATAGAACACACTGACCAAAACAATTTCTTCATTTGATCAAACAGTGGAACCTAACATAATGATATCAAATATTTCAAATAGTAAAAGGAACCCATGTGCCACAATTAGGAGTCAGTATAAGTGGTTGTGGTTATTTGCAGCATTGTTGATAGTGTTGTGTTATAAATCATTGTTGGAGGAGGAGCCTCATGGAGAGCTATTTATCGATTGTTCCAAGGAGAGCTACATAAATAAGAGTTGAAGTTGCGAGGATGAGTGGTAGCAGAATTATAATATAAAACATATTTTTGCATTAATCTTTGTTAAGTGGATATTTGGTATGCATCTAAATTTTTTTTCTTGTAGGCACTTGAAAATGATTTTTCAGCGCCTACAGGAAAAAAATTTAAATGCATAACAAATATCCACTTACCAAATGTGTCTTCCTATTTGATACTAGCTATCACAATCTATAGTATTCCTTTTGACCATTGAGTAACAACTGTCCCAATAGTCCCAATAGTCCCAATAGTCTTCCTTTTATAGGGATTTTTTTTTTTTCCTGTAGGCACTGGAAAATGATTTTTCCCATTGAGTAACATCTATCCCAATAGTCCCAATGGTCTTCCTTTTTATAGGGATTTAATTTTTTTTTCCTGTAGGCACTGGAAAATCATTTCCAGCGCCTACAGGGAAAAAAATTAAATCCCTATAAAAAGGAAGACTATCGGGACTATTGGGACTATTGGGACAGTTGTTACTCAATGGTCAAAAGGAAGACTATAGATAGTGACAGCTAGTATAAAATAGGAAGACACATTTGGTAAGTGGATATTTGTTATGCATTTAAATTTTTTTTCCTATAGAATCTGTACACAACCATCATAACATCTTTATAGGGTGCTTAGTTTTTTCTAGTGTGAAAGTCTAACATGTCTGACATGAGTGCTCTGTAGCTGAAAAATATATGCACTATGAAACTATGATGTTTCATTGCAGTGTGCAATCTTCTTGCACTTTAGCACCTAAGCCAATGTAAACACCAAATTTTAAAGGTAATTCCCTTTTTCAATGGAAAATAAAATTTAGGATAAAGGGTGTGGGAGTATGAATTGAAGGTATAACTGTCCAAATAAACCAAAGCTAGTACCCATAAGAGAGCCCTGTTGAACAACTTAAAGAAAATTATTTCCATGATATGGATCTTTAAATTATTTAGAAAAATAATGGCTAATAAAAACCTATGTGGCTATAACCTGAATGACCAAGGATGTTGGAAGAAATACCACAAATTGCAAAACAAATGCAAGGATAGCTGATTAGGTTAGTTGTGTTTGTTGAGTATTTGGAGCATTCATATGTGTCATTCCAGACTCCCCTACCTTGGCTTCAGAAGGTCTTAATCTTGAAAAAGGTTTGTCAAAAACTTCCATTTTTTAGGCTTGTTCAACCCTATAAGCTTATGTTGTTGCTTACAGAATGTTCTGTTTGCATGCCATTTCCCAATTTGCCATCCAAGCCCATACCTGTCATGCCACACCTTATAGTGTAGCTTCATTGCATTATATCTGACTGGCCAGGAGGAGAACAAAATGAAAAGAAGAAAATTCTATTGCAATGAGTAATCTTGAATATAGAAATATTATAAGTTAGCAAAAAAGAAACCAAGTTGAAAATGTCCCTTGCAAAGAAATAACACAAAAAGAGCCTGAAAACTCCAAGCAAGGAAATAGTCTATATAACATGGTCCAGACATTCTAGAACTTGGATGGTGCACCACAGGATGTGATCATTTCTTAATTTTATCCTCGCACCACTTGGACTCCTCCTATTTTATAAAAATGTGTGTGGCTATACCCTGAATGACCAAGGAGTCCTCATTCCATTTCTCATAAATTCAAACAAATCTGGAAAAAACCACCATAATATGTTTATATGGTTCTTAGGTTTTCCAATTGCAAAACTCGGACATGTATTGTGCATAATGCAACATGGTTTAATGGGTTATTAGCTGTAGGGTGAAGGGAATACTTAAGATCTAAGGTGTTTAGGGGAAATTTTGTGATTTATCTTGTTGTGCATTTGCACTTTTGTAGTGTACTATGACTCAGTTGAATTATGGAAAGACAGAGCAATTTGAGCTCTAGAAGAGAAGATTGTTTTGCACTACTGTAAGCAATTTCTCCAAGGAGCTGAAGTTGTTCAAGGACTGCAGATTTTTGTAACAAGATTTTGGTATGATCTTAATTAATTTCATTTCATGTGAACTATTTTCTGGGATGAAAATTAATCACTTTGTTACCACAATTTCTACAATTGATTTTAATTCTTGTTTTAAATAGCGGATTACATTCTAATTGAGCATTATTGTCTTATCAATTGTTTTATGTTATTGAAGTTTTGTAGGATTTATCTCTAAGGAGCGAAACAAAATTATAATTAATAGGAATTCATTAAAATAGGAATGTACTTTAAATATTTATTGTTTAAATACATTACATTTTTTTCTTTCTTTCATTAACTGAATGAACTACTTATTTAATTAATGAAAAACATATTCTGAAATTCAATCATCATACAAATACTCCACTTCCCCTAGTTAATTAGTTCATTCGCTCTTGAATTGAGAGAAGGCTATCATTTTCCGATTTGAGATAGGATTAGCTTTTTGCTGGGATATTAGAGTAGATTTGCATTTAGATTTAATAGGGGCAAACCTTAGTGGCAGCTTGGCTAAGCCATAAAGTCGGTTTAAGGATTTGCTTGTTTGCATGTGCACAACAAGAGGGAAGATATGATTTCTCTCTTTCTATTGGTAAATAATAGATACATTATAAGCGAGCAGGGAGAGAGTAATTGGACCCAATTGAACCAGTCGTAACCACTACATCAAACGAATAAGAGCTTAGTTGGTGTTCTGACTAGGTGGTCTCTCTCACATGTTGATGAGGTCATTTTTAACCATCAAAGGGTCATTAACTTGTTTCTTTATGTCTGAGGAAGACAATGTATTAGCCAATTAGAAACAATTTTAGCTCTTACTTCAAGACCAAAAGACAATTTCAACCTAGTATCCACATGAAACTCAATATCCTTTATGGTCATTGTTGAGACTACCTCTAATGAAATTGTGTACTTGTGAATATAATTTAACTTTACTCTCATACATTAAACAAGATACTACTCCCCACTGCAATTAAACTTAAATCTAAATCAATAATTTGTTATTACCTTACCATTAAATAATCGTTCATGACTGCAATACATCGACACCCCAAATGACACCCCAGATTATAAATGAAAAGGAATGACAACAACAATTTGTCATGTAACCTCCCCCATTCAACAAAGAATTCCAAACCTACAAATAATTCCAAAACGAAGACAAGATGGCTTGGAAGGGACGGGACAAGAGCTCAAGGGAAAAAGAAAATGTCATATATTAGATATATAAATTTTGCCAACCTGTGGAAAAACTATTGGAGCTTCCAAATCCTTAGTTGGGGTTTCCACAAACACATTGAAACACAAGCTAAGTGGAACATATATCTATGCAATATTGTTCAGCAAATTAGGGTTTGCACAAACACATTGAAACACAAACTAAGTAGAACATTTATCTATTTAGTATGGTTCAGCTAATTAGGATGATTTATATAAAGGACGCATGGACACCACTGCAACTCATCAACACCTCTACAGAGGAAAATATTGCCAGTCTTCTAAATTCCATGCAGAATTTACATTTATAGGAACATGTAGCTAACCTCAGTTTTGTGGAACTCTTCATGTCTCAATATATACTTGCCTACTGGAAATATGGTGCCACTTTGTGGGCCAATCCCTCAAGTACAATGATGTAAAATAAAAAATATCTGACTGATACCCAGCTGAAAGACAACTCAGCTCATGACTCAATCAAATCGTTTTAGTTGACCTACAAAAACGATTGAGCGAGACATCTACTTCAAAAAAAAGCTATGAGGCTGTCCATAAACAACATCCAGTTCTCATTAAACCCCAGAACATACAAATATTTGGCAAAAATTTGACTATTTAGAGATTTTACTCTTGGTATGTGGGAATCAGATTATGTTTAGATTATATATTCTAGCCCTCAGCTGATGAGATGGTTGGATTGTCTGAATCGGAAGAACATGAATCTGCCCCTCCAGAATGCTAGAGGAAGTGTGCATATGTAGCAGCAGGGAAAGGATTCCAAGGTTCCGCATTTATGGCATATAAATATGATTTCTCTGCAGCAGGTAAGTCACCTTTAGCCAACCAAAGAAATTTTGCAAATTGAACAATAGCTTCTCCATCAATAGAATAAGATTGTGCAGCTAGCTTGAAATACACTTCAGCCCTGTTCATCATAAAAAGAAAAATTAAATCTTTGTTTGACATTGTTGCATAATTTACATAATCAAGAAAAAAATGCAAAAGAACATCAGCCTAAATGTTGTGCACTAGCAAATGCTCTACCAGAATAAATTTATCTTAACCCCAGATTTATTGAATGCTCACAAAGATAAAAATACTTCAAGTCATGTTTAATATATCCAAAGTTCATATAAAGGATAAAAGATAAAGTATCATATTAAGGTTGGTTTACACTCGGTTGGCCTATAAGAAGTATGTTAAACTCTTATAATGATGTAGGAAAACTAATAAAAGTCCGCTTCAACTAAGTTGGTTTATAAAAAGTACGTTAAACCTTAATAATGATGGAGAAAACCTAACTCCAAAAGGTCAAGCACCTCCCCTCTCAACAGAAGACAAATAATAAATAAATAGGGATGTCCCCCATCTGCACTGTAGGTTATGTTCAAATAATCCATCGAGACTACTTGTACAATGTAAACAAAAGCAGCATAGATAGCACTATCCATTTTAGATGGCTTACTGAATCTGCTGCAGACTATTGCTATATTAGAGGACATTTATTGTCAAGGTAAATAGAAGTATCATAGTCAATGTTCCCTAACATGGTTGCAAAATGAATAAAATGGCCTTCAATGAACAGAGGAGGTTACGCAAATTTTGCAAATTTCTAATGGTTCATAATATCTAATGGTTTTTTCTCTTGGATACTTTTCAGCACTTTATTGTAAATATATTACATCTATTTTTTGTCACTGTAAAAATGGTTAATGCATAACATCTCTATTACAAATCTTATGTTTTGGCTGGTGTACAAAAAATGTAAATCCTTTTATGGACAGGACAACAACATTTCCCGAACTCAATTGAAAGCATATGGAAACTATTTACATCTAAAAAAATATGTTTCCCTTCAGGACAACTCGGTACATAACAAAATATTAAATAGTAGAATATACAATAAAAACATACAATTTATACAAGTTTTATTGTTAGAATGTATAATTCCTACTTGTCCAGTTGTGACTCTCTATGAATAGAGTCTGTTCCCATTTCCTAGGTTAGCTAAATCTAGTTTCCTTATTTGGTGTGAGGTTGAGATATTCCCTCAACCAACTGATTGTACGTCCAAGATAGATTTCCTATCTTGAGACTAATTCTTGTATAAATGTGTGTAATATATTTTATCAATAATATAGTTTGCATATTATACAGATTGGATGTGTCAGTGAAGCGCCATGTTGCATTGACATCCAAAGAGACATCGACAGCAGAATTATGGCATCACAGGTATGGGCACCTAAATTACAATGATTTATCGTTGTTGCAAAGGAAATCAATGGTTGAAGGTCTTCCTGTTATGAAGTGTGAACATTTACCATGTGAAGCTTGTGCACTTGGTAAGCAGCATAGAGAAGAGTTTCCTGTTCATACTGAGAAACGAAAGTATGATATACTTGAATTAATTCACACTGATGTATGTGGATATAGTTTGCATATTCACATTTTATTTGGTATCAGAGCAAGTTAGGTCAGGTCAATTGGGTATTGGATTGAGCTCTGGCTCATCCGCTGTCTAAACCCATCGTGGAGGTGCTGTTCGTGAAGGCAGAGCGTCCAAGTCCAAGTCGACATTGAATTGTGGTAACGCTGAGTTTAGATATATGCTGTCCGCCCTCGAAAGCAGTTTCAAAGGAACGCGATTGGTGCTGCATTGCAGATTGTATGGCGTTGATTAAGAGATCCGCAGCTGTTTGTTGTATTGATACGTGCAGGCAATAAAATAGTGGGGCACGAAAACGCCAGTCGATACCTCACCCACGGAGGTTGCTCGCCCATGGAGAGATCTGTTCATAACAGCGCGTGGAGCACAGGTTCATGCATAGGCCTGCGTATTGACTCTTTGCTGGTCGACTTGCCTGCGTTTGTTTGTTTTGTTGACTCTTCCACAAACCCACCGTGGCACAGCGGAAGCATTGTCGTGCGCTTCCGATTTCATAATTTGCTGGTCGATTTTTTCTTGCCAGTGCGTGTGTTTTCTTTTTTTCCGATGCGTGGAGCTTTAAAAAGTTTGCTGAGCTGAGTGAAATTTCCTGGTCGAGTTCTTTTAAGTTTTGGGGTTTGATACCATTTTCTGCATTCTGAAGTTAAAGGCGTTTTTTTGTTGTGCATTGGAGCATAGCAAAATATTAAAGGCTTGTTATTGTTTTTTTTAAGTTTTGGGGTTCGACTTTTTAAGAGCAAAACTGTTACCATAAAGGTTTTCTTTTAAAAAAGGGAGCAAGTTTGCAAGTTTTGTTTGAAGTTTTTTTTTTAAAAAAAAAAAATCAAACTAAATAGAGTGCTATCAAATTAGCACATAATCCAGTTTACCATGCTAGAACAAAACACGTTGAGTTACAGTACCACTTTGTACGTGAGAAAATTGAGTCAAATGAAATTGAATCGATATTTTGTAACACCAAGGATAATATGGCTGATATATTTACTAAGCCCCTTGGTAAAATCAAATTTGAAGTTTTTAGAAGTCAGTTAGGTATTGTAGAAAATCCATTTCTCCATTAAGGGAGGATGTGAGAATAATGCAGAAATAGAATTAGTTGTGAGTGGTTGAACGAGAGGGTGTAATTAGGAATTGGTTGCACATATTCAGGTTTGTTTCCTCGTTTCCAGGAGGATTAGGTGAGTGCAGTTCCCTATATAAGTGTGATGTAATTGAGCGATTGAATTCATTGTGTTGAGTGAGCTTGTCTCACATTTTATGGTGTTTTATAGCTGTGTTTGTTTTCTTAATTTTTATTATAGGACATTGATATTTAGAGAAAGTAAATAAAGAATGGGGAGAAGGAAAACCATGGCAGCGTCCCTAATGCTGTCAAGAATGGCAAGCAAACCAAATGCTACGCCACCAGGGCTGCAAATCTACAAACACAGGAAACAGTAAATATAGGAAGCACATACCGATGCGTTTGTACTACAGGGCTTAATACTCTTCTTCTTAATATTAAATTGGGAGTGATTACTAGTCAAACGACCACCCAATTCTAACGTTGGAATCGCTTTCCTCCGCTTCTAATTTTTTTCTTGTTCTTTCCTTGCAGAAATTTGGGTCATGTCTGCTTCTCATTCAATCATTTGCTGAGCTCGAAGAAATACTCCAATCACCGATTCTCTCTTCTGTCTGCACCATGCTGTCGTCTGCACACATACCCAGAGTTAGAAACCAAGTGAAGTCTCCTCTGCTGTTACAGGAAGCTTCAAGTTCCGATTCGATTTCCTTGGTACCTGACGATTGCCCATCTATTGCTTCAAGGGCCAGCAATGCCTTTGACATTGACGGCCTCGACACAACTCTTGGGTGGGCACATCGCAATGCAACCAATAAAACTTTCTCTATGGTCTTCCTGTATTCGGAATCCCACATCCTCTTGTCGATTACCTCTTCTGCCCTGTTCTTCTGCGTCATGTCAAACATCCAGTCCGATAAAAGAAAATGATCAACATCACCGCCAGAGGTCGAATTCAGAGCTCTCCGCCCCTTTATGAGCTCCAACAATATTATGCCGAAGCTGAATACATCGCTTTTGACAGTCAGATGGCCGTAGAGAGCGTATTCCGGGGCAACATAACCCAGAGTCCCAACAATCCGGGTGCTGTAGTGGGTTTCTCTTCCTCTTCTTCTTTCTTCAACTTGGCGAGACCAAAGTCTGTGACAATAGCATTGAGATGGGCATCCAGCAACATATTCGCAGCCTTTACGTCCCTGTGAATAATGGCCGGCTTGGCGAATTCGTGGAGATAAGTCAGCCCTCTGGCTATGCCCAGTGCAATTTTGTACCGCTCGGGCCATGACATGCATGTTGATCTTTTGGAATTAAAGAGGCAGACAAAATTTGCGACAGAGAAATCATTATAATTGCGGGTGAAGCGAAGCGAAGTGAAGACAAACAACATGTAAATCGCCTTCATATTACGCTGCGTTTGTTCAAATTTCATAATTCAAATATTCGCATTGATGGAGGTAGGTGGTGGAGGAGCGAAGTGGCGGAGGGTGCGGTCGACGCTAACGTCCGTCAGGAGTCAGAGGTTCTATAGCCGTCCGCTGCAGTTGGGAGCTGGAGAGGCGAGGTCCACATCGAGTCGGAAAAGGGAAGGTCGCTGGAGAGATGATTAAGAGCTGGAGAGATGATTAAGAGCTGTCACATCAGCTTCCGATTCGTAAGACAACTCTGTTCCTTTTGTGTTCTACTCTTTTTGCGTCAGTTTGTGTTTTCCATCTCCTCTGGTCCAGGTTTGACTCTTTTTCTTAAGCTTCCCTTCTTCTTGTACTTAGATTTCTATTTTCAATTCGATTTGTATCTCAATTCAAGGAAACTAACTCCTCTACAAGTTTTCTTCCTCCGTCATACTTTAACTATGCCTTTTCTCAAGGTAATTATGATCGAGTTAGATGATTGGTCCCACTCCTTGATCAACGATCAAGTGTTTGATTTCGCTCCTCCACCTGCTCTATTCTTAGGTCCTAATTCTACTTTAAGTTAAAAAAATCCCACGTGAGTCTATTGGTAACCTACCCACAACACATCAAATTCATCATAATACACATGGATGATAATACCTCACAACTTGGGATACTCGACGCTGAGTATTTTCTGTATTAAATCAAACAAATGAATAATTTATGTACGACCCTCTAATCTTAATCTGCAACAATATCCCTCTCGTCCTTATGGCCTTACTTTTCCCTCAAAATTCCTCTCTAAACTCTCTATCACATCCTTCTCTACCCACACATTATTTATAGGAAATTGGTTACATTGATACAAAATAGGATTCTGAGCTAACTCTGGATCAAATCCATAATTTCGTCAACAAAATCCTATCTCTAGATCCATAGATACACAAAATCCTACCATAAATCTAGCTAATCCCTAAATCTCTCTAGGCCTCCCAAATAACCTAGGGATATCCCTTTTAGAGAAGGTATGATTACGTCAATCCTCACTTTAATTAATTATATACAATTATTCTATAAACTTTAGGAAAACACATTAAATCAAATAATTCCACACATTTAGGGAACCAACTCTCTTTGTAAATTAAAGCCCCTAGGTCCAATATGTTGGTATTCTATAATTATAGTAGTCAGAAAACAAGTTTTGTCTTTCAAATTATTTTGGAAAATGTGTAAAGGTTATGCTATGATATTGTAGATATCAAGCTATTGGTCTTAGTATAGAATATAAATTTCATTATTGAATGTGAATATGTCAAAGTGTGTGAAGGATCATGAAAATTGTCATTAATATCCCAGGAGGTCAAGTTAAGTGATTCTAGGATTATATTTAATTCAAAATCATGGATGAGTAAATAAGGTTGTCTTATCATCGTTGACACATATTTGTAGGGTCATTTTGGTTAGTTATAATGTCAAATCACAATTTTCCATGACATCACATTGGTATAATAGTTAGGAGGATATCACTGTATTTCTCACAACATTATTGTAACAACTGCCATTGAAATTCACATTCAACCACCCTGGGAGTTAAAATTCTTATTTAACCATCAAAAATACCATAGAGCCTTTCACTTTTCCATCGAAAGCTCATTGTACAATGTTTGGGGTTCGTTGCGCTCACAGGTTGGTGGTACGCTCACATAAAGGTGTTGTGTTTTTCAAGCGAGTGGCGAATTTCTCGTTCCAAGTGCCAATTTCATATTCCCATGGAATATTAGTCTTGCATGTTGAAAATTGTGTTTCCATTCGTTGAGAAAATCATTTCAAAGATCCAAGAAAACTTGAATGTTGAGCTCCCTAAGTTTTCTATAGCATTCGTTGCATTTTTCCTCAGTGTTGTGTTTTTATGTTTTCAAACCTTAAAACGCCCAAAGCTTTGTTTTCCACCTATATATTGAATCTCGAAATTCCTTTCAAGTTTTCTGAAGTCTCGTATCTTGCTATTCTTGCCCACAATGATCAGAAATACTTTTTCTTTCATGCATTGCGCTACTTGGTCCACCTTTGTTTTTATTTTTTCTACTGGGATTTAACTGTTGTTTTCGGTTTTGAGAAGTGAGTTTTATTTTCCATGTTTTATTTATAGGATTTTCAATCCTCAATTATCATAAAACCCTAATATAAATCTCTATTACATCGTTGCTATCCTATTTGTTGAACTGAATTGGTATATACTGAGATTGCATCCAAGACACCTTAGATTTCATCTCTGTTGTAGAAAGCAGCCTAGATCCATCTAAGTATGGATCTATCACATGCCAAGTAGGGTCAAATTCCTCAAGGTGAAACCTTCTTTTTGGAGAGTAGATTTTGAGGAAAGGTTTGTACCTCGAGGGATTTGATCCCTCTTGGCGCATGATAGATCCAGAGTTAGATGGATCTGGGATGGTTCCATTTGAGGGAGACAATGACACATTTTTATATTATCATTATTATGTATATATTAGAGATAAAATTCATAGTTTGA